>BSBK01001182.1:0-600000 GCA_027943335.1 Chamaecyparis obtusa | reverse complement strand
TGAACTACATCATATGTCAGTATGGTATCCCACATTCAATAGTCATAGATAATGGTGGTCAATTCAAGAACAGATACTTAGATGATCTATGTGCCAAATTCAAGATTACACAACATTGGTCATCAATCTACTATCCTCAAGGGAATGGACAAGCAGAGGCTTCAAACAAGAATCTATTGAAAATCTTGCATCGTACAGTTAATAAAATAGGAAGAGACTAGCATCTCATGATCAATCCATCTCTCTAGGCCTACAGAACAAGTATCAGAATGCCCACTGGGGCTACACCATTCACTTTAGTTTATGGGTCTGAAGTGGTACTGCCTTTTAAGGTTGAAATCCCATCACTAAGAATCAGAATGCATGGTCTAGTAACTAATGATGACTTCAACGTGTCTAGGTTTCAAGAACTTGAACTACTAGATGAGCGCAGACAAGCAACATATGATCATCTTAGATTATATCAGAAAAGAATGTCTAGAGGCTACAACAAGAAAGTCAGACATAGAGAGTTTTAGGTTGGTAATCTAGTCTTGAGAGAGAATCCTAAAAATCAATCACATAGAGAACACAAGGGGAAGTTTGAACCTAACTGGTTGGTTCCCTTTGTTATCATTGCTAGTTTTGGCTCTAGAGCCTATCAACTCTAAGGACTGAAGGAGAACAACTCCAAGACATTTAGTCTATGGTAAAATGTCCTTAAAAACTCATAAAAATTAGAAAAAGTCCTGAAAAAAATGAACATCTTGGTGAAAACCTAGCAATAGGTGCCTTAATGTATCACAAAAAAAATAAAAAAATACAAAATACAAAAAAAAAATTGAAAAATGAAAAATACAAAAAAAAAATTGAAAAAATGAAAAATACAAAAAAATGAGAAAAAGAAAAAGTGCCTTGGTGAAAACCTGGAAACAGGCACCTTGGTAGAAAAAATAAGAATCTCTACCAAGATGGTGAAAACCTAGAAAACAGGTGCCACTTGTTCAAAATGCTCCATCTATCAGCACAATCTTAGTCTTTCCCAACTTTCAGTCTTGCTTTAGTTTGTACATGCCTCCCGGTTTGTTTCTGCTTTCCTATTTTCAATAAAGTTGGTCAACAAAAGCATCGGTATCCTATCAATGTTTCAAAACTTGGGGGAAATAAAATGTCATATCCTATGGTCTCCAGTATACCTCAGATGATTCATATCTAGTTAGAGTCCTTTGAAGCTACATCTGAGTCTATCTGTCTATCTCCTTACCAGAAAGGATTTTGCAATCAAACACAAACAAACATCAAAACAAAACTGGAAACAATTTATGTTTCACATGCTTTTATCTCCTTGTATGCTTACTAATTCACATTGAGATTTTTGCATATTGTGTTCTTTCAAGCTCTTCGATGATGTCCTTTATCAGATTTAGAGAGTGATGACTGGGGGCATAATCTTTTCTTTTCTTTTTGCTTGTATGTGAAAATCTAACAACTTTGGAAATTATGGACTGAAATGGTGTCCGTCTGTAAAAGCCTCCATTTCATGTTGGATGGCCATGAGTACCTCAACCATTGATACCTAGAAAATTCAAGGAATTTTGATCTAACTAGTCTTTTTGAGTTAATTCTTACTCCTACTATGAAATACGATCTTACCTAAGGATGTGAACAATAAAGGGTCACTACGGGTAATTCACATTGGATTTAGACTGATCTCTTAACTGCTTGTTGTGTTTGCATGCAAGGTGTATTGAGGTCATCATGACATTTATATGTTTTGATGCTTATACAAATTGCTATATTAAAATGGACATGATATTCAAGTCATCCTAGCATTTATGCCTTGCTGCTTATATCTAATCTGACATTCTGAAACAAAAAATCAATATTCATATGTCCATGGTTGCCTAGCCAGTGGGCATTGTATTGACTTTTGCACATACAAATCAATATTCATATATCAATAGTTTCCTAACTAGTGGATGTTGTGATGATTTATTCGGTTGCCTAAAAATTCAATGATGAAAATGACCGACACATCATCAATGACTAGGTCCTAGGTCTTCGATTTGCATTTCATTCTGCATGTCATTTTTGCACTTTGCATGATTGCATGATTTCACAATTGCTTAATAAACTTGAATGCTTAAATGATTCTTCAAAAAATACTAGACATCTCACAAGAGTTGAATCTCACATGAAGGTCTCTTCACAGAACCGCAAGCAGTCACCATCCTGGGTTAGACATCCTTTTTGACAAAAGACTGAGTACTTGTCTTCATCAATACCTGCAAGAACATATCATGTGTATCGTTGCATTTACATTACAGATCATACTCATCTCATCTAGTACATTGCATTACATACATGTGCATCTATCATTGCATAGCATAATCAAAAACATACATTATCATACATTTTCCATAATCACATACATTTGCACAAATCCATACATTTGAAAAGAAATCATTGCATTAAATATTCATACATTCTACACTAATCAAAGCATTTACATCACATGATATCATCATACACAAAATGACAAGTACAAATGAATTCATAACCAAAACTCGATCTCATATATATATCATCAAACCTTGAAATAGTCAAGGGTGCACTAATGGCATAGTATACAAAAGAATGAGCTCATGAGAGCTATCAGAGTCATATCAATATCTATGGACAAAATGATAAAAATGATCAAAAAACTAAGACATATCAGCTATCTTCCTGATCCTCTACATCTAGTGGAAGTGGTGGTGGTGCATCCGGCACTGCCTCGGCCCACGGTGCTCTCACTCCCTCTGAAGCAATCATTTACTAAGAGTATGTAAGTACTCTATGTCCAGTAGGAACAACAGCATAATACGCAGAGACATAGTAGGCACTCTGTGTAGTCTAATGAGTAACCTCTACCTATAATCATTTGTTCTCTACCTGCTACTCTAAACATTGCCTCTCAGACTCCTTGAGGTGTACCTCAAGTCTAGCACTCTATAACCTCAAATCTCCAATCTGTAATCTGAGCCATCTAATAATGTCCTATGGAGTCTGAGCCAATCTAGGATTTGCATCTGCGGAAGACATATATCAGTGTCCTCACCTGGATGATTAGCAACCTCTGCTCTATGTGCCTTAAGGCATCTAATCTCTGCACCAAGATCAAAATTTGTATCCATCTGAGTAGCGTCAGTATCAGCACCCACATCCTTCTAAGCACCTAGTACCTCATCTGTACTACCAATATTGCCAAGTGTACCATGCTCTCCTCTAGTGGATCCCCTCTGCAAACCTATAGGCATGCCTATTGTAGAACTAGAGGGGCAAGGTGGTCTCATATGTCCAGATGGCCTCTATGGAGTAATAACAACTCTAGGCCTTGGAGGTGTAGGTTGTGGCATAGGAATTTGAACATCTTGGTGCCTCTGACCTCGACCCATCAGAGCACCTGTAACATCCACTACCTCCTCCATGGAGGGTATCAACTCAATAGGATCAAAAAACCTACGCATGGGATGCTCTACCAACTAAGCAACAAAATCATCTATAACACCAGCATCAACCACCTATGGTCTATAGTCCCAATCTCTTGGAACAATACCTGTATACTCCTGAATGGAAAGAGCATAAGATAGATGAACTATCCATCCCAATCCAAGCTCTCAAACTAATCATGCATAAGTAGCATGCTCTTGTGGCACATCCTGGATGATCCCATACTATCTCCACACCCATGAAATAAAGAAACACTCAAGAACAATGGTGGATCTACCTATCAATATCTTACTCTAGTAGAAATAACCAAACTGAGTCCATGTAGTAGGCCAGGGCTCAACCTGTAAGTATGGTCTCCATATACAATAGGTAATGTCATCAAGGACATGCCTCCAATACTCAGTAATGCCCATGCACACCTATGTGACATATCTAGAATAAACATATATCATTGGCTCCTACGACTATCTATGTGACTGACATACCAGTCGACATATTAGGATGTGCTCCCATGCCCAAATCTATAGAACTAAAGTGCTAGAAGCAAATGATTTTCTCTCCTGATAATCTACCTCATGCATCTCAGAGAACATATGGGCAAGCATACACTATCCCCAACCCAAATCAGAAGGAGTCACCATCAATCAAGCCACCATTGCGGCCCAGTCCATCAATAGACCATTTTGCTGATGGTCAGACATGATGATCCCACCAATCATCCCAGCTATGATGCACTCTAATCTATGTGTCTATCTTTATCTCTAACAAATAACTCCCATGAAATAGACTAAGTTAGTTGTGTGTCATCACCGAATAATCTCCTAAATCCAAGAAGGCTAGAGTTCCCCGAACTAACATAGTCAGCTCGAGGACCATGGAATGGTATCCACAATATCTGGTAGATGTCCTCAGGAGTAACTGTGATCTCTCCAGTAAGGAGATGGAAGGTCTGTGTCTCAGAGTGGAAATGCTCAATCAAT
Organism: Chamaecyparis obtusa; assembly: GCA_027943335.1. NCBI lineage: Eukaryota > Viridiplantae > Streptophyta > Pinopsida > Cupressales > Cupressaceae > Chamaecyparis > Chamaecyparis obtusa. The sequence continues at coordinate 595,549 of BSBK01001182.1, read as the reverse complement.
GCAATAAGTAGACCATGGTTCACCCGAATCTCAGGAAATTATATCAGGTACTCAAGTCCACATGCAGCTAAGTGAACCCTCATCGGGTCAGGCAGTGAAATACACAATCTCTGCATCACCGGGTGTGAAATCCAGACATGGACATTAGGGTAGACAACCTATATAGCACAAAAATAGGGAATCCTACAAGTAACTCAGTCAAAAATCAAGCTATCAATACAGAAATTGTAAAGTTGAACACTTCAGAAGGTACATTAAATGCTAAGGAATCAGCCTATGAAATCAAAAAAATCAAAAATTTGACCTAAGGAGGTGAAAAATGCTCTTTATTTTCCATACGACATTTCAGACTAGTATTGAAACTTGTACAAGTTTCGATAGGTTGCCATACAACAAACCATGAGTGCACAACAAAGCATATGTTCTTGTACGACAATTGAGGGACCTGACAAAATGTCGTACGACACATGGGTCCCTCTCATACGAGTTTCAGGTGGTTCCGGGATGACAATTGAAATGAAAATGAAAACTTGTATGAGCCCCAGTGGACTTTCGTATGACTTTTTGTGGTGCAAAAATTTCAAAAAGCTAAATGCGTATGAAAAAGATCCTAAAAGCATAAAAACATGAAAATTTTGAATTCACAGAGAAGCACAAAGGTCCACTTACCAGGTTCCCATACTGGGAGGTCGTTGGTACCATCAATTGCACTCAAATCGGTGTGAAGAGATAGGAACTTTCACCTCGACCATTTTTCTCTCAGAGGGCTCCACGGAAGTTTCTAAAGTCTAATGTGAATAAAGAATTGAAAATGACCCTTTTGGCTCTTATATAGGTTTTGACCTAATTTTTCAAAGTGCTCTATTTTCCATGAAAATTGCACCCCTTGCTAATTTCAACGTTCTGAACCCATTTTCGGGATCAAAATCAAAATTTGAGATCATTTGCCTTGTCAAAATCACAATTTAAAATTTTTGAACCCAACACGGTCAACTGCTTGCACAAACAACCTTCAATCATCTAAAGAAATCCATTTTTCAACTTAACTAATTATCTTACATCAAACTATCAAAATTTCAACTTGGTCAACTCATGGTCAAACCTAGTCAAACTTGGTCTCCAAGACCTCTAAATGATGCAGAACACGTTCTCGAATGTGTATAACCACTTCTCAAATCAATTAACATGCTTATAAACCATTTACCACTGACTTTTCTTGTCAGATTATGATTTTCATCCCGAAGGGGGCATGGTATTGCATATCAATCAAATTTGTAAATCAAATTTCTTTCCTCAGTGATCAAGACAACAACCACGTCTAGTTACTGATTCACATCAAAAGACCTTGTCGCTTGGGGTATATTAGATTCATCGAGATCCATATCAATCTGGTATCCTAATCAATCTTGTAAACTGTATCAGCTTTTCGTAACCATCGGTTCATTAGTGTTATTTCCTTGGTTCTTCATAATGAAAGGGTTCAGATGTGATACCATTTCAATTCCTTTGGACAATCAGGTCTGGAATCAAGTCACTCACTTCTTCATAATCACAAGGTTTAGAATCAAGCATTTTGATACTTTTTCGTAATCATCGGTTCATTATTGCTATAGTTAACATCATCACGATTCTTGGTCAACCAAGACCTGAATCAGCTTTTCCAATCTTTCAATCGGTTTCTATCTCAGAATTGGTTCATCTTTCAAATCAATCTCAACATCAAAAATAGAATAATCTCTAAACCACTGCGCTTCACACAGTGATTCAAAGAGGGGCAAAATGTAATACCCCAAAAATGGGCTATAGGTTCATTAACCTCCTACATCATCAAATCGAATGAAATCGACATCAAAAGTCCTAACCTAAGGCACATATGCACATCAATTTATCAAAAATTGATTTTATCCTAATTCTGCATTGGGGAATATTCCTTGAATATTCTTAATTATCCTAATTATCTTTAATTAAATATTATTTGGCGATAAATCATATTTATCCTAAAGTTTGATTAATTGGATATTTTGAATATTTAATTAATTATATTTAATTATGCCACTTAATTATTTAATTACATTTATTCCTAAATTGTATTATTTAATTTTGACAATAAATCAAAATCTATCAAATAATTGATTAAATTCTTGTTTAATTAATTAATGTCAATTGTCAATATTTAATGATATAGTTTTTGAATATCAGTTTGATTTAATAATTGATCAACCCATAAATCAATTGTTTTAATTCAAAAATAGTTAAGTTGAGAATAAATCACTTTATTTTTAAATTAATTCATATTAAATCATGCACAATCAGAAAAGCAGTTAACTTTAAATCAATTTTCAATTTCAATTTGTTAACTTTCTAAACTCAACATCTGATGATGAGTTGAAAAAGAGAACTAAACTCTATTTTGAGATAAAAACTGCTTTTGCATGATTTTATGAGTTATTTATTCTTAATTTCTTGTTAACTCAAAAATCAACCTAAGTTTATCAAGAGTGATTTATGGTTTTCTTATGCATCCTCAACCTCTGGATTTCTATAAAATCAAGGCTCAGCTCTTCACAACACATCTCTCAAATTTGCACAATTACTCTAGCAAAATTGCATTTGAAGAATCAAGCATTTGTGACAGGCAATTTTGTGACATCTTTCATCATTTTTCATAGCTTTGCATCCATTTCCATATCATTACATAGCATTGTTAGAATAATCTGCATACCAATTTCATACATCTAGATCAGATTCATACAGTTTTTCATCATAATTGCATCAAAAATCCAAAAAAATAGATTAATCTGCATTCACATCTCATTTCTTTCATTTGCATTCAAATCCTTCATTTAGGTGTTGCATCCTCACTGATCTCAATCTAATCTGAGAATACATACTTGCTTCTACTAAAAGTCAGTAAATCGCCTGGTTAACTTAGTTTCATTTATTTGCATATTTCAATTTTTGCTAACCTCTAATGTTTTACTGAAGTTTTGTGTCCACAGCTAGGTACAAATTTCACACACACAAAGTAACCACGCATCCTCCATTATGCACCTTGTGTCATTGCTCTATCCTTTCTTACATGATTTTTCCTTCCAGTCCACTACCTTTTGGGAACCCTCTGAGAAAATTCCAAGATGAGGTGATACACCTTGAATTCATGTTTTCACAAAGCCAATTTGAGTTCCTCACAGGTTGTGAGAACCTATATTTTTTATTCATCCATATCAATCCTCCCTAGCTAGTGTACAAAAGGAACAATGTCAAATTATTTTTCCTCCTCAGGATCTTTGACACCTTCTAAAATGTCAAATCTCATTCCTAGGATTTCCCACTCAAATACCCAACCCATGCCTTGCAATAGGTTCTCTTTAAAGAGAGATGCCTCCACCCACTTGATTGTATCCATCACTTTTCCGATCTCTAAGCCCCATGATAATAATAGTGGAATGATTTTGACATTCAATCAAAATCTCTACTTTGGCTCCATAAATTATTTCCCCACCAACTCCAAAAAAACATCAACCACATCTTGGTGATTACATTTCAACAATATTTTAAGAGGTTTCTCCTTCACCAAGCCATGAAAACCTTGTTGTTGTTGGTCTATTACTGTTGAAAAAGTGGCTTCCACCGTTCCATAAAAAGAAACCTTTGTGCTCTACTTATCTTTAAGGACAAGAAAAAATGAAAGTCCATCTTCACAAGTGTAGGCATCTAAAAATACCCATCGCACCTTAAATTCTTCATTGCATGAGTGTATATAATCATTTTGGGTGATGTTCTCCCTACTAGCTCGTCTTTATTATTAAATATTACTCCACTATCATGCACTTGCCAATGTTTATTTGTAGTGGAAATATTTTTAACCTTTCTATTTTACTTCAAAATCTAAATTCACCATTCCAAAAATCACATTCATTATTCAAATCACTCAACCTACTATGTTCTTGTGCCAGCTTGTACTTCCCTTTCATCCTTTGAATTAAATCTTATATGGGATTAATCACCTGCCCACTTTGAAAAATCACACCTTTTACACTCCAATTGAAAAATTAAAATTGAACATGCAAGTAGGACATTAATATTAACATTATTATTTTAAAAAATCAAAGGAATTAATCCCTATTTCTTCAGTTGGAATACATCTGAGATCTTCAATTTTGATTTCATTGATATTTTCAAAAGATAGTACCCATTTAGAGAGGTGGTCTACCTCTTTGTTCCCCATTCTTCCAATATGGCTAATTTTAAAGTCTTCAAATTTTGTTAGTTCCTTCATTATGGTTGTAATGTAACTTGTTAGGTACCATGCAACTAAACTTCCTTTCATTGTTGCTTGAACTATAATTAGGGAGTCCCCTTCTAAGTGAATTTTTCTCAACCCTAAAGATCTTCCTAAACTTACCGCCATTAATTTTGATTTAGCCCTTGTGACGTTATTTGTCCCTTCCTTTAATTCTTTAGCTCCTATCAATAAAGTGTCACCTTTTCAATTTCAAACAATGACCCCTACTCCAGATGGCCCTAGGCTCCCTTTTGGTGCACTATCAAAATTGATCTTGATCCATCCTTCTGATAACTTTTCCCAAGTAACATCCATTTTTTATTCATCAATTGAATTCACCCAATTTTGCCCCTTAATAGGTCTGATTTTAATCCCTAACCACACCTTTTGAATTTGATTGTCCTCAAAAGCATATGGAATCTGAGATTTGTGTAGTTGAGAAGTTGATGTCCCAACTACCTCTTCTATCATATGATTTATTCTACCATGTAATCTATCTAAGGTTTCCTTTTTCTCCAATAAAATCCATCTATTTTGCTCTTTCCATATTTCCTAGACAAGAATAGAAGGGGTGAGAAATCATACACTGAAGAGAGTGGATTTCTTGTGTTGAATTGGCTAGCTCTTAAAAACCTCTCTCAATGAGTTTTTAAGAGGACCCTACCACCCCAAGTTTAATTTCAGCTTTTCCTAGCATTCTAAAGCTACTTTACATTGAAGAAGTAGATGATGCACATTTTCTTCTGGAGCATCACACATTACACATTTTGAAGGACCTATAAAACCAAGCCTCTTCCACCTATCACTAGTTAAAATTATGCCTCTTATACCTAACCATGCAAATGTACCTATTTTTGGTAGATAATCTTAGCCCCAACAAAGTTTTGTTGGCTAGAAGTTTTCACCATCTATCCTATCTAGAAGTTGATAGCCTATTTTAACTGAGTAGTTGTCACTTGAGGATCGACACCAAACTACTTTATCCTCCTTCCCTATTATTAAAATTTTCCTACTTTGAAAAATATCATGCATCTGTCTCAATTTATAATCTAACAAACCTTCATTGTCTAGGGATTTCCATACCCATTCATTTCCAAAAAACCCTCATTTAAGTTCCATATAATCTTGGACTTTCTCTCCCCACCTTTGAAGAAATAATAATCTTATGTCATGAAAATCAACCTTATCTTTTAAGGTAGGTGGTCCTTCTCATGAATCTTACCAAAAGTTTTCTTTCATTCCATTTTCAATTTGCCAAGAAATATGGTTGGTTATGATTGGCCTACATGCCATAATGAAGTTCCATATTGTTGATCCCTTAAGGGGGTTTTGTAAGGTGAAAATTATATGGTCATCTTCTGATTCTAAATACTTTTCATTAATGATATTCACCCATAAGTGTTCCAAATTGGAATAAATATTCCATAGAAACTTTGCACTTAAGGCTTCATTCATAAACTATCAACCTCTTATCCCAACACCTCCTTTACCTTGAGATATGCACACTTTGTCCCATGCCAATAATGGAATCTTATCTTGGTCACTTGCCCCATTCTATAATATTTTCCTTATTTTATTCCCTATTACCCTATTTAATTTCTTCAAAATCTTTAAGAACATCATTGAAAAGACAAGTATTATTGAGATTACTACTTTCAGCATTAATATCCTACCTGCAAAGGTTAACCATATGCTCTTTTATTCATCCATTCACCTAAGACAAAAATCCACAAGCTCCATACACTAGATCTACAACCACCACAAAAATGAGGGATACCTAATTATTTACCTGGTAGAGTACCCAATCTCATTCCAATTATGTTACAAATTTCTTGTTGCTTTTGCATATTAGTATTGAAAAAAAAAAAATTCAATTTTCTCTAGTTTATATATTGTCTTGATTATTTACTATATTTATCAATCGACTCCTTCATAACTCAAGAATCTCTAAGGGTTTCTTCTCCCATAAAAAAAGTATCATCTGTAAATTGTAAATGTGAGATAGACTCTATACCTTCAGCCACCTTGATACCTTTCCATTGGCTATCCCTACATTTTTTGGATATCAATCTTCCAAGAGCTTTAGCCATGATAATAAAGAGAAAAGGTGAGATTAGGTCACCTTTCCTTATCCCTTTACTCAAATCAAAAAAATCCTTGGGAGCTTCCATTGAGAAGGACTAAGAATCGAGGAGTGCTAATACAAATTTTAATCCAAGCAATCCATTCCTTACAAAACCTAAATTTCACCATAATTTCAACAAAAATCTTCTATTAACTTCATCATAAGCCTTTCTATTATCTAACTTAACCATCATTCATTCTATTTTGTCCATACATACAAAATGAATGCCATCATGTGTCATGATAACCTCTTCATAGATGGAACTATTTGGATAAAATCCACTTTGTTCACTAGATATTACTAACTCTAAAACACCTTTCAATTTATTCACTATGACTTTAGAGATGATTTTATAGATTGTATTACATAAAGTGATTGGTTTGTATTCATCAAAGGAGTGTATCTTAGTCCTCTTTGGAATTAGTGCAATCAAAGTGATGTTAAATTCTTTCAAAATGAATCCCCCTTGCCTTAACTCCTCTATAACTTCCCATATGTCAAATACAAAGATATCCCACAATTTATGATAGAAGTCAGCTAGAAATCCATTCGATTTTGGGGCTTTGTATCCACCCATATCAAAAGGATATTTTTAAACTTCCTCCATAGATATTTTATTCATAAGCATTGCATTCTAAGCTTTCATAATACAATTAGGAATAACTTCTAATATATTCAGGTATGTTAATAAACTAGTCGAGTCACCCAAAAAGATATTAGAAAAAATAATAATAATAATAATAATAATAATCCTTATTGCCTCATCATTAATTTGACTTGAATTTTTTAAAACATTTCCATTAGAGTCCTTTATTTAGAATATCTTACTGTTGGATCTTCTCACCTTTACTAAATTATGGAAAACTTTCATGTTTCAATCACCTTCTTTTAACAAAGTTTCACAAGATTTATGTCTCTGGAAGATCTCTTCCCTTGCTTAAACCTTAGAATAATATTTATTTTAAGATTTCTCATTGATACATTCCTCTTCAAACATACCCCACTCTATCACTTTTGCATGCACCATATTTCAATCTTTTTTCAAATTGTGTTTTTCAACAAAAATATTTTCAAAGGACTCCCTATTCCATTTCTTTAATTTCTCTTTGATGAATTGTAATTTATTGAATAAAATAAAGGTTTTATTACCTTGTCTAGATGGAGAACTTCCCCACCACATGACCACCAATTATTTAAACCCTTCTGCACAAAACCACATTGATTCAAATTTAAAAAGACATCTATCTGGTGTTGATTCCTCTTGGATTCTCAACTAGTGGGATAATGATTTGATCCTATAATGGGAAAAATTTCTACCTTATAGGTCCACTAGGATTTTTCCTAGTTCTCTACAAGAAGAAATCAATCAAATTTCTCTATAATGTTTAGGAATCCATCTCTCCAATTTTTCAATGTGAAGTATGTGTGTGTTAATTGTGGTAGTTGTTACCCTACAACACAACACTTCAATAAGACATTATATTGTTATTTTAAAAACCAAATAGAAAGAGAGTAAACTAAGAAAAATCATCATATTTCTCTCTAACTAGCAAGAGTATTCTTAAAATATATTCTACTCTTAGATTTAGACCCTAAACAGTGACATTACACTACTAGAATGAGAGATTCAAATGAAAATTATCTAAAAATTGAGAAATGAAACTAAATCACAAAATGTCATTAATTCATTAACAAATTTAAGAGATTTAAGATATCAATTGAAATGTTTTTTAAGCTTTAAATTCAAAATGACAACATGTAAGTATGAATGCAATTAACTATGTTATTGTAATACCCCAAAAATGGGCTATACGTTCATTAATCCTATTTATCCTAAAGTGTGATTAATTGAATATTCTAAATATTTAATTAATTAGATTTAATTATGTCACTTAATTATTTAATTACATTTAATTAGATTTATTTCTAAATTGCATTATTTAATTTTGGCAATAAATCAAAAATCTCATGACTGATTGATTAAATTCTTATTTAATTAATTAATGTCAATTGTCAATATTTAATAATATAATTTTGAATAAAAGTTTGATTTAATAATTGATTAACCCATAAATCAATTGTTTTAATTCAAAAATCAGTTACGTTGAGAGTAAATCACTTTATTTTTAAATTAATTTATAATTAAATCATGCACAATCAGAAAAGTAGTCAACTAGAAATCAACAACCAATTTTAAATTTAAACTCAACATCTAATGGTGAGTTGAAATTTGATCTAAACTCTATTTTGAGTTAAACACTGCTTTTGCATGATTTTTTGTGAGTTAATTATCTCTGATTTATTGATAACTCAAAAATCAACCTGAGTTTATCAAGAGTGATTTATGGCTTTTCTCAATGCATCCTCAAGCCCTAGATTTCTATAAAAAAAAGTCTCATCTCTTCACAATTATCAACCCTCAAATTTGCACAATTACTCTGGCGAAATTGCATATGAAGAATCAAGCTTTTGTGACAAGCAACTTTGTGAGATCATTCATAGTTTTTCATATCATAGCATATCATTTTTAGAATAATCTGCATATCATTTCATTCAATTCTAGATTAGATTCATACAGTTTTTCATTCTAATTTCATAGAAAATACAAAAATATAGATTAATCTACATTCATTCTACATTCATTATCTTTTGCATTCAAATCCTTCATTTAGGTGTTGCATTTTCACTGATCTTGATTTCAATCTGAGAATACATACTCGCACCTACTAGAAGGCAGTAAATCGCCTGGTTAGCTTAGTTTCAATTACTTGAAGATTTTGATTTTGCTAACCTCTAATGTTTTACTAAAGTGTTGTGTCTGTAGCTAGGTACAATTTTCATACACACATTTATGGTGCCCACCGTGGGGCCTTGAAATGGGTTTCCATTTCATTTCTATCAATTTCTATCTATTTTCTATCATTTTATGATCAATTCTACAATTTTATTCTCTATCCGTACAATTTTCGTATGAGTTTTGTCAGAAACTCATACCAGGACCCTCTAAGTGTTGTACGACATTTAGCATTTTTGAAGCTCGTACCAGAAACTATAGATTATCATTTGGAGGCTTCTTTGTTGTACAGTCAGGTACCCATTGTCGTACGATTTTCCTAAAAGTCATGCCAAAGGTGACCCACTATCGTATGAGATTTGGATTGTCATATGAGAGGTAACCCATTGTTGTATGAGTTTTGGTACCAGGATTCAATTGTCATTTCAGATTTTTAGGCAGTTTGTCAGATTTGATTTTCAAATTTGGACTAACGACTAACCCTAACAATTGAACTTTGTTGTTTTTGATTGATATTTCTTGATTCGTATTGGGAAAGCACAACTAAATTTCTAAACTAGGTAAAATATACTAAGCGCATTGCGAGGAATTAAGGTATTCTCCTACAACTGATAACACTTTGATTTGGACATTTAAAACAAACTCTCTTGTGTCAAGCTGGTGTGACTTTTCCTGCTTTCATATCACATACTTCAATTTTTTGGGCTATAAAACAAACATAGATTTTCTTTCTACATATCTGTTACACATAGTAAATAGGCCCTATGAACACTATTTGCAGATGATCTAGAGATAGTGGGCTTCTTTCTCTTGTTCATGCATGTGAAGCTCTTCTTGACGAAGGATCCCCTTGTAGGTAGGGAGGATACTAAGATTCTCTTGCATTCTACTAGATTTTTGAGTCTTTAGCTTTTGATCGATACATTCTCTCTCCGGAGAGATTGATAGACCATAAGTGGTTGACATCATAGATCTTGGTAAGATAATTCTAGTCTTAGCATGTCGGATTAATCTGTCTACTTTGTTTTGGTCAAGTGAAGAGGTTAGGGGATTATGCTATACTTCCTTTTTGGATAGTACCAGAAACCCAGATCCTTGAATCTAATCTAGTCCCCATGTGGTATCTTTTGTGAGTCACCTTTAGAGAGGGTTAACTATAGTGGAAATTCCCTTAATTGGGTCAACCACATGGATGGAACCTCAAGCGATAATAGTCATTTTCATCGTGGTAGCAACAACCACTTTATAAATGTCCTTGTGGAGGAAATCTTCACATGTGTGGTCTCTTGTTGGGCTGTCGGATCTACCTAAAAGCTCCTGATTGATTAAATTCTCAGACTGTGTCAAAACCCCAGTGCACCTGGATTGGATTTCACCCTCTTGAGATCATAAAAGTTGCAGAGTCAGACCATTACTACAAACCCTAGTGAGGCCAAATTTTTCATTTTCTCGGACTATGTACATTATTGAAAAACTTTTGAGAACATACACAAATAGCACTCATAGGGATTAGCACATTAAATCACTATTGCTTGTTCATGCGCAAGGTTTCTTTTTCCCTTGTTCATTATTTTCAGATGATTGTTTGCTTCCCTTGCTTGTTGTTTTGGGTGCTTGATATCTACTTGGTTACTTGAGATGAACTATTATACAGATCTTCAAAACTAGACAAAAAATTTTGCCAGCAATCTGAAACTGAAAACCTAAAAATTGCAAAATCTGAAGCAAAATTCCTTGCTAGAGTCAAAGGTCATCCCACAAGATCAGAAACTTGTATGATTTTTTAGCATTTATCATTTTAGAACTCCTAGATTGTCGTACGGGACTATACATTGTCGTACGAGCTTTGTCATAAAAATTCAAGAAAATTAAGCCCTAGTGTCAATTTTCTTACGAGTTTAGTCAACTATCATGCAAGAGATTACCTAGACTCATACGAGCCTAGAGAAACTTGTATCAAAATTTTCAAAAAGTTGTCAGAAACTTGTCAAATTTGTTAGGAATCTAGTTTTTGCAGCCTTTTTCCAGATTCTGTCAAAATATTCACTGTGTTAGGAACAGAGTAGAAATTAGAAAGAATTTGATCATTTACCTAAAGTGGTCTCTTGAATCTGATTTAGCCTTCTGATTTATCGATTTGAGTCTTTTTCATCTTGTGCCAAAACCTTGTCAAAATTATCTTCAAATTCAGTCTTCATACAAAATGGTTGTGTTGTGAGCTCTTATCCACCATCTTTTGGGCATCTACCCATACTACTAGGGCATAGTATCCTTCATTTACGTCCAATATAATCTTCAATCAATCCAATCTTGACAAGGTTGTGTCATTCGATCTTCTTGAATCAAGTCATTCTTCAATGTCTTCATCTTTCTCTTTTGCTTCATCCAAGGTTAATGGTTGAAACTAGAGCTTCCTCACACAAGAAATCTAGAGAAGCATCCAATACCTTATCTTTGTCTACTCATGTGGGTCTAACCTTTGAGCAACTCTATAATTCAGGTCTTTACGGTCTCAGAAATCTTTGATTAAAAACTGGTTACATACCCTCCCCCCTCCATCAACCCACGAAGGTGATCAACAAACTCCACATCAATCTATCCCAGGGAGTCCTAAAACTCCTAACATGTCTCAAGGAGGGAAAAACCATGGGTCTCAAGAACATCACTCTCAACATGGTGTGAATCAAGAACCCACACCTTCTGAAATTGCTCGATATCAAAATGATGATGACTTCAAGAAAATGATGAGGCATTTCTTGAAGGAAGAAAGAGAAACATACTTCCTAGAGTTAGCTCATCAAGGGGCTAAACTTCCTCCCAACTTTAATGTTGAAGATATCATTACACATGAGGAAGAAACTACAATCACCTCTATGATGAAATAGATGCATGCTATGCAAGTCAAACTTAACAAACTTGAAAAAGAAAAGGAACCTAAGGAGTTCTCCATGGAAGCTATGTGCCCTTTTCCATTTGATAAAGACTTGTACATGACACCATTCCCTAAGCGAGTGGAAATACTTAAATATGATAAGTATGATGGAAACTCTGATCCTCAAGATCATGTCAGAGAATTTTTTACTCAATCTATGGAGTTCATGTACGAACCAACCTACCTGATGCATCTTTTCCCTCGATCTCTGGGAGGGTCAGCCATCATTGGTTCTCAAAAATGCCTCCAACAATCAAGACTTTTGAGGTGTTAATCAAACTGTTCTATCAACAATACTCCTACAACATCCAACATCCGGTCACCATGATCGATATTTGCAATCTAAAACAAAACTTAGGAGAACCATTCCTGACTTTTCTGAAAATATGGAGGAAGAAGTTTTCTCTATATGCTAGACCCATTCCAGAAATTGAGAAGCTAGAAATTTTCATCAATAATCTTGTTCCAGAACTCAACTACCATTTGCAAATGAAAAATCATACATCCTTTGATAAAATGGTAGAAAATGCAATCAAAATTGAGAAAGTACTTATAAAAAAAGGAGACATATCACTTCAAAAGGACAAGTATGAATTTGGATCTAATTCTAAAGATAAAGGCAAAAACTGGAACAAGAATAAAGGTGTCATCACAGATGGCATTGTTGATAATATTTGTGCCCCATCTAAGGCACCCACTTTCAATCTCACTATTGGCACCCAAGCCATCAAAGCTTCTGAAGCTAAAGCAATAGAATCTAACAAGAATCCATCTGACTATAAACCTTGGGCTAAAAATCCTAAACATAAGTTTACTCCTCTTGGAGAGTCCTTGGAATCTGCCATGAAAATGTTGTTGGCTAACAACATCATCTCCTTGCCTAAGATAAAAGTTTTTGATCCTAAACCTAAACCAAAATGGTGGAGAGAGAATGATTTCTATGACTTCCATCACAATAAGGGTCATAAAACTAATAACTACATACAATTGAAACACATCATACAAGACAAAATTGATAATGGAGAAATTGTAATTGACAATCATAAAAGCAATAACGATCATACAGCATTCACGGAGCCATTTCTGAAACACAGTCAAGGAGGTTCATCTCCTCAGCCTAATGTGGGTGCTAAAGTCAATTATGCCTACTCTAGAAACAATTTTTTCATCAATATGGTTGAACCATACCTATCTGAGCATTGTAATGTCATCACAATTGTAAGAAAAGATAGAGAAAATCAATCAGCAAATGCAGTTACTCGATCACAAGCTCAGGCACATCTGCAAGGACAAATATTGGATTCATCAAATGTCCCTAAGATGCCTTTCAATTTTTCATCTACTTCTAAACAAAAGGTTGCCTCTAAATCATCAAATCCTAAAGACACGAGGCCAACATCATATAGTATTGTCCAACAACTCGAGCATACAAATGTAAAAATATCCATGTTTGAGTTGCTTCAGATATCTCTAGCTCATAGAGCCATTCTAGACAAAGCTCTTCTTAGATCCAATGTTCTCGAAAACCTTGATTTAGATAGATTCTAGACTATGGTTGGTCATTTGACATATCCATATTATATCTCCTTTTCAGAGGAAGATGATAATTCCTTGAGTCATCCGCACAACTATCCCTTGCACATTGAAGTATTGATCCAAAACCATCATGTCAAATGCGTGTTGATGGATGGAGGCCCTGGTCTCAACATTTGTTCATACAACTTGATCACACAATTGGGATTCTTTGAAGCTACCATTGATCCTAAAAAGAAGATAACTATCAAAGCATATGATGAACAAGAAAGATCTTCCAAGGGAACTATTGTCTTACCTATCAGAATAGGACCTGTTATCAGAGACACCATATGTCAAGTTCTTGATCTACCTTTGGCTTACAACATCCTTCTAGGGAGACCATGGATACATGAAATGAGAGATATTCCTTCCACATACCATCAATGTGTGAAATTTCCTTATAAAGGAGTAGAGGTGAGGATTCCAATTGACCTATACACAACTTGCAATGCATTGAAGGAAAGTGTTGATAAACTTGTTCCTAATAATAGAGAATCTTCCACTAAGCAGATAGACATTGCTTCAACATCCAAGATGGAAGACATTGCTAAAGAAGTCAAGATCAAAGATAATGGTATGGGAGAATACACAATGGAACAATTTTTATCTCTCACATCTCTCCCGTTGTCCCCTAAATCTTATGGACAACCTTCTGACAAAGTGAAACCTATAGTTAAAGAATCCCAGGTCATATTCAATGGAAGCTTTGTCACAAAGAAAGTATCTAAACAAGATTTTGAGGAAGATGAAGTTGTGCTTGCATGGTTATACAAGGATGACTCTCAATCTCAATCAGTCCAGACATGTGACTCCACTTCAAGCAAAATTCCTCAGAAGTCATACGGACCAGGGGACAAATTGATCACAAAAATGGGATATAATGGAAAAGAACCTCTAGGACTACAAGGTAAAGGTCTTCTATCACCTCTTGACCACAAAGGTTGAACCAAAAAGAATACAACAGGTCTAGGATATAAGAAGAAGCCTTTCTATCTTAGTAAGAACTCCCCACATGTCTTAGAACAGATTGAGCCATCCATAGCAATTAAACTAAAGGAAGAAATAGAACAATCTGATAGTGTTGATTCGGACACCACTGATGAGCTCATTCCTTATGAATGATTTCCTAAAGAAATAAAAGACCTCCTTGAAGCTAAAGATGATCTAGTAAAAAGAATCAGTGTAGTAGAAACACAAGAACCTACTATAGAACATAAGACAGTTGCACCACAAGAACCAGCTGATCTTGAAGGCAATCAAACAAACAAAGAAGAAGGTGGTAGCTATTCTGAGATAGATTCTCATGAGTATGAATTCAAATCAGAATCTAAGGGTACCCCTTCTTGGGGTATCCATCATGACTTTACACATGTTTGTGATACCCCAAAAATGGGCGATAGGTTCATTAACCTCCTACATCTTCAATTCGAATGAAATCAACATCAAAGTCCTAACCTAAGGCACATCTGCACATTATCGAATCCTAATTGATTTTATCCTTAATTCTGCATCAGAGAATATTCCTAGCAATATTCTTATTTATCCTAATTATTCTTAATTTAATAATTATTTGGTGATAAATCCTATTTATCCTAAAGTTTTATTAATTGAATATTTTGAATATTTAATTAATCTGATTTAATGTTGCCACTTAATTGTTTAATTAAATTTATTTCTAAATTGTATTATTTAATTTTGACAATAAAATCTAAAATCTCATGACTAATTGATTAAATTCTCATTTAATTAATTAATGTCAGTTGTCAATTTTTAATAATATAGTTTTTGAATAAAAGTTTGATTTAATAATTGATTAACCCATAAATCAATTATTTTAATTCAAAAATCAGTTAAGTTGAGAATAAATCACTTTATTTTTAAATCAATTTATAATTAAATCATGCACAATCAGAAAAGAAGGCAACTAGAAATTAACAATCAATTTTTAAATTGAAACTCAACATTTGATGATGAGTTGAAATTTGATCTAAACTCTATTTTGAGTTAAACCCTGCTTTTGCATGATTTTTGTGAGTTAATTATCTCTGATTTCTTGATAGCTCAAAAATCAACTTGAGTTTATCAAGAGTGATTTATGGCTTTTCTCCTGCATCCTCAAGCCTTGGATTTTTATAAAATCAAGGCTCAACTCTTCATAATTATGAACACTCAAATTTGCACAATTACTCTAGCAAATTGGCGATTAAAGGATTAAGAACTTGTGACAGGTGATTTGTGAGATCTTTCATTGTTTATCATAGTTTCATATCATATATTTCATATCATTCATAGCATTCTTAGATTAAATCTGCATTCAATTTCATTCATCTAGCTTAGGTTCATATAGATTTCATATTATTGCACAGAAAATACAAAAATATCAATTAATCTGCATTCATTCTACATTCATCTTTTGCATTCAAATCCTTCATTTAGGTGTTGCATTGTCATTGATCTCAATTCCAATTTGAGAACATCATACTTGCACCTACTAGAAGGCAATAAATCACCTGGTTAGCATAGTTTCAATTACTTGCAAATTTTGATTTTTGCTAACCTCTAATGTTTTACTGAAGTGTTGTGTCTACAGCTAGGTACAAAATTCACACACACATTTCTAGCACCCACCGTGGGGCCCTGAAATGGGTTTCCATCTCTTCTATTTCACTTCTATCTATTTTTCTATCATTTTCTGGTCGATTCTACGATTTCATTCTCTGTCCATACATTTTTTGTATGAATTTTGTCAAAAAGTCATACCATGAAGACCCCACTATCGTATGACAGTTGATTCTATCAAGGCTCATATCAGAAGCTATACATTGTCATTTGGGAGCTTGATTATCATATGAGAAGACACCCACTGTCATACGAGTTTCCAGACTGTCATCTGGAAGGTAACCCACTGTCGTATGAGTTTTAGTGCCAGGATTCAATTGTCATTTCAGAATTTTAGGTAGTTTTTCAGATTTGATTTTCAAATTTGGACTAATAGCTAACCCTAACAATTGAAATCTTATGTTTTTGACTGATATTTGTTGAATCTGATTGGGAAAAGCACAACTAAATTGCTAAAAAAGGTAAAATCTACTAAGCGCATTGTGAGGAATTCAAGTATTCTACTACGATCTGATAACACTTTGATTTGGACATAAAATGAACTCTCATGTGTCAAGCTTGTGTGACTTTTCTTGCTTTCATAGCACAGACTTCATTTTGGGCTATAAAAAAAACATGGATTTTCTTTCTACATATCTGTTGCACATAGTAAATAGGCCCTATGAACACTATTTGTGGATGATCTCAAGAGAGTGGGCTTCTTTCGCTTGTTCATGCAAATGAAGCTCTTCTTGACAAAGGATCCCCTTGTAGGTAGAGAGGTTACTAAGATTGTCTTGTGTTCTACTAGATTTGTGCATCTTTAACTTTTGATCGATACAATCTCTCTCCGGAGAGGTTGATAGATCATAAGCGGTTGACATTATAAATCTTTGTGAGATAATTTTGGTCTTAGCGTGTCAGATTAATCTATCTTCTTTGTTTTGGTTAAAATTGAAAAGGCTAGAGGACTATGCTCTACTCCCTTTTTGGGTAGTATCAGAAACTCAGATCCTTGGATTTGGAACCAGTCTCCATGTGGTATCTTTTGTGAGTCACCTTTAGAGAGGGTTAACCATAGTGGACATTCTCTTAATTGGGTCAACCACATGGACGGAACCTCAAGTGGTAATAGCCATTTTCATCATGGTAGCAGTAGCCCCTATATAAATGTCCTTGTGGAGGAAATCTTCATAGGTGTGGTCTCTTATTGGGCTATCAGATCTCCCTAGCATCTCCTGATTGATTAAATTCTTGGACTGTGTCAAAACCCTAGTGCACCTAGATTGGAGTTTTCCCTCTTGAGATCACAAAAGTTGTAGTCATACCATTACTACAAACCCTAGTGAGGCCAAATTTTCATTTTTCTAGGAATATGTGCATTATTGAAAAAAAATTTAGAGCATACACAATTAGCACTTCTAGGGATTAGCACATTCAGTCACTTGATTGTTCATGCACAGGGTTGCTTTGTCCCCTGTTCATTGTTTTCAGATGTTCTTGAAATCACTTTCTTGTTGTTCTGTGTGCTTGTTTATCTATTTGGTTATTGGAAATGAATGATCCCAGAATAATCTTCAAACCTGGATAGAAAAATTTGCAAACAATCTGAAACTGAAAACCTAAAATTTGCAAAATCTAAAGAAAAATACCTTTCTAGAGTCAAAAGTCATCCCATGGGGTCATATTGTTGTACGAGTTTTGAGCAAAAGTCATTTCATAACCCCTGTATTGTTGTACGAAAGCCAATACTATGTTGTATGAGTGTTGTCACCAGAAATCAAAAGAACATTATCCCTAGCAGCAATTGTTGTATGAGTCTTGCAATTGTCATTTGAGAGCATACCTAGAGTCGTACGAGTTTTTAGAAACTCGTTTGAGAATTTTCTAAAAGTTGTCAGAGATTGGTCAAATTAATTCAATTTTTACAACCTATTTCTAGATTCTGTCAAAATATTCACTGTGTTAGAAACAGAGCAGAAACTAAAATGAATTTGATCATTTTCCTAAAGTGGTCTCTTGAGTTTGATTTAGCCTTCTGATTTATCGATTTGAGTCTTTTTAATCTTGTGTCGAAATTGTCTTCAAATTCAGTCTTCTCACTAAATGGCTAAGTGTTGTGATCTCATGTCCACCATCTATTGGGCTTCTACCCACACTACTATGGCATAGTATCCTTCATTTACATCTAATATAATCTTCAATCAATTCAATCTTGGCAAGGTTGCATCATTTGATCTTCTTGAATCAATTCATTCTTCAGTTGTCTTCATCTTATTCTTTTGCTTCACCCAAGGTTATGGTGGAAACTAGAGCTTCATCACACAAGAAATCTAGAGAAGCATCTCATACTTTTCCTTTGTCTACTCATGTAGGTCCAACTCTTGAGAAACTCTACAATTCAGGTCTTTATGAAGACGACGGTCTTGGCAATTTTTGATTGAAAACTGCTTACATACCCTCTCCATCAACTCACGAAGGTAATCAATAATCTCCACCTCAATCTATCCCAGGGAGTCCTAAAACTCCTAACATATCTCATGGAGGGACACATCACAGGTCTCAAGGACCTCACTCTCAACATGGTATGGATCAAGAACCTACATCTTCTAAAATTGCTCGATATCAAAACAATGATGACTTCAAGAGAATGATGAGGCATTTCTTGAAAGAAGATAGAGAAGCATACTTTCTAGAGTTAGCTCATCAAGGAGCTAAACTTCCTCCAAAATTTAATGTTGAAAATATCATTATGCATGAGGAAGAAACCCCTATCACCGCTATGATGAAATAGATGCACGCTATGCAAGTCAAGCTTAACAAACTAGAGAAAGAAAAGGAACCTAAGGAGTTCTCCATGGAGGCCATATGCCCTTTTCTATTTGATAAAGACTTGTACATGCCACCATTCCCTAAAAGAGTGGAAATGCCTAAATACGATAAGTGTGATGGAAACTATGATCCTCAAGTTCATGTCAGAGAATTATGTACTCAATATATGGAGTTTATGCACAAACCAACCTACTTAATGTGTCTCTTCCCTTGATCTCTGGGAGGAGCAGCCATTCATTGGTTCTCTAGAATGCATCCAACTATCAAAACTTTTGAGGAGTTAATCAAATTGTTCTATCAACAATACTCCTACAATATCTAGCATTCGGTCACCACGATCAACATCTGCAATCTGAAACAATATCTAGGACAACCATTCCTAACATTTCTCAAGAGATGGAGGAAGAAATTTTCTCTATATGTTAGACCCATTCCAAAAACTGAGAAGCTAGAAATCTTCATCAATAATCTTGTTCCAAAAATCAACTACCCTTTACAAATGCAAAATCATACATCCTTTGATAAGATGGTAGATACTACAATCAAAATTGAGAAAGTACTTGTGAAAAAAGGAGACATCACACTTCAAAAGGACAAGTATGAATCTGGATCTAGTTCTAAGGACAAGAACAAAAACTGGAATAAGAATGAAGGCATTGTCACTGACAACATTGTTGATACTATTCATGCCCCATCTAAGGCACCCACTTTCAATCTCATTGTTGGCACCCAAGCCATCAAAGCCTTCAAAGCTAAAGCAACAAAGCCCAATAAGAAGTCATTTGATTATAAACCTTGGGCTATAGATCCTAACCAAAAATTTAGTCCTCTTGGAGAATCCTTGGAATCTACCATGAAAACCCTATTGGCTAACAAAATCATCTACTTGCCTGAGATAAAAGTCTTTGATCCTAAACCTAAACCAAAATGGTGGAGAGAGAACAATTTCTATGACTTCCATCATAATAAGGGTCATAAGACTAATAATTGCATTCACTTGAAGCACATCATACAAGACAAAATTGATAATGGAGAAATCACGATTGACTATCATAAGAGAAATAATGATCATACAACATTCATGGAACCATTTCTAAAACATGCTAAAGAAGATTCTTCTTCTTATCCTAATATGGGCACTAAAGTCAATTATGCCTACTCTGGAAATAATGTTGTTATCAATATGGTTGAACCAGGTCTATCTGAGTGTTGCAATGTCATCACAATTGTAAGAAAAGATAGAGAAAATCAATCAGCTAATGTAGTTACTCGATCACAAGCTCAAGCACATCTGCAATGACAAATACTAGATTCATCCAATGTCCCTAAGGTTCCTTTCAATCTTTCATCTGCTTCTAAATAGAAGGCTACATCTAAATCTTTAAATTTGAAGGACACAAGGCCTACATCATACAGTATTGTCCAACAACTCCAACATACAAATGCAAAGATCTCCATGTTTGAGTTGCTTCGGATATCTCCAGCTCATAGAGCCATTCTAGACAAAGCTTTTCTCGGATCCAATGTTCCTAATAACCTTGATTTAGACAGATTCTAGGCTATGGTTGGTCATCTTATGTCTCCACAATATATTTCCTTTTCAGAGGAAGATGATAATTCTTTGATTCATCTGCATAACTAGCCCTTGCATATTGAATTCTTGATCCAAAACTGTCGTGTCAAACGTGTGTTGATAGATGGGGGCACTGGTCTAAACATTTGTTCTTTTAGCTTGATTACATAATTGGGATTTTTAGAAATAGCCATTGATCCTAGAAAGAAGATAACTATCAAAGCATATGATGAGCAAGAAAGATCTTCCAAGGGAACAATCATCTTACCTATCAGAGCGGGTCCAGTCATCAGTGATACTATATGCCAAGTTCTTGATCTACCTTTGGCTTACAACATCCTTCTAGGAAGACCCTAGATACATGAAATGAAAGCTATTTCTTCCACATACCATTAATGTTTTAAATTTCCTTATGAAGGAGTAGAGGTGACGATTCTAGCTGATCTATATACAACTTGCAATGCATTGAAAGAAAGTGTTGATAAACTTGTTCCCAATAACAAAGAATCTTCTAAGCAGCTAGACATTGCTTCAACATCCAAGATGGAAGACATTGCTAAAGAGGTTAAAATCAAAGAAAATGGTATGGGAGAATATACTATAGAGCCAGTCTTGTCTTTGACATCTCTCCCTATCTCGCCCAAGTCCTATGGACAAACTCTAAAATAGTCTAAAAAGGAGTCTAAAGAACCTCTTATGGCATATAAAGGAAATTTTGTTGTAGAACAAGTGTCCAAACAAGAGTTTGAAGACAATGAAGCTCTGCTTGCATGGCTATACAAAGATGAACTTGAATCTCAAATTGTTTAAACATGTGAATCTAAAACACTGAAGATCCCTCCTAAGTCATATGGCACAAGGGACAAATTGATCACAAAAATGGGATATAAAGGAAAAGGACCTCTAGGACTATAGGGTAAAGGTCTTTTTTCACCTCTTGACCATCGTGGCCAAGAAAACAAGAATACAATGGGTCTGGGATATAGGAAGAAACCTTTTTGTCTTAGCAAGAACTCCCCACATGTCTTAGAATAGATTGAGCCCTCCAAAGCAAATCAATTAAAGGAAGACACGATAGAACAATTTGATAGTGATGATTTAGACACCACTAATGAGCTCATTCCTTATGACCATTTGCCTAAAGAAATAAAAGACCTCCTTGAAGCTGAAGATGATCCAGTAAATAGAATCAATGTAGTAGAAACACAATAACCTACTATAGAGCAACAGATAGTTGCACCACAAGAACCAGCTAATCTCAAAGGCAATCAAACAGACAAAGAGGAAGGTGGTAGTTATTTTGAGACAAATTCCCATGAGTATGAATTCAAATTAGAATCTGAGGGTAACCCTTCTTGGGGTATTCATCCTGAATTTACTCATGTTCTTAAATTTCCTAGAGGCATAGATGAAGAATCTAATGACTATGAATGGGGAGCCATTCCAGAGGAAGATAAGCTTATTACAGAAAAACATGTTGATGTTATTCACCAATATGCACCTAAACCCAACATAATTCTAGAGTGAATGATGAACTTAACGAGTCTGATCCACCGATGGCTGAAGTGGACTCCCACAATGACATTGAGCCTATTCATGAATTGAACATCTTAAGTTGTAATATCATCTTTGAACTCGAGCATCGGGTTAGGAACAATGATGACAGATCTATATCCATAAAAACTCTTTCCCAATCTTTCACCACTTTGACTATCCAACATCCTGAACTTCTTGACCAAACCTCCACAAATCTGAGCCAAGGTATTTATACCTTTCCAAATGACTATGCCCTTGCTTGCTACCTCAATGCAGTTGAGCCTATGAGGAATTCCATCAGTGAACCGAGTGTTAGCATGACAGAGTCATAAATCAAGTATTTTAGTCAAAAAAATAAGAATAAGAATAAAAAAAAGAGTTTTGAGGGTGAAAACCACTTTGTGGCAGTCTCAGAACCTACAAAAGTAAAAATAAAAGACATATCCAAAGGTGAAAACCTCTCTGAGGTTCCTAAGGATGAGATATTTGATGTCCTTCCTAGTCATTTACAAGACAGATCTCCAGTTCTAATTGAGCCCACTCAATCTATCAAATTGGGAACAACAGAAGAACCACAATTGATCCATGTAGCACAATCCTTATCAGAAGAAGAAAAGCAAAAATTTACAACATTCCTAACTAAAAAGAAGATCAATTTTGCATGGAAATACTCAGGTATGCCAGGATCGGATCCTAATCTTATAATGCACCATTTATCCATAGCTCCAAACGTCAAACCTGTTAAGCAAAAATTAAGAAAGATGCATCCACATGTTGCACTCTTGGTCAAGGCTGAATTAGAGAAGCTACTAAAAGCCGGATTCATCCGTGTTATTGACTATGCTAAATGGATCTGTAATATTGTACCTATTTCAAAACTAGATAAATCTATAAGAGTGTGCACAAATTTTTGAGATGTGAACAAAGCATGCCCTAAGGATGATTTTCCACTACCTGACATTGATATGATAGTGGACATGATTGTGGGCTTCGAGATGTATTCTTTGATGGATGGTTTTTCTAGATATAATCAAATCAAAATTGCTCTAGAGCATCAAGAGAAAACTTCTTTTACATGTGCATGGGGTACCTTCTATTGGAATGTCATGCCATTTGGGCTTAAGAATGCTAGTGCTACATATCAAAGAGTTGTGACATCTATTTTTCATGACATGATGCATCAAAATATGGAGGATTATGTTGATGATACTTTGGAAAAATTTATGATAAGATATGAACATCTAAATGATTTGAGAAAAATACTAGATAGAATGGAAAAGTTTAGTCTCAAACTAAACCCTAAGAAGTGCACTTTTGGTGTCACTTCTGGAAAGCTCTTAGGCTACATTGTTTTAAAGAAAGGAATTGAAGTAGATCTAGCTAAATTTAAAGCTATCATGGAGATGCAACCTCCCAAGAATATCAGTCAAATGAGAACATTACAAGGGAGAGTATAATCTATTAGATGCTTCATATCTCAGCTAGCAGACATATCACAACCTTTCACAAAGACATTACATAAAGATGTGACCTTTGCATGGAATGAGGAATGTGAAAAGAAATTTAATCATATCAAGGAATATCTATCAAATCCTCCTATTTTGATGCCTCCTATTCAAGGGAAGCCATTGATCTTATATGTCTCCGCAACAGATACATCACTAGGGGCATTACTAGCACAGCATGATGAGAATAAAAAGGAAAGAGCTATATACTATATCAATAGAACATTGGTAGCATATGAGAAGAACTATTCAATGATTGAAAAATCTTGTCTATCTTTGATCTTTGCATCATAGAAACTGAGACATTATATGTTGGCTCATACCACACATTTGGTAGCTAAGATTGATCCATTAAAATACCTACTAAGCAAAGCTGCCCTCACAGGTAGACTAGCTAAATGGGTTATGCTCTTAAGTGAATTTGACATTGAATATGTTGAAAGAAAAGCTATCAAAGGATAGGTTATTTCTGATCAACTAGAAAATGCACCTTTTTTTTATGATACTCCAATGCAAATGGAATTCCCAGATTCTTCTATCATGAATCTTTCTTCTGGAGAATGGCAAATGTTCTTTGATGGCTCCTATACATAGAATGGATCTAGAGCAAGCATATTGTTTATCACTCCTCAAGGATACTCCATTCCTAAAGCATTCATAATAAAATTTCCTTGTACAAATAATATTACTAAATATGAAGCCCTTCTTAATGGTATGAAAATAGCAATTGAGTGGAGAGTAACAAAATTACACATTCATGGAGACTCACAACTTGTAATACACCAAGTCAATGATGTGTATCAAATGAAAGATGAAAATCTCATTCCATATAAGAGAATGGTAGATGATCTAAAGAAATACTTCATATCTATCACCTTTGAGCAAATACCTAGAACAGAGAACAAGGTTTTCGATGCAATGGCAACACTATCTACTTTATTATAGCAGCCTGAACATGAGCTAGACTATGAGTTCCTGGTGGAAGCACTATCTTATCATGCATATGATTCCCCCAACACCCACATGATTTTTACTATTGTAGGTCATGATTCATCCTTCTATAAAAACCTTTTCTCTTATCTCAAAGACCAAATCATTCCTGATTCCTTCAACTACCATGAGAAACAATACCTTATCCAAAATGCATCCCAATATGTCATCATTGGTCCCTTTGTTATCACTGCTACTTTTAGCTTTGGTGCCTATCAACTCTCAACGAATGAAGGAGAAGAGCTCTAAGAACCAATCAACATTCTCCATCTAAAGAAATTATACGCCTAAGGCATTCAAGATATGGTAAAATGTCCTGAAAAAATTATAAAAATCAGAAAAAGTCTTAAAAAAATGAACATCTTGGTGAAAACCTAGCAATAGGTGCCTTGATGATTCACAAAAAAAATTGAAAAATACCAAAAGTACAAAAAATTTGAAAAATGAAAAATACAAAAAAATGAGAAAAAGAAAAAGTGCCTTGGTGAAAACCTGGAAACAGGCGCCTTGGTAGCAAAAATAGAACCTCTGCCAAGATGGTGAAAACCTAGCAAATGGGTGCCACTTTTTTCAAATGCTCCATCTATCAGCGCAATCTTGGTCTTTCCTAGCTTTTAGTCTTGCTTTAGTTTGTACATATCTCTCAGTTTGTTTATGCATTCCTATTTTCAATATGATGGTCTATACACCAATCAGCTCAAGCATCTGTATCCTATCAAAGTTCAAACTTGGGGGGCAATCAAAGTCATATCCTATGGCCTCCCATGTCTCTTAGACATGTCATATCTAGTTAGACTCCTTTGAAGCTACATCTGAGTCAGTCAGTCTGTTTTCTTTCCAGAGAGGATTTTGCATCTACAACAATGCAATCAAAAACAAACTAAAAACAATCTATGCATTTACATGCTTTTATCTCCTTGTATGCTTACTGATTCGCATTGAAATTTTTGAATATTGTGTCCCTTTGAGCTCTTCGATGATTTCCTTTATAGGATTTAGAGAGTGATGACTGGGGGCATAATCTTTTCTTTTTTTTCTTCTTGTATGTGAAAATATAACAACTTTGGAAATTTTGGATTGAAATAGTGTCCGTCTGTAAGAGCCTCTATCTCATATTGGATGGCCATGCGTACCTCGACCATTGATGCCCAAAAAATTCAAGGAGGTTTGATCTAACTATTGTCTTTTTGAGTGATTTCTTACTCCTATTGTGAAACGTGATCTTACCTAAGGATGTGAATGATAAAGGGTCACTACGGGTAATTCACACTGGATTTAAAAGGATCTCTTGACTGCTTGATGTGTTTTCTCCGCAAGGCATATTCTGGTCATCACGACATTTATGTTTTGATGCTTATACAAATTGCTATATCAAAATGGACATGATATTCAGGTCATCCTAGCTTTTGCGCCTTGGTGCTTATATCTAATCTGACATTCTGAACATAAAATCAATATTCATATGTCCATGGTTGTCTAGCTAGTGGGCATTGTATTGATTCTTGCGCATACAAATCAATATTCATCTGTCTATAGTTTTATAACTAGTGGATTTTGTATTGATTTATCCGGTTACCTAAAAAGTTCAATGATGACAACAAATCGACACATGATCAGTGAGTAGGTCCTAGGTCTTAGGATTGCATTTCATTTTGCACTTTGCATGATCTCACAAATTTCTTGAACACTTCAATAATTCTTCTAAACTAAACTTAAACTTGACAACGAAGAGATGAATCTCACATGAAGGTTTCCTCACAGAACTGCAAGCAGTCACCATCCTAGGTTAAACATCCTTTTTGACATAAGACTGAGTACTTGTCTTCATCAATACCTACAAAACAAATCATGTGTATCATTGAATTTTCATTACATATTGATGATCATTTCATCTATTGCATCTACATTCCATACATTTCCATACATTTTCCATAATCAATTACATTTGCATAACATTCATACATTTGAAAGAAACCATTGCATTGCATAAATCCATACATACATTCTACACTATACACTATCCATAGCATTTACATCACATGATATCATCATAAATCAAAAAAAAAAAGACAAGTACACATGAAGTCACAACCAAAATCTTGATCTCATATCATATAACTTGAACTAGTCAAGGGTGCACTACTGGCACAAAGTACAAAAGAATGAGCTCATATGAGCTATCAAAAGTCAACACAATATACATGAAACCAAAAAATGGCAAAATCTATCAGAATATATCTAGACAAATTAATTGTCTACTTGATCCTCTGCATCTGGTGGAGGTGGTGGTGGTGCATCAGACACTGCCCAGCTCTAGGTGCCCTCGCTCCCTTTGAAGCTATCATATACTGAGAGTATGTGGGTACTCTCTGAGTAGTAGGAATAATAGTGTAGTATGCAAAAACATAATAAGTAGCTCTCGAGCTCTGATGTGTCACCTCTATCTGTAATCACTTGTTCTCCTCTCGAAGCTCAGATCTCTATCTATCAACCTCAATGAACCACTCCTCCCACCAAGCACTCCATACCTTCAAATCCCTAACCTATAATCTGAGTCATCTAATGATCTCCTATAGAGTCAATGGTATACTAGGATCTACATTAGCTGCAGGCATATCAGTATCTACCATTGGCTAATCAGTGGTCTCTTCTCTTTGTGCCTTACGACATCTAACCTCAGCACCAAGATCAAAACTGGTATCACCCTGTAAAGGATCAGGACCGGAACCCACATCCTATTGTGCAACAAGTACCTCATCTGCTGTACCAAGAGTACCCAAAGTACCACTCTCTCCTCTAGTTGATCTCCTGTGTAAAACTGCAGGTCTGCCTACTAAAGAACTAGGGGAACAAGGTGGTCTCATCTAACCAGATGGTCTATGTGGAGGTTTGAATACTACTCTCAGCCTCAGAGGTGTAGGTTGAGGCATCTGTACCTATGTAGGTCTCTATCCTCGACCAACCAGAACCTATGCACCTATGACATCCATGGCCTCCTCCATGGATGGTATCAACTCTGTAGGATCAGAAAACTTGTGTATAGGATGCTCTGTAAGCCATCCAATGAATCCATCTGTAACCCCTGCATCTGGAATATCTGCTCTATAATTCTAGTCTCTACCAATGATACCACTGTACTCCTGTGTACAGACAGTATATGATAATCTAGGGCCCCATCCTAATTCTAGCTCTCTATGGATTTGTTTATAAGTTGCAAACTCCTCTGGTGCATCCTGAATGATGCCATACTACCTCTATACTCTAGTGATTAGGAAGTGCTCAATAACAGTAGTAGATCTACCAATCAATACACGACAGAAATAACTAAACTACTCCCTCATAGTGGGTCAGGCCTCTATCAGAAAGTATGGTCTCCATACTACAAAAGTCATATCATCGAGACACCACCTAAAGTACTATGTGTGACCCATGTGCACCTATGTAACATATCTATAGTAAATATATATGACTAGCTCCTGTGGCTGGCGCTGATCCTGGCACACTGGTCTATAAACTGGGATGTGCTCCCAAGCCCATATCTGAAGTACCAATACACCGAAAGCAAAAGACTTGCCCTCCTGATACTTAATCTTGTGCATCTTAAAGAACATATGTACAAGCATGCACTGACCCCAAGCTAACTCAAAAGGAGTAGCCATCAATCGTGCCACCATAGGGGCCCAGCCCATCAATAGACCATTTTGCTAATGGTCGAACATGATGATACCTCCTATCATGCCTGCTATGATACACTCTAATCTATGTGTCTGCCCATAGCACTGCACTAATAACTCCCAAGAAATGGAACTAGTAAGCTCTGTATCATCTCCAAACAAACATCTGAAGGCATGTAATCTAGACTATCCCGAACTCACATAATCTAGATGAGGACCATGAAATGGAATATGCAATATCCTATACACGTCCTCAGGTGTGACAGTAATCTCCCTAGTGGGTATATGGAAAGTTTGGGTCTCTAAGTGAAACTGATCTATCAATGCAGTTGAAATTCCATGGTTAACCCTAATCTCGAGCAACCAAATCAGATACTCGAATCCACTGGAAGCAAGATGTACCCCCATAGGGTCTGGAAGAGAAACACAGAGTCTTTGAGCCATAGGATGAGAGATACACACATGAACATTGGGGTATATGACCTACACATAATAGAAATAGGGAATCCTATCAAAATTTGGTTGAAAAACAAGCTAACAATAGGGTAATTCAAAAGTTCACTATCTCAGAAGGTGCATTAAATGCTCAATAATTAGCCTAAGGAATCAGAAAATCAAAATTTTTAAAAGATGAGTTTTCAGCTTACTATTTTCCATATGACAATACAGACTAGTACCAAAACTGATATGAGTTTCAACAGGGTCCCATATGACAAACCATGCATATACGTCTCACTGTACGATAGATGAGGGACCCGACAAAATGTCGTACGACTCTTGGGTCCCTCTCAAATGAGTTTCGGGGGGTTCTGATATGACACTCTATAGGATATTGAAAAGTCGTACGAGTCACAGAGGATAGTCATATGAGTTTCCATGCATGCGAGAATTAAAAAATTGAAACGTATGAAAAACAACCTAAAAATGCTACAAACATGAAAAAATGGAATTTACGAAGAGGCACAGAGGTCCACTTACTGGATGTCCATACTGCGGAGGCCACTGATGTCTCTGGCTGCGCTCAAATCAGTGGGAAGAGATAGGTACCTTTGGCTCAACCATTTTCTCGCTCAGAGGGCTCCACAAGGTTTCAAAAGTCAAATGTGAAAATGACCCTTTTGGTCCTTATATAGCTTTTGACCTAATTTTCAAA
Source organism: Chamaecyparis obtusa (assembly GCA_027943335.1). Lineage (NCBI taxonomy): Eukaryota > Viridiplantae > Streptophyta > Pinopsida > Cupressales > Cupressaceae > Chamaecyparis > Chamaecyparis obtusa. The sequence continues at coordinate 565,977 of BSBK01001182.1, read as the reverse complement.
AGTGCTCCATTTTCCATGAAAATTGCACCCCTGGCTAATTTCAACATTTTGAACCCATTTTCGGGATCAAAATTGAAATATGAGATTATTTACTTTGTCAAAATTGTGATTTAAAATTTTCAAACCCAGGACGGTCGACTGCTTGCATAATCAACCTTCAATCATCACAGAAATCTAGAATTCAACTTAACTGATCAACCATGGTCAACTCATGGTCAAACCTAGTCAAAATTGGTCTCTATGGCCTCTAAACAATGTAGAATGCATTCTCGGATGTGTATAATCACTTCTTGAATCAATTAACATGCTCCTGAACCATTCAATGTTGACTTTTCTTGTCAAATTTCAATTTTCATCCCGAAGAAGGCATGGTATCACACATCAATCAAGTCTATAAATCTAAATCTGTAATCAAATCTTTCCTCAGTGATCAAGACAACAACCACATCGAGTTACTGATTCATCAAAAGTCCTCATCTCTTGGGGAAAATCTATCATCTCTTGGGGCATATTAAATTCATCGAGATCCATATCAATCTGGTATCCTAAATCTATCTTGTAAACTGTATCAACTTTTCGTAACCATCGGTTCATTAGTGTTATTTTCCTTGTTTCTTCATAACTGATGGGTTCAGGATGTGATACCAATATGATTCTCTTGGGACAATCAGGTATGGAATCAATCACTCACTTCTTTGCAATCATAAGGTTCAGAATTAGGCATTTTGACACTTTTTTCGTAATCATCGGTTCATTGTTGCTATAGTTAACATTATATTTGGTCAATCAGGACCTAAATCTTAAATCTTTAAATCTTTCAATCGGTTTCTGTCTCGAAATTGGTTAATCTTTCAAATCAGTTTCATACATCTTTATCATACATAGATTATTCTTTGAACCACTATGCTTTGCACAGTGATTCAAAGAGGGGCAAAATGTAATACCCCAAAAATGGGCTATAGGTTCATTAACCTCCTACATCTTCAATTCGAATGAAATCGACATCAAAGTCCTAACCTAAGGCACATCTGCACATTATCGAATCCTAATTGATTTTATCCTTAATTCTGCATTGGAGAATATTCCTAGCAATATTCTTATTTATCCTAATTATTCTTAATTTAATAATTATTTAGCAATAAATCCTATTTATCCTAAAGTTTGATTAATTGAATATTTTGAATATTTAATTAATCTGATTTAATACTGCCACTTAATTGTTTAATTAAATTTATTCCTAAATAGTATTATTTAATTTTGACAATAAAATCTAAAATCTCATGACTAATTGATTAAATTCTTATTTAATTAATTAATGTCAATTGTCAATTTTTAGTAATATAGTTTTTGAATAAAAGTTTGATTTAATAATTGATTAACCCATCTATGCTTAAACCTTGGCATCTGGCTTTCTGTCCAGCCTCTAAAGCTTTTGACAAGGTTCCCATTTGGGTACGTCTCCCAAATTTTCCTCTTCATTTCTGGTTTGATTCTTGTTTGGAGGCTTTAGGCAATTCTTTAGGCAACTTCTTAATGGTGGATGAGGGGTCTTCTAATCTCCTTCACTCTACTTATGCTAGAATCCTTTTAGAAATGGACATTTCAAGGGATCTTCCTCAAGATATTATGATTAAAACTTCAACAAGTTGTTTGGTCCAGCCTGTAGATTATGAAGGGGTGCCCTTCCATTGCAGGAAATGTTTTAAAATAGGCCACTTGGCTGCCCATTGCTCTAAGTATAAGCTAGTTAAGGAGGCATCTTGGTGGAGGGAAGTCTCTTCTTCACTTTACACAATGGAGAAGAAGGTTGAAAGTCAAAAGAGTTTTGCACAGGTGGTGCATGATGGTGGTGTGCAGGGTGTCCTTGAAGTTCCAAAATTGGCTACCCAGTCCCCCATGAAAAATGACTCTGTTCAAATGGGGGATCCAATTTCAAAAGGTGGTTTTGGCACATCAGATGCTCGGGAGAAGCTGAAACCTATGGGCTCTCAAGAAAAGGAGAAGATGGTTGTCTTCAAGGAATTTCCTGGACAACCAAGGGAGGATCGATTGGCTGATTCTTTTCAAGATTTGGAAGGTCTCCCTGAGGATTGGTGATAGGTGACTTCGAGGTTGGAAGAGGGTTGGGAAGTGGTAAAGAAGAGAAAGGATAAAAAATTGAAGAATTCCTTTGATATGATTCTCCGCTCCCACACTAAAAGAGGTGTAAGGAGATAGCTTTTTGTATCTCTCTTCTTCCAATTTCTTACCGAGGTTTCTAGTGTTTTCTACTCTTTGTTTTGTTCTTCTGGTGGGGAAGATGGTTTCCCTATTTGTAACCATCCCTGGATCGGGCCAGGTGCTTTCCCGATTTAGGAATAAATTTTATCACTGTTACAGATCAAAAAAATATATATATAGTTTTTGAATAAAAGTTTGATTTAATAATTGATTAACCCATAAATCAATTGTTTTAATTCAAAAATTATTTAAGTTGAGAATAAATCACTTTATTTTTAAATTAATTTATAATTAAATCATGCACAATCAAAAAAGCAAGCAACTAGAAATTAACAATCAATTTTTAAATTGAAACTCAACATCTGATGATGAGTTGAAATTTGATCTAAACTCTATTTTGAGTTAAACCCTACTTTTGCATGATTTTTGTGAGTTAATTATCTCTGATTTCCTGATAACTCAAAAATCAACTTGAGTTTATCAAGAGTGATTTATGGCTTTTCTCCTGCATCCTCAAGCCCTGGATTTCTATAAAATCAAGGCTCAACTCTTCATAATTATGAACACTCGAATTTGCACAATTACTCTGGCGAATTGGCGATTGAAGGATTAAGCACTTGTGATAGGCAATTTGTGAGATCTTTCATTGTTTATCATAGTTTCATATCATAGATTTCATATCATTCATAGCATTCTTAGATTAAATTTTCTTTCAATTTCATTCATCTAGCTTAGGTTCATATAGATTTTGTATTATTGCATAGAAAATACAAAAATATAGATTAATCTGCATTCATTCTACACTCATCTTTTGCATTCAAATCCTTCATTTAGGTGTTGCATTGTCATTGATCTTGATTCCAATCTGAGAACATCATACTCACACCTACTAGAAGGCAGTAAATCACCTGGTTAGCATAGTTTTAATTACTTGTAGATTTTGGTTTTCGCTAACCTCTAATGTTTTACTGAAGTGTTGTGTCTACAACTAGGTACAAAATTCACACACACAACTTTCTCAAATTTCCTAGAGGCATAGATGAGGAATCAAATGACTATGAATGGGGAGTCATTCCAGACAAAGATGAGCTTATCACAGAAAAACATATTGATGTTGTTCACCAATATGCACCTAAACCCAACATAAGTCTAGAGCGAAATAATGAACTTAATAAATCTGGTCCACCAATAGCTGAAGTGGAATCCCACAATGACAATGAGCCTATTCATGAATTAAATGTTTTGAGTTGTAATATCACCTTTGAACTTGAGATTTAGGTTAGGAAAAATGATGACAGATCCATATCTGTAAACACTATTTCCCAATCTTTCACCACTTTGACTATCCAACATCCTGAACTTCTTGACCAAACCTCCATGAATCCAAGCCAAGTTATCTATACATTTCCAAATGACTATGCCCTTGCTTGATACCTCAATGCAGTTGAGCCTATGAGGACTTCCATCAGTGAACCGAGCATTAGCATGATGGATTCAAACATCAAGTATCTTAGTCAAAAGAATAAGAGTAAAAATAAAAATAAAAGGAGTTTTGAGGGTGAAAACCACTTTGTGGCAGTCTCAGAACCTACAAAAGTAAAAATAAAAGATGTATCCAAAGTTGAAAACCTCTTTGAGGTGCCTAAGGATGAGATATTTGATGTCCTTTTAAGTCATTTATAGGACAAATCTCTAGTACTAATTGAGCCCACTCAATCTATCAACTTGGGAACAATAGAAGAACCACAGTTGATCCATGTAGCACAATCCTTATCAGAACAAGAAAAGCAAAATTTTACCACATTCCTCAAAAAAAATAAGATCAACTTTGCATGGAAATATTTAGATATGCCAGGGTTGGATTCTGATCTTATAATGCACCATTTATCTATAGCTCCAGGCGTCAAACCTGTTAAGCAAAAATTGAGAAAGATGCATTCACATGTTGCACTCCTGGTCAAAGTTGAATTAGAGAAACTACTAAAAGCTAGATTCATTAGTGTTGTTGACTATTCTGAATGGATCTCTAATATTGTACCTGTATCAAAGCCAAACAAGTCTATAAGAGTATGCATAGATTTTAGAGATGTAAACAAAGCATGCCCTAAGGATGATTTTCCACTACCTAACATTGATATGATAGTGGACATGACTGCGGGCTTTGAGATGTATTCTTTGATGGATGGTTTTTTTGGATACAACCAAATAAAAATTGCTCTAGAAGATCAAGAAAATTGCTTTCACATGTGCATGTGGAACCTTCTATTGGAATGCCATGCCATTTGGGCTTAAGAATGTTGGTGCTACATATCAAAGAGCTATGACATCTATCTTTCATGACATGATGCATCAAACTATGGAGGATTATGTTGATGATACTTTAGAAAAATCTATGATAATCTAAATGTCTAACTGATTTAAGCAAAATACTAAACTGAATGGAGAAGTTTAGTCTCAAACTGAACCCTAAGAAGTGTGCTTTTGGTGTCACTTTTGGAAAGCTCTTAGGATACATTATTTCAAAGAAAGGAATTGAAGTAGATCCATCTAAGGTCAAAGCTATCATGGAGATACAAGCTCCCAAGAATATCAGTCAAATGAGAACATTACAAGGGAGAGTACAATCTATTAGATGCTTCATATCTCAACTAGCAGACATATCACAACCTTTCACAAAGATATTACACAAAGGTGTGACTTTTTCATGGAGTGAGGAATGTGAAACAAACTTTAATCATATAAAGAAATATCTATCAAATCCTCCTATTTTGATGCCTCCTATTCAAGGGAAGCCATTGATCTTATATGTCTCTACCATAGATACATCACTGGGGGCATTGCTAGCACAACATGATGAGAACAAGAAGGAAAGAGCTATATACTATATCAGTTGAACATTGGTAGCATACAAGAAGAACTATTCCATGATTGAGAAAGCTTGTCTAGCTGTGATCTTTGCGTCACAAAAATTGAGACACTACATGTTAGCTCATACCACACATTTGGTAGCTAAGATTGATCCACTAAAGTACCTACTAAGCAAAGATGCCCTCATAGGTAGACTAGCTAAATGGGTGATGTTATTAAGTGAATTTGACATTGAATATGTTGAAAGAAAAGCTATCAAGGGCCAAGTAATTGTAGATCAACTAGTTGATACACCTTTGTTTGATGATACACCAATGCAAATGGAATTCCCAAATTCTTCTATCATGAATCTTTTTCTAGAGCATGGAAGTTATTCTTTGATGGCTCCTATACATAGAATGGATCTGGAGTAGGCATATTATTCATCACTCCTCAAGGATACTCAATCTCTAAAGCATTCAAAATCAAGTTTCCTTTCACAAATAATATTGTTGAATATGAAGCTCTTATTAATGGCATGAAGATAGCAATTGAGTGGAGGATAATAGAACTACACATCCATGGAGACTCACAACTTGTGATACACCAAGTCAATGATGTGTATCAAATGAAAGATGGAAAGCTGATCCCATACAAGAGAATGGTAGATGATCTAAAGAAATATTTCATATCTATCACCTTTGAGAAAATTTCTAGATCAGAGAACAAAGTTTTTGATGTTATGGCAATGCTATCTACTTTATTACAACAACCTGAACATGAGCTATGCTATGAGTTCCTAGTGGAAGCACTATCTTATCTTGCATATGATTCCCCCAAAACCCACATGATCTGCACTATTGTTGGTCATGATTCATCTCGATACAAAAACCTTTTCTCCTATCTCCAAGATCAAATCATTCTTGATACCTTCAACCGCCATTAGAAATGATACCTTATCCGAAATGCATCCTAATATGTCATCATTGGTCATGATTTGTACAAACAAGGTCTAGATGGTACACTCCTTAGATATTTAGAACAGGAAGAGTCTCAACATGCATTAGAATAATTCCATGAAGATATATGTGGATCACATTCCAATGGTTTAACACTAGCTCAAAAACTTATTAGGGTCAGGTACTATTGGCCTAAAATGGAAAAAGATGCAATCACGTTTGCTAAGAACTATCAAAAGTGCCAAGTACATGGTAACTTAATTCATGCACTATGGAGAGATCTAATTCCCTTTACTACACAATGGCCTTTTCACCAATGGGCATTTGATCTTATAGGAGCCATACATCCTCATTCTTCTAATGGACATACCCATATTATTACAACTACAGACTATTTTACAAAATGGGTAGAAGAAGTCCCTTTGACTCAAGCAACCGACAAACAAATTTCAATGTTCATCTTGAACTACATCATATGTCGGTATGGTATTCCACATTCTATAGTCACAAATAAGGGTGGATAATTCAAAAATAGAGACTTGGATGATCGATGTGCCAAATTCAAGATTACACAACATTGGTCATCTATCTACTATCCCCAAGGGACTAGACAAGAAGAGGCTTCAAACAAGAATCTATTGAAAATCTTACATCGCATAGTTAATAAAATAGGAAGAGACTGGCATCTCATGATCAATCCATCTCTCTAGGCCTACAAAACAAGTATCAGAATACCTACTAGGACTACACCATTCTCTTTAGTTTATGGGTCTGAAGTGGTACTACCTATTAAGGTTGAAATCCCATCACTAAGAATCAGAATGCATGGTCTAGTAACCGATGATGACTACAGAGTGTCTAGGTTGCAAGAACTTGAACTACTAGATGAGCACAAACAAGCAGTGTATGATCATCTTAGATTATATTAGAAGAGAATGTCTAGAGGCTACAACAAGAAAGTCAGACACAGAGAATTTCAGGTTGGTGATCTAGTCTTGAGAGATAATCCTAAAAATCAATCACATAGAGAGTGCAAGGGGAATTTTGAACCCAACTGGATGGTTCCCTTTGTTATCACTGCTACTTTTGGCTCTGGAGCCTATCAACTCTCAATGATTGAAGGAGAATAGCTTCGAGAACCAATCAACGTTCTCTATCTGAAGAAATTCTACGCCTAAGGCATTCAGTATTCAAAAATGTCCTAAAAAAAATTATAAAAATCTAAAAAAGTCCTGAAAAAATGATCATCCTGGTGAAAACCTAGCAAATAGGCACCTTGATGTATCAAAAAAGAAATTATCAAAAATATCAAAAGTACAAAAAAATTGAAAAAAATGAGAAAAAGAAAAAGTGCCTTGGTGAAAACTTGGAAACAGTCGCCTTGGTAGAAAAAATAGAATCTCTATCAAGATGGTGAAAACCTCGCAAACAAGTGCCACTTGTTTCAAAATGCTCCATCTATCAGTGTAATCTTGGTCTTTCCCAGCTTTCAGTCTTGCTTTAGTTTGTACATACCTCCCGATTTGTTTCCGCATTCCTATTTTCAATAAAGTCAGTCTGTACACCAATTGGCTCAAACATCTGTATCCTATCAATGTTTTAAACTTGGGGGCAATCAAAGTCATATCCTACAGTCTTTAGTATCTCAGACATGTCATATCTAGTTAGGGTCCTTTAAGCTATATCTGAGTCAGTCAGTCAGTCTCCTCTCCAGAAAGGATTTTGCATCTACAACAACACAATCAAACATCAACACAAATTGAAAACAATCTATGCTTTTACATGCTTTTATCTCTTTGTATGCTTACTGATTTGCATTGAAATTTTTACATATTGTGTCCCTTCGAGCTCTGTGATGATGTCCTTTATAGGATTTAGAGAGTGATGACTGGGGGTATAATCTTTTCTTTGTTTTCTACTTGTATGTGAAAATCTAATAACTTTGGAAATTCTGGATTGAATGGTGTCCGTTTGTAAGAGCCTCTATCTCGTATTGGATGGCCATACGTACCTCGACCATTGATTCCCAAAAAATTCAAGAAAGTTTGATATAACTATTGTCTTTTTGTATAAGTTCTTACTCCTACTATGAAATGCAATCTTACCTAAGGATGTGAATGATGAAGGGTCACTAAGGGTAATTCACACTGGATTTAGAATGATCTCTTGATTTCTTGATGTGTTTGTTACACAAGGTATATTTTGGTCATCATGACGTCTATGTTTTGATGCTTATACAAATTTCTATATAAAAATGGACATGATATTCAGGTCATCTTGGTGTTTATGCCTTGGTTCTTATATCTAATCTGACATTCCGAAAATAAAATCAATATTCATATGTCCATGGTTGTATAGCCAGTGGGCGTTGTATTGATTCTTGCGCATACAAATCAAGATTCATATGTCTATAGTTTCATAACTAGTGGGTGTTGTATTGATTTATCCAGTTACCTAAAAAGTTCAATGATGAAAACAAATCGACACATGATCAATGACTAGGTCCTAGGTCTTAGGTTTGCATTTCCTTATGCATGTCATTTTGCACTTTACATGATTGCATGATCTCACAAATTGTTGAATACACTTAAAAGGATTACATGATTCTTCAAACCTAAACTTAAACTTGATATGAAGAGCTAAGTCTAACATGAAGGTTTCCTCACAGAACCGCAAGCAGTCACCATCCTAGGTTAAACAATCTTTTTGACATAAGACTGAGTACTTGTCTTCATCAATACCTGTAAAACATATCATGTGTATCATTGCATTTCATGATCATATTACATTACATACATGTGCATAATCACAATCATACATTTTCCATAATCAATTACATTTGCATAAATCCATACATTTTCCAAATCCATTTACATTTGCTACTGACATGCCTCTTTGCTGTAGGTTGTGAAAGTCATCGATGCGACGCTGTCTGAAATGCTCTGACATATATCAAGCTCGAAATCTCTCCAAGAAGATCTCCCATCTGAGGGTGTTGATGGTAAGGTGACTCTTAACATCCTCCTGCTTCCACAAAGTGGAAGCGTTACCCCTCAGCATGTGTACTGCAAAGTGTGCCTTAAGGTTGCTCTCATAAGAATGCAACCCAAAGCAATGCTCGAGGCTTAAAAGCCAAGCCTCTGCCTCTATCCCAACCATGGATCCCAAAAAGGGTGGTGGTTGTAATTTGATAAGGTCTCTGATCAGGTCCCCTATGTCATGAGGTACTATCAGCACTAGCCCTGGTGGTGGCTCCAGCCTGTGCACCGACTCGCCCTCATGAACTGCCTGCTCCGCTACTCATCTAGGAGGGGGACTCCTACTCCACTCTTGGTTCCCAGCCTACTAGCCTCCTGGAGGTAACCTATCCATGATAATGATAGCTAGATTTTTTAAGGCATTAAGGACATCCTGATTGGGATTAGGTGGCAGTGAGGGTGGAGGCCTCTACTCATCACCTAGCCCCTTGATTGCTCGCTCATCTCCCTCTACTACCACACATCCACCTCTGGGTCTACGCCCATGTCGGTGAGCACTACGCGTGACTGGAGGCATCCTACACTAAGGACAAAACAACTATAAGTTAGGCAAACGTAATGGGTTAAAAGGTTCCTAGAGTAGAAATTGTGCTCTGATACCAAAATTTAATGCCCAAAATAATCGGGCAAAAACCAAACAAAAAAAAATATTTTTTAAACAAACACTATCATACACCTAGGACAACTAGGTTGCACAAAAACCCATCGACGCAAAGCTTTTGGAAATGTAAGCTCGCTTGGGCGAGTCACCCAACGTCACACAAGGAAACTTAAGACAAGCACTGGCGTGCCTTCGTTCCCTACATGTCGGAAGACTTTAGGCGACAGGGAAAAGGATAAACTCAATGGGATGACAACTTCCTTAATAAACTGAGATAGTTCTTAAATTAAAAAGGAAAAGACCCTATGAATCTTTTAGGGATGATTTTAATATATTAAGGTATGACATAGAATTAAAATGTGAAAATATTATCCATGGATAATTCACGTATACACTAAGTCCCTTTACCAAAATTTAATTAATAGAGGGGTTAATTATTTCATATATTCTTTCAAAGTTATTATTTTTTAAAAATTCTAGCCACATAGAAAATTTACTTAATATGAATAAAGGTCCAATATTGTTTAATGTCCAACTATCAAAAAAAAGGTGAAATGGCAAAAAGGATTTAAATTAAAATTCTAAAATTTGCCATAATAAATTTTTTAAATAAATAGGGTGGAGGATTACTATAAAAATTCAAACTTAGATTATATTAACAATAAATGATCAGCTACCCATACCACACATTTCTTTTAAACTTAAATTTTAAAACCCTTATCGTTATTCCCAAAAAAAATTTAAAAGAAGATTTACAACTTTTCGGTAAAACAATTTAAAAATTCACCAAGAAGTAAAAGCCATATCTTGAATCTTTTGATGATAATGATTTTTCATACCCTAAGGATGAATAAACCATAACTATAATAATTTAATTACCACTAATATATCTAAACTATGTTATCTACTATTTTCATTAATTTCACTAAAGTTTAATCCACTAACTTAATAAATAAATAAATAAAACATCTTACAAGCCACATAACACACTTTTTTTGCTAAATAAAAAGAGTTATAGATGGTCCAAACTAATTTCAATGATAATGCTTTAAAGAGATGATTTTCATTAAATTAAAGATGACATAATTATAAGGGCCCTCCAAACCCTAATTCAAAATTAGGGTTGGAGCCTTATTAAAACACAAGAAACCCTAATGTTTCCATTTCTATTGTCATTTTCTTGTAGGGTTTTCCTAATGGCATGATGGAGGAGAGGGTTTGGAAGATGAGAGTGTTCTCCATCTCTGTGTTCTTCCTCACTAGATTATCTCTTCCACATATTTCTATCATGGAAGCACATGGCTCAAGAGATACCAGGATCCCCTCTCATTGGATACCCTAAATCTCTGTTAGTCCATTCTAGAAATTTTCCTATCTTTCTTCCTAGTTCATTCTATTTAATTTTTCTGCAAGCATTCTTTTTTTTTGCCTGCTATTCATACGCAAATTGCAGGGTTGATTACTAGAGGATTAAGGGTTGTCTATGTTTAAATTTGATATCAAAAATACGGATGTATATTATATTATTTTCTTGAAATGAAATAGGGGTTTCATTTTTTTCAATACCCGCCTGTGGAGGGTCTAAGCTCCACACACCCACGAGTGTGGGAGCACAGCTCCTCTGCCACCCGTTAGCGGTGGTCAACAGGCCTTGATCCCCTGCCGCCACCACTAGCGGGTGACGGGGGGGCTGTGCTCCCACACTCACGGGTGTGAGGAGCACAGTTCCTCCACCCGCGGTGCTGCACGCATTAGGGCACGGAGGAGGGGGGGTTTCGACAGAGCTGAGCCCCAATGTATTTTTTTAAAAAAAAAATTATTATTAAAAAAAACAAATTACGATATATATATTATAATATTAAGTATTGTATAATATACAATATTTTATTGTATAGTATATAATATTTAATATTATAGTATATATATAATATGATATATTATAATATTAAATATTATATAATATACAATATTTAATTGTATAGCATATATAATATTTAATATTATATTATATATATTTTTACTGTTTATTTCATTATATCATTTTTTGTATAATGTTATAATATACATTATATTTTATGCATTATTCAATGTATAATTTATAATGTATTTTGTTATTTCTAATAATATTACTGGTTATTTAAACTGTTATTTGGCATTGTTTAATTAATGTCCTTTTGAAAAGTTTAATATATAATTATATATTTTATATTATACATATTATTATGCATAATATAACATATATAAATTGTATATATACAAATATAACATATCCAAACTGCTATCAAATGAATAGGAACAGAAAACTTTAGTTAATGTGAGGAAAATGATTTGCAGTTATGAATATATATATATATATATATATATATATATATATATATATATATATATATATATATATATATATATATATATATATATATATATATATATATATATATATATATATATAACCAAATGGGTTCATAAAACACAGTTCCATATATACATCAGATCTGGGGAAGCAATAGAATATGTTCACAATAATTCTTCTGTGAATACATATAAAATAGATTTACAACTTTACATGTATTATTTTCTTACCCAATTACAAGTTTCAGTCCTATCATATTCATACATTTATACAACTGAGATTTTTTTTTAAAATCTGAGAGTAGAATCTGTACAAAATTTCTATTTTAGTATTTATACATTCAGGTACTAAGTTTATAATACTTGGTAGATAAACTATCATATACCCAGAAATGTAAAATTTTTAAATTCTAACCTGTTGTAAAGTAAATTGTTTTACAAATCCTATTAACAAGTTCAACTGTAAATTCCATGCACTCAATGCTTAAACATAAGACATTTTCTAATGCAAGAAATCAGAGACATAGTATTAACAGTCAATATTTTTCAACTTTTAATTGCTCAACACAGATTCATAAAATTTTAGCTTTTAAAGAGTCTACTAAAAAGAACTAATCTAAACTTCCTATACATAAGTAATTCATATTACATCATGCTGGAAACTGATTTATATAAGTAATTTTCGATTACAAGAAATTCATCAATTTTCTAGGCAAAAATAAATTAATTTGACAATCCCAGATCATATTTATTCCACATAGCAATTTAGCAGAGAACTGAATTTAAAATTCAATTAATAGTTGTAGAAACTAGGATTTTAAGAGAGCAAATATATTTACTATGACATTGCAGAAAATACTAAATCAACCAGTCTTATGCTAGCTCTTAAATTATTACAGTTTCTTTGTTATAGAAAAACAAATGTATAGAGCAAAACTCTCTCAACTAGATGCACCTTATAACAGTCTTTAGGAGTTTTCAACTTTAAGTTTAACCTTCAAACTTGGACTGCTTCTTCAAGCCAAGAAACCAACCTGCAAACACAAGACTTCTTTCACATGGTCATGGAGGCTCACCTCCTAGCCTAGGCCATTACATGGCCACCCCCGAGCTTGGGGAAACAAGTCAAGGATGGGATACACTCACACAACACAAACATAAACATTCAAACACAAAATTGGAACATAGATTTTCACATTTACTCCCTTCCCAAGCTTACACAAAGGACTCTAAATTTAGAATCCATAAAATGGGTGAAGGTGGAATTCTTCTCTTATGGAGACACCTAATTTATAACAAAAACAACATTTCAACATATATTACCAACCTTCACAAGGCCCTTCCAATCAGCTCAATCCATGAGCATCAACAATACCCTTATGGCCCCCAAACAACATAAGAAGGCTCTCATAGTGCCCATACACCATGCTCTCATACATAAAGAAATCCCAACTTAGGCCCTTCACCCCAAGTTCTCCTCAAATCCTCCCAAGGATGAGGAGTGAACTTGCACACCCATAAACAAGAAACAATTCAACAAAACAAACAAGTTTAAAAGCAAATTCACAAAAGAAACCAAACAATACAAGATTCACACAAGGAATTACAATTTACAAAACTTTCACATAGTACAATTCCTTCAAAGCATATTCAAAGTAATCACAAGATAGTAACCACCAACCTCCTCCTAAGCCAAGGCTAAATGAAGAATTGTAGATGAGCTCCTCTTGACTCCAAGCTTGCTATCCTCCTCAAGTCTTCTAGTCCAAAACTCTCTAGATCCTCCTACTCTCTCCCAATCTCCCATTGACCAAAATGAACATGTGTATCCTTCCTAAGTCTCTCTCCCCTAAAGTCATTCAAACATTCTTCTCTCATCTCACTTCCCAAGACAATTAAGTTTCTAGATCTTAGAAAAAAATGACACTTGCCCTTTCCTAAGGTTTGGAATGAATTTCAACACATGAAAATGAGAGACATCCTAGATAGCATTTCTATTTTCGTACATATCAAAAATGGCCCATTTGGAGAGGCAAAAAGGTGGCCTAGGAAAGTGGAAATAGAAGAAATAAGCCCCTTAACCCAAGCAATAGCCTTGGGGCACCAAAATTCAACCTAAACCTCACCCTAGGACTCCACAGAACCACTCAAAATCCCCAATTAATCATGCATCTAAAAATGGAGTATTGGTTTCATCAAATCTTAGTTCCTTAAACCACCTACCTAGCTTAGGAATGCTCAAGACCAACTAAGGAGAGGGTGGGGTCCATATTCCACTCAACATGCCACTTCATCACCATGGTGTCAAGTGACACCTCACTAAATCACACATCACAAACACATTTGGCATGCCTTGTGGACAAATACATTTATATATTTTCACAAAAATAAAAATTTACTTACAAACATATATTTACAAACATTGTCAACCACATACACACAAGCATCACATTTACGAATAAAATCATGATATGACGAGGTCATTCTCTTCTAGAGTTGACATTGGTTTCCAACTGATTGCACTTAGATCCTTCCTTGTTTCCCCAACTTACAACCATGGCCATGTTCCTACACTCAATTTCGATGTTAGTACACCATAAAATATTTGCATTAAAAATCATTTCTAAAAATGAAGTAATAACATCTAAACTTGACAAATATATATAACTACATTTCATGAAACATTACATAATCCACATAAGAATGTAATCCTAAACTTATCATAGAACCATGATTCCACCAATATTCATTATACCGAAAGATGACATAACAAATGTAGAATGCATAATTCATATATCATAGATAATCATGGAACCAAAATGAGCATATATAAAAGTACGAATAATGTGATCATCATAAAAATCTATAAAAAAAAAACTCTCATAAGATCCAATGATAGCATATGTAATCCAAAATAGGTCAAATGTCTATACTCAAGGTATCATCCTGATAAATAAAATGTCAAAATGAAGTCGAGCTAGGATGGGTCAGGGTAGGACCTCACATCCTCCCCCCCTTGGCATGAACCTCCTCCTAGAGTTCATCAAAAAGATGGGGGTACTAATCTCTCATATGTGTTGTGTCCTCCCATGAAGCTGTGACCTCATTGTAGCAATCCCACTAGACCCTAACTTGGTCCAGCTCTTGACCTCGAAGGGTCAGGGTCCTGCAAGCTAGAATATGTATTGGCTCCAAAGCCAGTTGTCCATCTGACTCCACCTGTAAAGCATCCCAATCAATAATATGAGACTCATCATATATATACTTCCTCAAAATAGACACATGAAAGACATCGTGGATGCACGATAGGCTAGGTGGCAAAGCTAAATGGTATGCTACTAGGCCTATCCTCTCCAAAATCTCAAAAGGTCTGACAAAATGAGGGGCCAGCTTAGAACCCTTTCCAAAATGGATTGGGCTCTTATGTGGCCGTACTCTCAAAAAGACTTTGTCGCCTATCATATACTATCTATCAATCCTCCCAGCATCTGCATACTTCTTCTGTCGATCCTGGGCCTCTCTAAGACACTGCCTGATCAGATCTACCTACTGCTCCATCTATCTGACCAACTCTGGACCAATGGAAACTCTATCCTCTATCCTATCCCAGCTCAATGGTGTCCTGCAAGATCTTCCATACAAGGCCTGACATGGAGACATACCCAAAGATGAATGATGCCCATTATTATAGGAAAACTCAACTAAATGTAGGTACTCCTCCCATCTAACCTGATGATCCATCACATACATGCGTAGCATGTCCTCTAACACTTGATTAACCCTCTCAGTCTGACCATCTATCTCTGGGTGATATGTTGTGCTGAAATTGAGCCTAGTGCCCAAAGTAGTCTATAGCTCTCTCCAAAAAGATGAAGTAAAGAGTGAGTCCCTATCTGATATGATCATGCATGGAATGCCATGAAGTTTAACAATATCCCTCAAAAATACCTATGCCATTGTAGGTGTTGTAAAATTAGTGCATATGGGTGAGAAGTGGGTTGCCTTAGTCAACCTATCCACTGTCACCATAATGGCATCATGGTGATGAGATGACATAGGAAGACCAACTATAAAATCCATGGATATAATGTCCCACTTCCACTCCAAAATCTTATGAGACTGCAGAAGTCCACCTAGATGATAGTGCTCCACCTTAACCTATTGACACTCTAAGCATCTAGCCACTAACTCTACAATGTGTGTCCTCAAACCTGGCCAGTGATAAAGTTGTCTCAAATCTACATGTAACTTCTTGACTCTAAGGTGCACTGCATAAGGAGCTCTATGACCCTCAAGGATGATGAAATCCCACAACCCATCGAAAGAAGGTACATAAATATGTCCTCTATGATGAAGAAGGACATCAGACTCTAGGGTATAATCTGTGAACTTCCCCTTTAGGGGTCTCTGATCCTGAACTATCTATCTAACCTCTGAATAGAAGGCATCCTCCTGTAAGTGCTGCAGTATGCATCCTCTCAAATCTGTACTAGTAGTCATAGCTAAGAGCTCATGATGTCTCCTACTCAAGGCATCTACTACCACATTCTCCTTACCCTTGATGTAGTGAATGTCAAAGTCATACTCGCATAGGAACTCCATCCATCTCCTTTGTCTAGCATTGAGGTTCAGCTAAGTGAAAATATACTAGAGACTCTGATGATCTAAATGAAGCTTGAATCTATGGCCTAGTAAGAAATGTTGCCATCTCATCAAAGCATGCACTACTACTGCTAGCTCAAGGTCGTGGGTAGGATAATTAAGCTCATGAGTCTTGAGCTTTCTAGACTCATAGGCAATAGCCTGACCATCCTACATCAGTACTGCCCCAATCCCATCTAAAGATGCATCTTTGCATACCACAAAATTTGTTGAAGGATCAGGTACCGCAAGTATAGGTGCACTGGTAAGAGCCATATTAAGCTCCTAAAAATCTCTCTCACACCTCTATGTCCACTCAAACTTCTTCCCTTTCCTCTAAAGGGAAGTGATGGGATGGGCCACTCTAGATAAACCCTTGACAAAATGTCTGTAATAGCTTGCAAGGCCCATGAAGCTCCTAACCTTTGTCACACTAGTAGGTGTCAGCCAATCCATAATCACCCTAATCTTAGATGGGTCTATTGAGATCCCATCTCCTGATATCACATGGCCTCAATAGTGAACCTCTATCCTAAACAATGCACACTTCGAAAGCTATTATACAACTAATTATCTCTCAAGCACTGCAAAACCTGCCTCAAATGCTCCTCATGCTCATGCTCATCTCGAGAGTATATCAATATGTCATCCAAAAATATCACCACAAATCTTTCTAGGAATGAATGAAATACTCCATTCATGAGACTCATGAATATAGCTAGAGCATTCATAAGTCCAAAAGGTACCACCATGAACTCATAATGTCCATAACATGTGCGGAAGGTAGTCTTGTGGATGTCACTATCCATGATCCTCAGCTGGTGATATCTCAACTTCAAGTCTATCTTCGAGAACACTCAAGCTCCCTGAAGCTGATCAAATAAGTCATCAATCCTAGGAAGGGGATACCGATTCTTGATGGTCACCTTGTTCAGCTGTCGGTAATCCATGCACAACCTAAGAGATTCATCCTTCTTCTTAACGAAGATGACAAGTGCACCCCATGGAGATACACTAGGAGGAATGTGCCCTTTCTCCAAGAACTCCTCTAACTTAATCTTGAGCTCACTGAGCTCATGTGTAATCATCCTATAGGGTGCTCTAGAAACTGGCTCTGCTCCTAGTACAAGATCTATATGAAATTCCACTACCCTAGGTGGTGGCATACCTCGTAACTATGAAGGGAATACATTTGCAAACTCCTATAGAATAGGGTGGTCATTAAGAGAAGTCTCCTTCTCTACCTCCTCTTCTCTATCACTGATAGTGATAGCATATAACTAACATCCCTTCCACATGCACTGCTTAAGCTACATAGTGGAAATCATCTAAGCACTCCACTATCTTCTACCTACAATCCATCTTGGCTCTATGGGAATAGAGCCAATCCATACCTAGAATGACATCATAGGATCCAAGTGGTGTGACACGAAGGTCAACTGAGGTGGTAAAGTCAACCTCTCAACAAGGAACTAACAGATACCCTAGCTCTTGAGGCTAACTCAACCTCCCAACTAACATCCTACCTAGCTGCTACTAGCCCGCATCACTCCACTATGAAAGGTGAAATAAAAGATTCAGTGGCTCTAGAATCAAAAAGGATAGAAACACTACTACCTCTGATCATGCCTACAGTCTCAATGACTATAGCTTGGTGCTCAGCCTGGTGGTTATCAACTACTGTGAACACTTTGTGTGCTCTACCCATGTCTCCTACAGTAGGCTCAGAAGCTGCCACTCTCTAACTACCAGCTGAATGGCCTATATGACAATCCCTAGCTATATGCCCCATGGCACCACATGTGTAGCATGGTCCTCTAGCCTATAGCTGTATACCCTAAGGCCTAGACTGTTGTTGTCCTCCTATAGCACTAAACCCACTGAATCCACCTTTGGAAGCTTGAGACTATCCCCTCTAATCTCATCAAGATCCCTATGAGTGCCACTGCTTGGGCTTAGAGCCCTGCTATCCTTGAGAAGATTTATGCCTCTGGTTTCGCTAAGACTATTGTGGTTGTTGCTGCTACTAGGGTGCCCTAGATGATCCTGATGAGTTCTTATGGTTTCCCTTCCAATGAGACTTTTGGAAACCAAAAGACAAAGATGTAGCATTCTGGTTCTGTGACTGTATCTGAGCATTGTGAGATCTATTATGGTTCTCCTCAACTACCATGGCCCTCTCCATTGTATCATGTAGATCTCCTACAGATACCAACCACACTCTATCAACTATGGCATAGTTCAACCCCTTGATGAAGTGGTTGACCTGGATTTCTCATCCTTCATGTAGTCCACATAAGGAAGGAGTTTGAGAAACTTGTTCTCATACTGGGCTATTGACATGCCTCTCTGCTATAGGTCATGAAACTCATCGATGCGACACTGTCTGAAATGCTCTGACATATATCAGGCTTGAAATCTCTCCAAGAAGATCTCCCATGTGAGGGTGTCCATGGTAAGGTGACTCTTAACATCCTCCTGCTTCCACCAAGTGGAAGCATTACCCCTCAGCATGTGTACTACAAAGTGTGCCTTAAGGTTGCTCTTGTAAGAATGCAACCCAAAGCAATGCTTGAGGCTTAAAAGCTAAGCCTCTGCCTCTGTCCCAACTGTGGATCCTAAAAAAGGTGGCGGCTGTAATTTGATAAGGTCTCTGATCAGGTCCCCTATGTCACGAGGTACTATCAGCACTATCCCGTGTGGCAGCTCTGACCTATGCACCGACTCACCCTCGTGAACTGCCTACTCTGCTACTCGTCTAGGAGGGGGACTCGTACTCCGCTCTCAGTTCCCAGCCTACTAACCTCCCAGAGGTAACCTATCCATGATAATGATGGCTAGATTCTATAAGGCATTAAGGACATCCTAATTGGGATTAGGTGGTAGCGAGGGTGGAGGCCTTTGCTCATCACCTAGCCCCTCAGTTGCTTGCTCATCTCCCTCTACTACCACACATCTGCCTCTGGGTCTACGCCCATGTCGGTGAGCACTATGTGTGACTGGAGGCATCCTACACTAAGGACAAAACAACTATAAGTTAGGAAAATGTAATGGGTTAAAAGGTTCCTAGAGTAGAAACTGTGCTCTGATACTAGAATGTAATGCCCAAAATAATCGGGCAAAAACAAAACAACAACAAAAAAAAATTTAAACAAACACTATCATACACCTAGGACAACTAGATCGCACAAAAACCCATTGACGCGAAGCTTTTGGAAATGTAAGCTCGCTTGGGCGAGTCACCCAACATCACACAAGGAAACTTAAGACAAGTGCTAGCATGCCTTCATTCCCTACATGTCGAAAGACTTTAGGCGATAGGGAAAAGGATAAACTCAATGGGATGACAAATTCCTTAATAAACTGAGATAGTTCTTAGGTTAAAAAGGAAAAGACCCTATGAATCTTTTAGGGATGATTTTAATATATTAAGGTATGACATAGAATTAAAACATGAAAATATTATCCATGGATAATTCACATATACACTAAGTCCCTTTACCAAAATTTAACTAATAGAGGGGTTAATTATTTCATATATTCTTTCAAAGTTATTCTTTTTTAAAAATTCTAGCCACATAGAAAATTTACTTAATATTAATAAAGGTCCAATATTGTTTAATGTTCGACTATCAAAAAAAAGGTGAAATGGCAAAAAGGATTTAAATTAAAATTCTAAAATTTGCCATAATAATTTTTTTAAATAAATAGGGTGGAGGATTACTATAAAAATTCAAACTTAGATTATATTAACAATAAATGATTAGCTACCCATACCACACATTTCTTTTAAACTTAAATTTTAAAACCCTTATCTCTATTCCCAAATTTTTTTTAAAAGAAGATTTACAACTTTCTATGGCTCAGGGCACCCTAGCTCCCTCTGACGCTATCATATACTGAGAGTATGTCGATACTCTCTAACCCACTAGAACAATAGCATAATAAGAAGACACATAATAGGTAGCTTGAGAGGTCTGATGTGTCACCTCAACCTATAATCTCTTGTTCTCCTCTTGGAGCTCTAATCGATGTCTGTCATTCTCTATGAATCGCTCCTCAAAACAAGCACTTTGTACTCTCAGGTCCCTAACCTATAATCTCAAGTGTCTAATCATGTCCTAAGAGGTCTGTGCTACACTAGGATTTGCATCTATCATGAGCATCTCTATGTCTTTAGTCGGCTAATCAGTAGCCTCAGCTCTCTGCACCTTACGGTGTCTCACCTCAGCACCAAGGTCAAAATCTGTATCATCCTATGTAGGATTAGGACCAGCACCTACATACTGCTCAGCACTAAGTACCTCATCTACAGTGCCCACACTACCTAAAGTACCACTCTCCCCTCTAGTAGATCTCCTCTATAAAACTGCAAGCCTGCCTGTTGTAGAGCTAGTGGGATGAGGTGGTCTCATATGACCAGATGGTCTCTATGGAGTCATCACTGCTATCAGCCTTGAAGGTGTAGGCTAGGGCATTAGAACTTATGTACGTCTCTAACCATGTACCATCAGTGCCCCTATCACATCCATGGCCTCCTCCATACTCAGAATCTACTATGTGGGATCTAAAAACCTGTGAATGGGATGCTCTGCAAGCCATGCAATGAAACCATCTATAACCCCAGCATCTAGAACATCTAGCCAGTAGTCCCAGTCTCTGTCGACATAGCTGCTATACTCCTATGTAAAAAGATCATATGAAAATTGAGGGCCCCATCTTAGTCCAAGCTCTCTGACTATCTATGCATAAGCAATGTGATCCTATGGGGCATCCTGAATAATGTCATACTACTGCCACACTCTAGTAATGATGAGTTGCTCAAGTACTATGGTCGATCATCCTATCAACACATGACTATGAAATAAATGACTAAACTACTCCCTCCCAGTAGGTCAGGCCTCTATCTATAAATAAGGTCTCCACACATAGTAGGTCATGTCATCAAAGATATGCCTCCAATACTCTGTGTGGCCCATATGAACCTATGTAACATATCTTGAATAAATGTATATCACCAGCTCCTGTGGCTGGTGCTGACTCTAGCATACTAGTCTACATACTGGGATATGCTCCTAAGCCCAAATTTGAAGTACTAACACACCAGACATAAAGGTCTTGCTCTCCTGATACACGATCTTGTGCATCTCAGAGAACATGTGAGCTAGCATACACTGACCCCAAGCCAACTCAGAAGGTATGGCCATCAACTATCCAACTATTGGGGCCCAGCCCATCAAGAGATTGTTCTACTGATGGTCAGACATAATAATACCTCCTATCATTTCAGCTATAATACACTCTAATCTATGGGTCTTCCCATAGCGTTGAACTAGATTCTCCCATGAAATAGAAGTGGTAAGCTATGTATCATCTCCAAACAATTGTTTGAATGCATGTAATCTTGAGTTCCCTGAACTCACATAATTAGGGCGTGGACCATGGAATGGGATATGAAGTATCCTATAGATATCCTCTAGTGTAATTGTAATCTCTCCTATAGGGAGGTGGAAATTCTGGGTCTTTGAGTGAAACCTCTCAATCAATGCGGTCAGAAGTTTATGGTTTACCCTATTCTTGAGCAACCAAATAAGATACTCAAACCCACAGGTCACAAGATGTACTCTGATCGGGTCGGGCAGTGAAACACATAATCTCTGATTCATCGAGTATGAGATGCGCACATGGACATCAGGATAGATGACCTATACAGCACAGAAACAGGGAATCCTATCAGTTATTTGGTTGAAAAATAGGCTAAAAGTATAGAAATTGAAAAGTTGACTATCTCATAAGGTACATGAAATGCTCAGGAAAAAACCTAAGAAATCAGAAAAATCAAAATTTTGACCTAAAAGGGTGTTTTTAGCTCGTTATTTTCCATACGACAATACAGACTAGCATGAAAACTCATACGAGTTTCTATAGGTTCTCATACGACAAATAATGGTCATATGATAATGTATATCTTACCGTACGACATATGAGGGACCCGATGAAATGTCGTACAAGGTTTGGGTCCCTCTCATACAAGTTTCTATTAGTTCTAGGATGACAATCTAAATGAAATTGAAAAGTCATACGAGTCCCAGTGGACATTCGTACGAGATACTATGCATACAAAAATTGAAAAATCCTAACATACAAAAAAAGTCCTAAAAATGCTAAAAACATACAAAAATGGAATTTACGAAGAGGCACAGAGGTCCACTTATCGGATGCCCATACTGCAGAGGTCTCTAATGTCACCGGTTGCACTCGAAATGGTGGGAAGAGATAGGTACCTTCATCTTGGCCATTTTCTCGCTTAGATGGCTCCACAAAGGTTTCAAAAGTCAAATGAGAATAATGAATTGAAATTGACCCTTTTGGCCCTTATATAGCTTTTGACCTAATTTTTAGAAGTGCTCTATTTTCCACAAAAATTGCACTCCTGGCTAATTTTGACATTCTAAACCCATTTTCGAGATCAAAATTGAAATTTGAGATCATTTACTATGTCAAAATTGCAATTTAAAATTTTTAGACCTAGGACAGCCGACTGCTTGCATAATCAACCTTCAATCTTCACAGAAATCCAGAATTCAACTTAAGTGATTATCTTACATCAAACTATCAAAATTTCAACTTGGTCAACCATGGTCAACTCATGGTCAAACCTAGTCAAACTTGGTCTCCACGACCTCTAAACGATGTAGAACATGTTCTTGGACGTGTATAACCACTTCTCAAATCAATTAACATGCTTCTAAACCATTCAACATTGACTTTTCTTGTTAGATTTTGATTTTCATCCCAAAGGGGGCATGGTATTGCACATCATTCAAGTCTGTTAATCTAATTTTGTCAATCAAATCTCTTTCCTTAGTAATCAAGACAACAACCACGTCTAGTTGTTGATTCATCAAAAGACCTTGTCGCTTGGGGCATATCAGATTCATCGAAATCCATATCAATCTAGTATCCTAATCTATCTTGTAAATTGTATCATCTTTTTGTAACCATCAGTTCATTAGCATCATTTCCCTAGTTCTTCGTAATTGAAGGATTCAGATGTGATACCAATACGATTCCTCTAGACATTCAGGTCTAGAATCAGGGCACTCACTTCTTCATAATCATAAGGTTTAGAATCAGGCATTTTGACACTTTTTCATAATCACCGGTTCATTGTTGCTATAGTTAACATTATCTTTGGTCAATCAGGACCTAACATATTCACACTCTTCAATCAATTTCTGTCTCGGAATTGGTTCATATTTCAAATCAGTTTCATACATGTTCATCAAACACAGACTAATCTTTGAACCACTGCGCTTCGCACAGTAATTCAAAGAGGGGCAAAATGTAATACCCCAAAAATGGGCTATAGGTTCATTAACCTCTTACATGAGCAATTCGATCAAAATCGACATCAAAGTCCTAACCTAAGGCACATCTGCACATCAATTTATTTAAAATTGATTTTATCTTAATTCTGCATCAAAGAATATTCTTTGAAATATTCCTTTTATCCTAATTATCTTTGATTTAATAATTATTTAGCGATAAATCCTATTTATCCTAAAGCGTGATTAATTGAATATTCTGAATATTTAATTAATCAAATTTAATTATGCCACTAAATTATTTAATTAGATTTAATTATATTTATTCCTAAATTATATTATTTAATTTTGGCAATAAATCAAAAATCTCATGACTGATTGATTAAATTCTTATTTAATTAATAAATGTCAGTTGTCAATATTTAATAATATAATTTTGAATAAAAGTTTGATTTAATAATTGATTAACCCATAAATCAATTGTTTTAATTCAAAAATCAGTTAAGTTGAGAGTAAATCACTTTATTTTTAAATTAATTTATAATTAAATCATGCACAATCAGAAAAGCAGTCAATTAGAAATCAACAACCAATTTTAAATTTAAACTCAACATCTGATGGTGAGTTGAAATTTGATCTAAACTCTATTTTGAGTTAAACACTGCTTTTGCATAGTTTTTTGTGAGTTAATTATCTCTGATTTCTTGATAACTCAAAAATCAACCTGAGTTTATCAAGAGTGATTTATGGCTTTTCTCAATGCATTCTCAAGCCCTGGATTTCTATAAAAACAAGGCTCATCTCTTCACAATTATCAACCCTCGAATTTGCACAATTACTCTGGCGAAATTGCATACAAAGAATCAAGCTTTTGTCACAGACAACTTTGTGAGATCATTCATTGTTTTTCATAGCATTTCATAGTTTTTCATATCATAGCATATCATTTTTAGAATAATCTGCATATCATTTCATTCAATTCTAGATTAGATTCATACAGTTTTTCATTCTAATTTCATAGAAAATACAAAAATATAGATTAATCTGTATTCATTCTACATTCATTATCTTTTACATTCAAATCCTTCATTTAGGTGTTGCATTGTCACTGATCTCGATTTCAATCTGAGAATACATACTCGCACCTACTAGAAGGTAGTAAATCACCTGGTTAGCTTAGTTTCAATTACTTGCAGATTTTGATTTTGCTAACCTCTAATGTTTTACTGAAGTGTTGTGTCCGCAGCTAGGTATAATTTTCACACACACAGTTATTTGTGAGTTTTGAAAAATCTCTTTTATAGAAACATTCATGAATTCAACGGTTGAGATTCAATTTGAGAGGAGTGATAGAGATTCATCCTCTTTTGATCTATGTGAATTGATCTATGTGCTTAGCCTTTGATTGATTATTTTTGTCCTTGTTGTCCCTTGAGAAGTAACATGTATTTTAGGCCTTTTTATTAATTGGTTTTAATTAATTATCTCAGCCATGTATTTAAGTGGGATTAATTTAATTAATTACCCTAGAGGTACTTAATAGAATTTTTTTATCAATTGATGATGATTAAATGATTGATTAAGGAATGTCATTGAAATTAATGAATTATGTTAATAATCTGGTGATCAAAATAACATAATTAGCAAAATTGTTCTGAATTAGGGAAAGTAGACCCTTTGGTTAGACTAGCCCGATTTAGGGTGATTACATTTGCCCCTCTTGGAATTGATGTGTGAATAGCACAATGATTCAAAGAAAATAGATGATGTTGATTTAGAGAGAGGATTGATAGGAAGTGATGAAACCACTCTGAATTCAAGGAGATTTAGAGAGCAGTTGGAACTACTCTAAATTTGAGGAGATTTAGAGAGTAGCAGAAACTACTATGAATTCAAGGAGATTTAGAGAGAAGTAGAAACTACTCTAAATTTGAGAATTTAGAGATTGATCAAATGAAATTCAACATAATTGAAATTTTTAAGCCATCAATTTTAAACTTGATTGAACAAGAATCGAACATATCGACTACGCACTTGATTGAATGAAGATCGATAGAAGTTAATCAAAATATCCAGTTTGATTTGGTGTGATGAAACTGAATATCTAAAAATCATGATAATGACAAATAATCAATTTGATTTGAAGTGATGAAATTTATCAATGTCAAAAACATTTGATTTAGGCACAGATAATAAACTTGATATGGTTCCTGATGAAGTTAATTACCCAATAGTCTCGACTTGATTGAAGAAAATTGTCATGCCCCTAGTGTTGAAGATTTGATTTATTTGAATCCTTGATCATATTGAAATGATTGATTTTAAGTATGATTATGCCCTTTAGGACCGAAATTGGAATATAAATTTAATGAAATCCTGATTTCAATCATTGATGAAGGTCCTCGATTGATGAAAAAATTATCTAGATTAAGTAGAAAATGTTTAGAATTTGTCAAAATTTAATTACGATTAATTCTAGTGTTAAAGAAACATTGTTTGAGCAAGTTTGACCATGAAAATATTAGAGTTGACCAATGTTGACTGATAATTGATGATTATTTTGAAGTGTGAATTCGATGCGCGAGTTGAAAAACAAATTTTTGTAGCTTCTAGTAAGCTTTTCTTCATCATTTAAGTAATTTTTAGTATCTTTAACCATTATTTGACTAAAGTTTTCCCATGATTTGACTTTTGTTAACTTTCTATTTGAGTAATAAACATTACTGAATGCTTTTTCCATATTTCTGCTTCGATCTATGTTCATTTTGCCCCTGGTCAACTACATTTTTACCATAGTTGACTTAATTTCTACAAGGTTGACCTATCTCTATAACTTTTTTTTTACTGCTTTAAAGTGATATACAACACTTATTTCAGTTTTGGTTCCGATATGGAGCTCTTGTTGCATTCTTCTATGAAAGTTCCCTAGGTTATTAGGGTCCACGAGGTGTTAAAATAGTCCCAAAAATGTCATTTTACTATTCATTTTCACTTTTATCCTTAGTAATTTCTAGAGCTCTGAGAGAGAAGATGGTGGTCCCAGTTGAGAAGCATCTATTTGAGCTTGTTCATCATCATTAGTGTCTTGCGCACTATGCAGCTCTAGTAAGTACCCGATAACATACCTTGTCATTACTTCCATTTAATTTTACACTTTATTTTAAGCATTTTAATTTAGGATTGCACCAAGTAACCTAGGTTGCAACCTATCAATCTCGCATCACATCTAGTTTTTAACCAAATTTCAAATCACATCTCATAAATCTAGGGCCGCACCTTATTGGGTCATATTTAGTTAAATTTGTCTTGTTTTATACCTTTTCATAAGTCAGTCGCACCCTGTCAAAATAGAGTTGCATCTCATTTTGGGATCATATCTTGTCAATCCTTAATCACATCATGTTTACGAAGGATCACATCTTGTTAAAGGATCGTATTCCGTAAATCCTGAATCGCATACGAGTTTCAGGAACATTTTTGGTTTTTTATTTAGAATTTTCCCAATTTAGGATTTTTGTCTGACTTATTTACCCTATTTTCCTTCAATATTTCTTGTCTGATGCTAAAGTAGTGTAAATTTATTGCTTGCAAACCTAGTTTAATGTTGTATCATTCTAGAGTCTTAAGCCTATCTAGGTCTTGGATCCTTCTAAGAAGCTGACTATTGTGGAGTAGCACATTATTGCCCATTGTGATCTTTGGTGCTTGGTGGATTTACCTGATATCAGGGTAAATCAAGGGTTGTTGACTGCTTTGGCTGAGATACGGCACTCAGAGCACAACATCTTCCATTTACCTACTGGAGAAATGATTGTGATGCTTGAGGACATATAGCACATTCTGTGGGTTTTGGTTATGTGAGCTCAAGTCAAGTATAAGTCTAGTGTCGTTGTAAGTATGGCAGATGCTTGTCAATTATTCTAGGCTCTTACTATTACCCAATGATACCTTTCCTGGGACTACATGGTGTCTCATTATGAGTGCCTTCCTGTATTTATTGCTAGACTGATAGGTGGTATCATGATGCCCAATGGAGATCAGAATGACTTCATGTGTGATTGGTCATTTGTTATTGAGGACATGATTGGATCTCCCCACTACTTTGCCTAGGGTGGTTTCATATTAGCTTACATCTACCATGAGCTCCATGAGATTTTCTATCAGCACTCACAGGGTATGAATGTTGGTATATTAGTTTTTTAGATTTAGGTGTGGGAGAACATCCTTGTGACACATCCCATTATTGATAGGTAGAGAGACCTTGAGCTATCATGTGTGTGTGTGTGTGTGTGTCTATATGTGTGTGTGTCGACTTTATCCAGCAGCCCCACCTGGGCAAGCTAGAGTATTGGCGCCGCATTTTAGATGATGTTATTGATGCTATTTGGAGGTCCTATTTAGACTATGAGGAGTGGCATACGAACATACACTAGATGTCATACTTTTTCTAGAGTAGGTACTTGATCAGTTGCATTTGATATATTATGGAGAGATTCATTTTCACCTGGATGCTTAGACAATTTGGCCAAGTGTAGGGCATGCCCCAAGACTTAGTAGTATATGCCCGAGTCTGTGATGATGAGAGCTAGTGGGGGGCCAAATTACCATATGAGATAGTGGTGCATGAGATTTTTTAGATGGTACCTATGGCATGGGATTATTTACTAGAGACATATGATGGAGGCATTACTGATGCCTACCATTCTCATTATTTACAACATCCATTCCCCAGGTTTACTACACCTAATGAGATTTCTCCTTAGATCAAGGACGTTTTAGATTACAATCCTATAGATGATGGTCTCAGAAGAGCTCATGCTAGTATGGGGAGGGATAGAGGTAGGGATAGAGATAGAGGTAGGGGCTAGGAGAGAGATGATGGAGATGGTGGGGGTGGTGGAGATGATGGAGGAGGTGGTGGGGACAAAGGAGGGGGTGATGGTGGAGGGGACAGACAGAGAGGATTTGGGGGTGATAGGGACTAGTAGGGTTGGTGGAGTAGGCTGAGGATTGTACCACCACATAGGGATCTTGGTCCTTTATTTCCTTAGTAGCAGTAGCAGTACCAGAGATTTCCTAGAGAGAGTAGCAGTGGAGGTGGGGGTCATCCACCTTGAGGTCCTCCTAGAGATAGAGATAGGGACCCCTTATCTGTTTGTGAGTAGGAGAGAGAAGCCTTGAGGACATAGGTTTTCACTTTATAGGCTCATCTCACTGATAGGGATACACAGCTAGATGATTTGAGAGATAAGAGGGATCAACATCTATCCATTTTGAGAGCAAAGAGAGACAGATACACTCATACGAAAGCTCACAAGGGATAGAGGGATACTTATTATTTTTCATTATATTGTTCAATTGTTCTAGTAGATCAAAGAGAACCACTTTATTCCACCATAGCTCAACAGTCTGAGGGTGCAATTCCACCACCTATGCCTACCAGAGTGATGCTCCACCTCCCACCCCTCCTTGACCTGATGAGGGAGGGAGCTAGACATGATTCATGTTGTATCATTTTGATGTATTTTGATATATGTACCACTTGTGCTCTTTGGTATACCATTTATATCATTTTTTATCGATATACTGATACTCTTTTAGACTGTTATATATATACTCTTTTTTGATTCATGTACTTTTTTTATACTGATGCTATCTAATTTCTACACATTTCTTGATCTTGATTTAGTGATATACATCTACTTCTAATATTGATGTCATCTTTATATACTTATTCATGTGATTCTATAGATTATTGATTTGTTGAATCATTATATTATGTCACTAATATATGCATATATTTGTGTACTTTTCTTTTTATGGATGTATGGATGCATGGATGTAGATGTTATGTGAATGCATTTCTTTTGATGTACTTTCAAGTTATGCTTGTATATGACATACTTTATTGAGATGTAATGTGATGCAATGTATAGGAATCTCATTTTATTTATGTATGTTGATGGATGCATTAATGTACATGTATTTATGATATTGACATGATAATGCAGGTGCGTGGATATCAATGTTTAGATACTAAGTCATTGATTTGATCTTGATGATTTAATTTACATGGTCAAACTTGTATATGTTGATATTATCACCTTTTAGAATTTTCACTCATGTTGATGTTAATTAATCACATTCATACTTTCCTACTGATGCAACCTTAAAATGAATGCAACTATGTTAATAAATGGATGCAACTAGGTTAATCAATGAAATTAAATTAAATGAATGCAACTATATTTAATTAAATGACTGCATCAACATGCAAATAAATTAACCAATGAAATGTACCTTAATTAAGCAATGAAATGCATCTTAATTAACCAATGAAATTCACCTTAATTAAGACCTCTAGGATTGTCACTATTTATTCAAGATGGGTCTTTTATCATCGTAGAGCCTTTTAGTTCAGACCTAATAGGTTAGTACAATTTTCACTGATAGATTTAGCAATCATGAAAATATGAATACTTTCCATTTTATATATCATGTCAAAAGTGAACCTAAACATCAAGGCATATAGGCCAGGATGTTTTGTCAGTTACTTCCTGTTAATATAAACTTTTTATGTTCATGTGCAAAATATATATATACCCTCAATGACCTTTTATTATTCATATCCTTGGATATAGTTTCATTGTGTGCACTTTAATAGGAAGTTGTTTCTTTTTAGATTAAAAAAGACAAGGAAATGAATCCAACCTCCCCAAACCTTTCATAGGCAACAGGTCGAGGTATATGCAGTGTTCCAATCATGATGGAGGCTCTTACCATAGACACCCATTCCCTATGATCACATTAGATCACTAGATCTATTACTACAAGCAGAAGACAGAGAAAATTTTATGCCCTCAATCCTTATTTCTCTAGTCATTTTTAGACATCTTCGATTTACTCAGAGGACACAAAAATCATAAATTGATAATAAGTCATAGAAAACTAAGAAAATTTCATGATTTCCTCATTTTGTTTTCCTAGTCCATGGACGTCTTCAAGACAGTATGAAAATATATGATCATCATAAATCTCAAAGCATTAGATTGTTATATGTATTGTTAAGGAACACTTTTGTTTAGTTTGCAATTACTTTTAGAAAACATTATCAATCATAGATTATTTTTAATTATATTTTCTATCTAGTGTAGTAAGTGTCTTGTCTAACTAGTGTTAGTGTTTAGGAACACTTCCATCTTCATGACTAGTTTTTAGGAACACGGTTAGGTCCAAGTATTAAGAAATATTATTTTGGTTTTAGGTTGGTGGTATTAAGGATTACCTTTGGTTGCGTAGTTTAATATCAATTGCGAACTGGGGATAACCAACACCCTAACAGAGAGTCCAAAAGATGACCAGGTGACCTTACTGCTTGCATGACCATGACCACTTCCCCCTAGAGGATATGACTTTCCTAGGATTTTGGTATAGACATATTCCATTCTAAGAGAATAGGATATTTCTGATAACATGGCTCAAGATTTGATTGTCATGAAAGTGACTAAAAGATATATACAAACTAGACTTTTAGATTGGCCAAGCATTTAAATGTTGTATTGATAGATAGAGCGTTGATTACAAGTAGCACCTATTTACCATTTTTTCACCACTTGGACAAATTTTTCATTTTTGCTACCAAGGTGTCTATTTGCCAAGCTTTCACCAAGATACTTTTTCTCTTTTTCAATTTTTTCATACTTTTGATATTTTTCTCTTTGATTCACAAAGGTGCCTATTTGTCAAGTTTTCACCAAGATGGTCATTTATTTTTAGGATTTTTTCCACTATTTTTTAATTTTCTTCTTTCCACTATTTTTTCTTTTCTTCAGGAACTCTTTTTACCATTTTTGAACTTTGCTATTTTTTTATGTTTTTGATTTTTTTTCAAGATCAATATTTTCTTTTTTTGCATTTCTTTAGGATCAATATTTGTTATACAAGTTCTGCCTCCAGAATGTCAGGGGTAAAACCATTTCAGGTGGAGATTATTTATTGGATCTAGTAGCACATCTCCCTCAAGTGTAGCCAATTGATAAGTTCCTAATCTAAATGAAGTTGTGATGACAAAGGGACCCAGCTAGTTGGGTTCAAATTTTCCCTTCTACTCTCGACATTGTTGATTCTTTGGATTCTCTCTTAAGACTAGGTCTCCCACCTGAAATATTCTTGGATTCACTTTCTTATTGTACCCTCTAGAAATTATTTTCTGGTAGACTTTGAGATGATCAAACACCTATTGTTTACACTCATCTAACAATTCTAGCTCTTGTAGTCATGAGATTCTGCAGTCCTCATTAGTGACTAGATTGTTTAAAGACACCCTTAGTGATGGAATCTCTACTTTGACTGGTAATACTACTTCAGACCCATATACCAGTGTAAAAGGAGTTGCTCTTGTTGGAATTCTAATGCTAGTGTGGTACACCCATAATGATGGATTAATTTGTAAATTCCAGTATCTTCCTAATTTATTCATCGTTCTATGCAAGATATTTAAAATTGTTTTGTTTGATGTCTCAACTTGTCTGTTACCTTAAGGGTAATAGATCGAGGAAAAGTGCTACATGATTTTGAATTGTAGACATAAGTCATCCATGTCTTTCTTTTTTTTAATTTCCCTCCATTATTGGTTATAATTGATGAGGGTACCCCTTACCTACAAATGATGTAGTTTGGGATAAACATTGAGACTTTTTTTCCTGTAGCATTAACTAGTGGTATAGCTTCAACCCATTTTGTAAAGTATTCAATTGTCGTAATGATATACTTATGTCCATAAGATGAGTTTGGGTAGATCTTCCCTACTAGATCAAAGGCACATTATTTAAATGGCCAATGTGTAATAAATAGAAATAACTCCCTAGTTGGAGCATGTATCAGGTTTCTGTGAACTTGGCATTTCTTGCATGTCTTGGCATAATTAATAGCATCTTTTTCCATTCTAGGCCAGTAGTATCCCACTCTTAAAATTTTCTTGGCTAATAAAAATCCATTCAAGTGAGACCCACACACACCTTCTTGTACTTCCTTTAATGCGCAATTTGACTCTTCATTTTCTAAACATCTAAGTAACATACTGTATAGAGCATGTCTATACAAGTTGTTAGCAATGATTAAATAACGTGATGTTGCTCTTATTAGGCATCTTTTTTTTATTTCTTGAATAATTTTTAGGGAAAGTCTAATCTTTAAGATAGGAATAAATATGGGCATATTGAGATAAGACTTGGGTTTCAATAGCACATATGATTTTGGAATCAGGGGAGTCATAGGCTGGAAAGGGGAGTCCTTCCAATAGGAAGTCATAGTGAAATTGATGCTCTTCCAGTTGTAACATGGATGCTAAGGTAGACATTGCATCAACAACTCTATTCCCTAACCTTGGAATTTATTTGAATGTGATGTACACAAAATATTTTTGTAGGTCATCCACCATCCTCTTATAAGGCATTATCTTATCAGCCTTTGTCTGATAGTCATTATTGACCTGATTGATTATAATATGTGATTCTCTATAGATATGTAACTCAATGATTTTCCACTCTATCGCTAGCTTCAATCCATTCACCAAGGCTTCATACTCTGCTATATTATTTGTGCATGGATATCACCTTGTAAGCCTTAGGTATTTTTATCCTTGGGGATTAATGAAAAAACATCCAGTTCCTGACCCTCATTATGTAAAGGATCCATCAAAATACATCTTCCATGGATGTTCTATACATTGCATGATTTCTTCATCAATAAAATTTATGTGCAATGGTTTGTGATCTATTAATGATGCTTCAATAAGTTGATCAGCTATCACTTGTCCTTTGATGACCTTTCTATCAACATATTCAATATCAAACTCACTTAATACCAAAACCCATTTTTCTATTCTTCTTGTAAATGTTTCTTTATTCAACAGATATTTAAGTGGGTCTATCTTTGCAACTAGCTTCACCTTATGTGACAGCATATAATGTCTAAGCTTTTGAGATGCCAATGCTACTACTAGGCATGCCTTTTCAATCATTGATTAATTTATTGTGTAGGAGACTAGAGTTATATCAATGTAATAT
Source organism: Chamaecyparis obtusa (assembly GCA_027943335.1). Lineage (NCBI taxonomy): Eukaryota > Viridiplantae > Streptophyta > Pinopsida > Cupressales > Cupressaceae > Chamaecyparis > Chamaecyparis obtusa. The sequence continues at coordinate 531,927 of BSBK01001182.1, read as the reverse complement.
ATTGCCCTTTCTTTCTTAGCATCATTTTCTTGTGCTAGTCACACTCATAATGATGTGTATGTTGTTGATATGTATAATAAGAGTGGTTTTCCATGAATCAGAGCCATCAAAATTGGAGGATTTTCCAAATACTGTTTAACTTGAGCAATTTGTTTCTTGCATTGTTCATCTCATGTGAATGTGACTCCTTTATGCATCATTTTCATGAATGGTTAAACTTTATCTGCTACTTGAGATATGAAACTCCTTATAGATTCCAACTTTCCTTGAAGTGTCCTCATGTGACTGATATTTCTTGGAGGTTTGAATTAAATGATTGCTTTTACCTTTTTTGGATCAACTTTGATTCCTTTTTCTAAAACTATGAAGCCTATAAACTTACCTAATGATACTCCAAATGCACACTTCTTAGGGTTTAACCTTATTTGGAACTGGTCCATTCTATCAAAGATTCTCCTCAGGTCCTCTATGTGAGTTGTTATGACTTTTGATTTTGCTAATGTGTCATCAAAATAGTCTTCCATATTTCTATGCATCATATCATGAAATATTGTTGTCATGGCTCTTTGGTATGTTGCACCTACATTCCTGAGACCAAATGGCATGACATTCCAATAGTATGTACCCCATGCATAAGTCAATGTTTTCTAATCAGTCTAGACGTGAATTTCCATCGCCAGTTGCCTTTAATGGAGTCTTCTATAGGAATGGGTGTGTTTCTGGAGGACCCACAATCAATGGAGATAGATTGGATGGGAGATTATCCAAGGGGGGATCTAATAGAAACTATCAAGATGGTAAGCCTTCTCCCCATGAATTTAGAACTCTCTCTCTCTCTTTCTCCTAAAGAGGACATGGTTAAGGCTATTAGGAAAGAGCAGATGCATTTGAAAGACATTAGTATTTTCTTTGTTTGTTTAGATAAGAAATATTTTCCTTCGCTCAAATTCTTTGATGACTATATTGCTAACATATGAGGAAGAAAATTAGGGCTTCAAGTAAGTTTTTGCAGAATGATCCAAAAAGGGTTATTTGTGGACTTTTTTAAAACACATGGAATGTAGAAAAGAGTATTAAAAAAGAACTACTGGAATGTGGGTCGTTCAATATTTAGGGATTTTCAGTGGTCATCCAAAGGTAAGGTTGAACAAGTTGTGGCTTGTTCCACCCCACACTGGATTGAAATAAAAAATTTACAACTAGAATTTTGGCCTTTTATTTCACACATTATACAACCTCTTGGTTCAGTTTTGCAGATTGAGGATGCCATATATACTTTACCTCACTAAAATGCTATAATTTTTTTTACCCTTGCACCTAAGATAGAATTCCCAGATATCATTTCGATTGAACCAGAGGAAGAAAAATTTACTTGGGAAGTTTCCCTATTAGGAAATATAGGGTCTTGCTTTCATTGTAAAAAGAATGGACACACTAAAATGAGTGTCCAACCCTTAGTAATTTCTAAAACCCTAGATTTGATAGTAATGTCAATCCTAATTCTAAGGAAGGTGGTAAGTCAGGTCAGACCAAAAAGAATGATAATTATGTAAATGATTCTTCTAGGTTTGTTGAAGTGGGTGATATCAAGGATTCTCTTAAGGATCTGAATGAAACCATGACTAATGTTTCTATAAAGGAAACTATTGATAGTGGTAAATATGTTAACCTGAATAATCCTCTATTTGAAGATGATTTTGAAGTGATGCTAGCCTCAGGTACTAGTGTCACCAATACTCTATTTGATTGTCAACCAGGTACTAGAATTGAAGAGGTTAATGTCGAGGTTATTGAAAAATCTTGACTCCCCCTCCCCCAAGCTTAATGTTCATCAACTTTCTCTTAACACCATTAATGAAAATGTTGAGAATATTATAAGGACCTATAATTGACCCCTGAATAGAAAAGGATCTAATCGGGATCCTAAAATCAGTTATTGTTCAAAAGAACACTAGTAACACAGTAGATTAAATGAATGAGGATCCATTTACTAAAGTAACTAATAAAGCCTCTAAGAAAAAGAAGAAAATTATTGATAGACAGTCTCTCTCTAATGATAGTAGAAATTCTGGAAAATATATTCCATATTATTTTAATAGATTGTGTAATAACTCTAAATCTCAACAATCCAAATGATGGACATACACAGTTAGAATGTCAGAGGTTTTGAGATATCAGATAGAAAATATATGGTTATAAAATGGTGCAACAACCTTAAATTAAAAGACATTATATGCTTGCAAGAAATTATGATTGTGGGTTTCCAAGCATATACCATTTAGAAATTTATATGGGACCAGTCTATTGGTTACTACTCTAACCATCTTAGAGGTAAAGGAGGCACTTTCATTCTAGTTGGGCCACAATGGGTTGAGAAGGTTATCTCTAATGGATCATCCCCTTGTCATAGAGCCATGTGGGTTATTTTTTAGTGCAATGACATCTTAATTGGGGTATGTAATATTTATGCTCCTAATGACTACAGGGACCCTACAGTCTTATGGGAATGGTTATCTAATGGTCTACCTAAAGAAAATTGGATTTTTTTGGGGGACTTCAACATTGTGGAAAATAAAGAGGATAAGAGTGGGGGAATGTTCATTGTTGGAAAGGGAATGAAATTTTTTTTGGTCTAATTTCAAGAGGAAATTTAGAATTGTTGACCCTTTAGCCCTTAAGAAGGGATCTTTCTTTAATATTTGGTTCACATGGTGCAATAACCAATTTGGGAATCAAAGAGTTTACTCTCATTTAAATAGGATCTATGTGGAAGATTCCATATTCTCTATTGAAAAACAAGATGGGCATGCCCCTTTTCATGTCTCTCCTTCTTCTATTTCAGATCACCACCCAATTTATGCTAATGTTTTTGTGAACAATAATATAGATAGTAGTTGTAGAAAAAGAAAAAAGTAAGTTTTAAAATCAATACCTCCTTGATTAATGATGAATAGAATCAAGATGCTATCAAAATGGTAACTAGTCTTTGTAAACTTTGTAATCAAGGGCTGAGTCCTAAATATATGTGGAACTTACTAATGGAGTCATGGATGAAATTATATCAAATTATTGGTAAGAAAAAGGCTATTGATAGAACTAAGGATGAAAAAATACTACAGAGCACTCTTAATGCCATTGAGAAAGAATTACAACTTAAGGGTTTTGATTCTTAGTTGGAGGAGAGAATCGTTTGGGTCAAATGCCAACTAAGGAGCATTCAACAGTACAAGATAAAAGGTTAGAAAGCCAGAGCTAGGATGAATTGGATGAAGGGTGGTGACAAAGGTACTAAGTACTTCTTCAATATTATAAGAGCCAAGCATAAAAGAGAATTGATTGAGGATATTCAGATTAGTGGTGAGCTATCTAATAATCCAAGTTGTATTAAAGAAGCTTTTTTTAGTTTTTACAAGGATCTATTTACATCATAATTTAATGAGGCTAACAAATCCAATCTCGATAAATGTCTCAAGATTATTCCAAAAAAGATTTCAAATAGTGAGGCTATGAAGCTTGACATGCCTATATCACTTAAGGAGATAGAGACTGCAATACTCTCTTTATCAAATGATAAATCACCTAGCCCTGATCACCTTCCAGCTGAATTCTACAAACATAATCTAGAGTGGATTGGTTCTGAACTCCTAGAAATATATGAAGATGCTTTCAATCAAGGGTCATTAGGTGTTGACCTTAATAGAGGGATCATTAAGTTCTTACCTAAGGATGGTGATAAGTCAGAAGTCAAGAGCTGGAAACCTATAACATTATTGAATTTATCTTATAAGATTGTAGCTAAAGTGTTGGCTAGGATAATAGGTCTTCTTAATGAATTTATATCCCCAACTCAAACAGGCTTCATTAAAGGGTGATTCATTCTATAAAATATGATAACAAGTTGGGAAGCAATGCACTGGGCTAAGAATGATGGTTAAAATGCAGTGATGGTTTTGCTAGACTTTGAGAAAGCCTATGACATAATTGAATGGCCCTTTTTTATGGGTATGTTGCAAGCTTTTGGTTTTCCTCCCTACTTCTATAAATGGATTGGTATTCTATTTAAGGACTCTTCTACAGTCATTGATGTGAATGGTGAGTTAACTGACAATGTTACTCTACAGAGATCTATAAGATAGGGATGCCCAATTGCACTTTCCCTATTTGTAATTATAGTTGATGCTCTATTTTATATTCTTAGATCACCTCAATTAGGACCTCTAGTTAAAGGTATCACTCTACCTAACCAAGAGGTACTACTTGTAATCACCTAAAAATGGGCTAATAGAACCTAAGACCCTGTTTGCCCTAATTCGGGATAGATTCATAATTGTGTTAATTAAATTCATGATTATTAACATAATTCAATAAATTTGATAAAATCAATAAAAATTCATAAATCAAGTATTAATCATCAATAATTGATCAAAAATTACATTGATTACCTCTAGGCCTAATTAATTAAATCATTCACATTAAATGCATGGCTAGAGTAATTAATTAAAGCAAATTAATAAAGCCTCAAAAATAAATGTTTAATCTTAAGGGACAAAAAAACACTTTCAACCAATGGGAAGACATCACATGGACCACTCACATGGATCAAGTTTGGAGACATCTCAACCATTCCTCATGCATGCATCTCAACTGTCCAAATCTTTAAAGTTCTATAAAAGATGAATTTTCAAATCTCAACATGGATGAATGAATAGTTAATTGAATTACATCTACATGTTGCATATTTCATTTCATAGCTAATTAGAGAACATTTCAATTTCATAGCTTAATGGCATGAATTAATGGCTTTAATGGATGAATCTAGCTTCTTAGTTCAATTTGATTAGAATCTCTCATTCTAACATGCATTGTCATTGTTTAGAGTCTAAAGATGAGAGTAAATCTAGACTTTTTATATACTCTTGTTAGTTAGAGAGCAATAGGATGATTTTTCTTAGTTTAATGGCTTTTAATTTGATTTCAATTGGGTTTAAACCAACGATATAATATCTTATTGAAGTTTTGTGTTGCAGATTGACAGGTACCACAAAATACACACATAATTTTGGCACCCACCGTGGGGCCAAGCCCTGGATTTTTGCATTTTTGAATGACTTTTTGTCATGTTTCAGTCAATAGAGGATCGCATTTAGGAAATTAGATCACACCCAGGATTTCTTGGATCGCATATGGGGTTTCCTAGATCACATTTGGTCAGGTATCACATCATGTTTGCCTTGGATCACATCTAGGATACTTAATCACATTTGGGAGAGGGGATCACATTTGGTTAAAATAGGATCACATCTGGGGACTTTTGTTGTAAATTTGATTTTTCTGATGTCTAATGGGTGATTATTGTGATTTTTATTGATTGTGACAGCTTAACAGTGGTCTACAAGTTGAATTATCCAAGACATCAACAAGAAAGAGACTACTAATAGTTATTTGCAGGTTGCCTTGAAGAAATATCAAATCAAACATTATTCTTGTATTTTATAGGAATTTAATTATAATTTGAAGTCAATTTACAATCTAATCAGAGGATTATGCTCTTTTCCCTTTGGGAAAATCAGAAACTCAAAAGTTAGATTGCAATTTAGGGTCAAATTGGGGTAAATTTATTTTTAAGTTTGCATTATGTGCTTGATAGGAGAAAATGGCATGAGATAGGATATTATGCTCTTCTCCTTCATGGAGAATCAAAAATCTAGATCTCTAAGCTACCAATACTCTTTTCTTTATTGCATTCCTACTTATAGGGCTTGTCGATTGAGGTAAATAGCTCTCAAGAATGACCCAAGTGAGGACATGTAGAAGCCAACCCTTCCACCTCACTATAAAATTTGACGGTTTCTTGAGATGAAAATCTCAAAAGACATAGTTGATCTTGTTCATGGAACCTTGAGTTGATCTTTTCCATGAACATGCTTGGATCTGGTGTAGAGTGAAGCTACAGAGAAGACAATTTTTTGCAAACTTGATATAATTTTCCCTCAGACAAAACATTAGACAGTCACATATAGTATCATGTGTTGTACCCCACATTCTGGATCACATTTGGTCATTTCAGGATTGCATCATGTATACCCTAGGTCGCATCTGGATTAGGGATCGCACCCCATGTTTCTTGTGTCGCATCTGGGACCATTAAGCTAGAAGTCACATTCAAAGTGTCGCATCTAGGGCCAAAAGCATTTATATGCACATGTTGAAAACCTAATTTTTGGATTTCTGAGTACCCTCTTTAGCCTTTTGTCAGATTCTGTTGTCAGAACTAGCAATCCTATAAACCTGAGAGAGTCATTCTTGAGTGTGTCTTGTTATCCTTATTTGGTCTATATCTCACATTGGTCAAGTTGTGGAGCTCCCTATCTCATCAGATTCAGTCAAGCTCCTAGCTCACTATTAAGGCACTCTAACCCTTTGATGCTAGAGATTTCAAACAAATTCACTTACACTTGGTTCCCAACTCACTATCAAGGAACTCTAACCCTTTGATGTTGGATCCTCAAACATTTTCAAACCCACTATTGCAACCTTGGACTCACACTTGGACCCATTTCCAGACCCACTTACACATAAGGACACTCAAAATTTCTTAATCAAGTTTTCATGGTTAATACAAGACACAAGTCTTATAAATTGGAAAGAAATCCATTCTCAAATGAAGTACCGCTATTGACATTTGAACAAGGAGAAACCTCATGGATTAATCCCCTATTTGGAGCTACTCCTAGCACTACCCACATAGTGACTCCCAACAATACAAACATGTCAAACCAAAATTAATTTCATTGGGAAGAGTGACATAATGAACAAGATGAAAAAAACAACCAAGAAGGAGAATGAAACCATGAAGCACACTATGACTCTGATGATGATGAAGACCCTATAGAACAAGAATATCAAAGGGCTTTGTGAAGTAAAAGACTTAAGAAGATCCTTGAAAGAACATTGGATGAGAACAAAGAGAAATATTTCTTGGAACTTGCCTCACAAGGAGTAAAATTACCTAAGGACTATGATGTGAATCAACTCAAGAAAAAAGAAGATCTTAGTCCTGTATCTATTTTTACATGACAATTAATTACCATGCAAGCATAAATCCAAGATTTAAACAAACAAAAGGACAAACCAATAAAACAATACTCATTGGAGCATATTTGTCCTTTCCCTTTTGATAAGGGCTTAAAGATGATACCATTTCCTCAACATGTTACAATTCCAAAATATGACAAGTACACCAATAATTATGACCCTCAAGACCATGTGAGGGAATTTTTCACATCAAATATGGATTTCATGGATGAACAAACTTACCTAATGAGGTTATTTCCACAAAGCTTAGGTGGAAAAGCAATGGACTGGTTCTCAAAATTACCCATAGGGATCAAAACATTTGAGGAACTAGTGGAAACATTTATCCAACAATACTCTTACAATATCCACCACATAGTAACCATGTTGGATTTATGCAATACAAAACAGAAAAGTGGAGAATCATTCTTGACATTCTTACAATGATGGAGGAAGATATTCGCACAATACACTTGACAAATACCTAAAAGAGAAAATATGGACATCTTTATCAATAACTTGGTACCTGAAACGAATTTTCCTATACAACTACAAGGTCCACCAAGCTTTGATAAAATGATAGATAGTGCCATCAAGATTGAAGAAGTCTTAATCAAAAAAGGAGAAATCACTACCAATAAAGAGAACAAAGACAAGTATTATCCCAATAAAGATAAGTACAAGTATGGGACCAAGAATAAGAATGTGGTTAATGATGGAGTTGAAGATACTCCTGATGTGAAACCAAAACTAGAAGTATTCAATCTTATGTCAAGTCTCCCAATGAACAAGAACTCAAATTCAACAGTGACGCCAACGTCTAACAAGACTTTTAACAAACCTAATACTCAAAATGAGCCATGGTTAGTGTTGTGGTCCCACAAGCACGCTCCCCTAATGGCCTCAGGGGCCCCCCCCTTCTTCTTTCTACTTGTCTCACTTTTTTTCATCTTTAAGGGTTTTGTCCTTAGTTTTTCCTAGTTTTTGGCCTTTACAGCCTTGTCGCCCTTTCACACTTTCAGAGGTCTGAAAGTTTGAAAGGACTGGTGGAGAAAGAAGTGCATCCTTGGGCCTTTTGGCTATCACCCCTTATCAGACTTATCAGAGGTCCACAACCCTAAAATTCTGACTCTCGTGGGAGTTGGCCTTTCGGGTTTGTTGGCCTTTCGGAGGTCCACACCCCTGAAAAGGGCAAAAGGCCAAATTCCCAGGGTGCTTGCATTAGCAACCTCACATAGCCTATAAAAGGCATGTCAGGGTTTATGAACCCTCACTTTATGCTCACTCCTCCACCTCCTACCTACTTTTTTGCCGCTTGTCACTTTTTCATCACTAGGATCTCATCTCCTTGCTAGTTGTCGTTGAGTTCTTCATCTCTTAGGTAGGTGGTTTTTTCTCCCCTCTTTTTGGTCTTAGATTAGTGTCCTTTTTGCTTTTTTCCTTCTTGGTTCATCCTAGGTTTAGGGTTTGCATCTTTTTAGCCTTTTCAACCTTGTCCTTAGGTCTAGGTTGCTTAGAGTTAGCCTGTTTCAGCCTTAGGGATTGTCAAGGTAGTCACCTTGTGTCCCTTGGCAAGTTTGTGGTCAAACTCAGTGTGAGACTCACTTTTTCAGTTTAACTGTAAACCCTAGTTTTGGACCTTTGGGGTCTAAAACTTTTAGAGCAACTTGTGCATCAAAAAAATTCCCAAGTGCTAGATCATTTTCGGTGTTTTGGTGTTATCGCATACCGAAACACTTTGCACCTCTGAAACATCAAAGTAGACCTTATTCTCCTTGATTTTGGCACTTTTAGCCATGTCAGCCTTTTCGCATGCCAAAAATATTTCACTCCCCGAGTCTGAACATTTCAAGACTAGAATCCCTCCTTGGCCTTTTTGGATTTGTCAGCGTTTTCAGCCTCCGGGGTTTTTGGACCTCTGATTTTCTGAAAGGCTTTTGAACATGGCAGTGGCCTCTTTCAGTAGTTTTAGCCTTTTCATCCTTTCAAAGATGCGACACCCCCGATGGCCCAAAAGGTTGAAATTTCTTTTTTGGCTCATTTGAGTTTGAAAATTAAAAAATATACTTTTTTTTTGGGTCTTTTTCTCTCATCATGTTGCTCATTCATGTATTGTCCTCTCTACAGATATGGCCAAGAAGGTACTAGCATCACCGTCAATGAAGTATCAGTTCAAAGGATACCGTCCGCTATCCAAGGTGACTAACTTTCACATAGGGATAACCAATACAAATATTAGGAATGTGAGTTGGAATGAGTACCTGAATAAGTGTTCTTAGCCAATGGGTTGTTTAGAGGACTGCACTTCATTAGTCCACTGCTCCCTGATGAATGCAGCAGTGCACCTAGTCTCCATCCAGTCGGCAGACCTAATCAACACATTAGCTAATAACTATGTGCTAGATGAGTGCATGGTCAAGAATGGCATTGGAGAGGTGGTCTTAGACTTGAGGCCCGACAACATTTAAGATGTTTTCCATCTGCCCAAAGGGGTAGACAAGTTCTTCAATTTCACTATCAACAAGGGGATGGAGTTCTACAACAAAGATGTACAGAGGGCTCCTAACATTGTCAACAATGAGTACCTAATGCAGCCATTGCCCAAGAATAGATTGGATATAATTGACATGACAAGAGGCTAAATGAAAGAGGATATCCAGGCAGCCATAACAATGATAAGTAGGGTATATGGGCTGCCTAAGTCCCATCAATTGGAACCTTGGATGATCTTCCTAATCCAAAAAATAAAAGAAAGGTAGGCAAGGTTTGATTGGGCGGCTATTCTAAGTGACCACCTGGATGAACAATTGATTCAAGTGAAGACAGACCCCCACTTCTACATGACATCCTATGTCATATACTTACTAGCCGCCAGGGCAGTATATCCAGGATTAACCAAAGTTGGAAACATCAGAGAACCAAACACATGGCCATTCACTTTGTACCCTCAATTAGTGAGGAAAGATTTATTTACACACAATACCCTAGAGTTTAGAATAGTCAATGATGCCTTCATTTTTGCAATCATTTGCTCCATTGAGGGTGACTATGCTAAAAGGTTATCAACATAAGTAGTGGCTAAAGTGAAGGCCATTAGGGCATTTTATATACAATTTCAAACATTCACATACATTCAGGTGGCAAGAAGCACTTTGGCACCCAAGAAGCTCCCAAGGTACTCCTATGACAAGGTAGTTCTACTAGAGATAGCAAGGCAGCTGCCCGATGCCCATGAGCATATCAAGCACAAGAAGAAACATTGTTGGGACTTTCCTATTTCCATCGACCCCCACTATGTACCTGACATGAAAGTCTGCAAGTCATTGACTAGAGAATGGGATGAATTCCTATTGGCAACCTATAATCTGGTGAGGCCGCACTTTGACCCCATTGGTACCTATAGCCATATAATGGGAAGACACTATGTTCACGAGCTACATATTGAAGACCATTGGGCCAATTGTGTAGATGATTATGAGGTGAGAGTCTGTGACTATTGTTGGATGAGTCTAGAGCTGGCATAGGGTGCACTGTTGTTGAGGATTCTACAGAAGGTGGTAGATGCTGATTTAGATAAAGTTTTGGATTCTATACACAATACAAACAAGGTGTTCACAAGGGCCATCTTGAATCCAGAGGTGGATCAAGATGACAATGACAGCATGGATTTTAGGGCTTGGCATGTGATTAAACTGAAAAAGTCTTGGGTGGCTCGTCCATTTCCAATGAAACCACTCCCCATGAAGCAACTCCCTGAGAAACCATCTTGAGGAAAGAAGAAGGGAGAAAAGATACTAAAACCATAGTTCAAAGAGGCTGCCCCTCTGAAGCCAGAAACTGTGTATCGACATGAGTGTCCCACTGCATATGGTTTGGCCACGCACTCCAAGAAGGTGAGAACCAAGATGACCAAAAGTATTGCACCACCAAAAGAACCTTCAGCTAGTGACCATGATTCTCCAATCTTGGAAAAGAAAATGAAATTCAAGATCATAGGGCCCAAGTCATCTGGAGTGGTCAAGGGTCATGTGTAAAAGAGGAAGAGAGGCTCGACACCCACACAAATTGATAGTCTAGTGGAGGATGATGAAGATCAAATGGATGAAGTTCCCCTCAGTAGGAGGACCCGATCTATGGGATTCTTAATGAAAACAAGGGTAATGGACGATGATCCTAAGGATGATGAAGGGGCTACATATGTAGAGACAATAAATCCAGATGCCCTCAGTGATGATGAATTCAACATCACATATTTTGCAGGGTTGCATGGGTTCAAAGAGTCTAAGCAACAGGCTCCTATGTAGTTCACTAGTTTTTTTAGTGGCATTGGAGAGGATCTACAATAGGGACCTCCAAGGCGAAATGATGTTGAGATAACCAAGGACCAAGGAGAAACTACAGAACTAGAAAAGGACTCTTTTGTTGGGGTCACTTCGGAAGGAGTAATTACAAAGGTACCATTGGTTTTATCCATTCCTCCTCCACCTCCACCTCTTCATTCCACACCTCCTACCATTCCACTTCAAGAGCCTTCCACTATTCCACTTTCCACTCATGTACAGAATACTTTGTTGCCTCAACAACCTTCCTCATCCCATGTTCCCCTTTCGACTCTACCTCCACCAGCCCATTCAACCACTCCCCTTATGTCTCCAACACCTCCCCCACTCAATATTTCTCCCCAAGTTCACATTGAATTAGTGCCTCAGAGCTCGCAGGAGCTGGAGAAAGAATTAGAAGTCACTGGTGGGGAGAAAGTGGAAGAAATTCATATAGAATCAGAGGAGCTAGATGACAAGGGAGAGTCACAGGTGGAAGAGGAACCACATACTAAAGGATAAGCCATAAACAAATACTAAGAACAAATGGCTGATGAGGGAGAACATGACCAAGACACTGGAAATGAGAAGGAAATGGGAGAAGAAGAAGAAACTCAAGAGGAAATAAGGACAGAACACTTAGCAACCTCTTCTGCATTGGCTGCTCCCTATGACCCATTGAATGCACTCTCAAAGCCCACATGGTTTACCAAAGAAGTGTAGCCAAGGGTGAGAGTATACACTGATGATGAGGTCGACATGACCATGCTAGGGCATTCTTTCCACCAAACAACACCAGTTCCCCAAGCAAGGAGAATGTCCTATGTAACACAAGACTAGACGAGGAGGTGGAAAGCATAGGTGGTTGTTCCTACAATGTATGTTGGTATAAATGAGATCACTTCGGATGATTATGTGTTGGAGGAGGTAGACTTGGGAGAACCAACTAGGGAAGGTAGCAAAACCTTGGCTACTTTGGGCTTGAAGTACACTCTAGGCTTCATGAATAAAGATGAAGAAAGGATAAAGGGTCTGGAAGAGAAAAATGAAGCTATCAAGAAATTCATTCTGAAGAAAGCGGGTCCAATTGACCCTAATAACCCCAAAGCCTCATTACAGGCAATTTTGGAGAAGAAGGGGGATATAGACACAGATGTTCCACATTCTTTTGTGCAAGCTTGTGCTAAATGGAAGCTATATTTTGAGTAGTTCACTAGCTTATCTCTCAGAAGGATCTTAAGGCCCTTCCGGAACATTTTGGTGGGAATAAATTCTTTAATGGAGATCATGAGTGAAGAAAATGGTGTAGAAGAAACCATCCTCAATTGGCAAAAGGTATTGGATGAGTTAATAATGATAAGAAAGCAATGCTTCCAGGTTCTGATGAAGATTTATGAAGGGGCAGAATTGGATAATTTGTATAGTGGATCCAAGAGATAACATTGGCATTGGTTGTATTTGAGAAGATCCTCAAGAGGTTGAATAAAAGAAGGGATGATAGCATGCTTTTAGCAAAGGAGCTGCAGGAGTTTTTTGAAGGTTTGGATTTAGATTTGTTTGATGAAGATGAGGATAAGATGATGAATTTAGTAAATGACATCATGAATCAAATATCTAGGCATATTCTAAGAGTTAAAGTCTAAGGAAGACCTCCAACAGATGTTCTACCAAAAGGAGGAAATCCAGAAAATGTTGTCTCAAGAGGAAGAAATAAAGGCTTTTGCAAAAGAATTGATGGATTTCAGAGATAGGCAGAAGGAGATTCTCCAAGGGATCAAGATGCTTGACTTCGATGAGGTTCTTGAGATAGTGGATAGGTTCAAGAAGGTACACCCAAAAGTGCCTCCCAACTAGATAGCCTCGAGTTAGAAATCTACCAAATTTTGTGTACAGGAAATTCAGTTTTGACACTTAGTCAATTTTACAATGCCTGGTTTTCAGCATTTTGACCATAAAGAGTTTTTGGGCCACCTACAAGTCCGACAGGTCTAATAAGTCCAAAATAGTGGAGATAAAGGACTTAGCACTTAGTCAATTTTGGGTCTTGAGTTTTTCGGACCAACTGTCAGGATTTGGGCATTTTTTGGCATGTCCGAAAGTTAACTCCAGTTATCTCAGAGATCACTTTCCAGTCATTGGGGCTTCCTTTTTGGGATTGTTTGTGCATGATTTTGGGATCTCTTCTAGTTGGGTCCACATGGAGAAGCCAAAGTCAAAGATCAAGGGCAGAAACATGAAGGTTATCCAATGCATGCACAAGTTTCAGCTCCATTTTTTAGTTGTTTAATGTCTGATTTGTTCAAATCTTTGTAATGCACGAGGATTAATTCCATGCTAGGATAGCTTAGTTAAGCTTTAGAAGTAGTTTCTTTAATGCAAGCTTTAGTTTAGATTTACTTTCAAGTTTTAGTTGCAGCGAAACCCTAGCTGTGAAAATAAGAGTAGAGCTCTATAAATTGTAATAAAATGATGTAATGAGAGTTGACTTGATGATTAATACAACAAATACAATTGGTGCTTCATTCATGATGTGATTTATCTATTGTCTATGTGAAATTTGTGAATGTGTGATTTGCTCATTCTTTATTTCAAAGAGCCAATTGGTTGTTTAATGATTTTAAGTTTGCAATCTTTTAGTTTGGTGTTTGCTGGTATTACATTGATGTGTTGTGAAAAATCTCTAAGAAGATCATTCTTTGGTGCTTGAAGATTAACTTGTCTCATGTGTGTGCACATCTGGAGTGGCTTCGTGATTTGATGAGTTTTGGCTTATCATACATTTGCATTTTTTTTATTTTGTTGATGATTGCATCCATTTAGTAGAGGATTGTGACATGATCTGATCTTTGTTTTGTGGGTTTCTTCATCTTCTTGGTTATTTAATTCACATGGTGGTGTGATGTTAGCATATGTCTGTTAGATTTCTTTTAGTAATTCCTTTCAAGTCTCTTATTACCCCTACATTTTCTAACCCTCTTTACAAGTTACTTTCAGTAGATCAATTAAATTAGTGGTTCTTTCATTCTTAAATCTGAAAATCGTGGCAAAAAAAGAGATATCTTGGTTTCCTAAAGTTTGTTTTGCAGTTTCCCTTGAGAGAAGAACCAACAAAGGCCTCCTTGTTAACAAAGATGCATTTTTCTTTCATTGAGCTATCCAAGCAGTTGAGACCGAGCCAGAAGGAACCTTGAGATTGATTCCATCAATCTTCCAAGAGGGGAAGTTGCTCACACAAATTCCTAGTTGTTGTCTTCGTGTAAAAATGATGCTCAATAAAAGTGGCGCTAGAAGGAGGGCCCTCAAAAGGGACACCCTGGAATATCAGATCATTCTCTCTTGAGAGATTTCAATGAGTCCTTAGATCTTCACCCAACAAAGGGGAGTTCCTTGAACTTACAAAGTTTCATAGACCTCGTAGTAGCAAAACCAAGTGCGGAGAGGATACTTCAGATCATCTAAATCTTCCTCCAATTCCAACCATTGCTGCCCCGCCTGCTGCTCCTCCACCACCGGCCCCAATGGCATTTTTTGCAAATGCTCAAAGTTCACCACTGAACTTGCAGGGACAACTCCATCAGCTACCCAAAAATCTTAAGAAATCATGCCCACATTTCATCTATGGAGAATCTAGGACACCAAAAGAACATGTCCGTGCATTCAAGGAATTGTGCAATCAGAAAGAGATTTCTCATCAAGACGTCATGTGCCACCTCTTCCCTTACATACCTGGGGAGTTTGCATATAACTGGTATGTGAATTTTCCATGAGGATCCATTGCTACCTGGCAATAATTTGAAACAAAGTTCCTAAATCAATTCAAACTATATGTGGATCCGGCAACTCTTCATCACCAGTTCATCTCGGTGAGAAAAGACTCAATGAATCTATCACTATGTTCAATCATCATTTTCACAAGATGTACCAGAAGCTTGAGGCCCCATACACAATACTAGTTGGTGCTTCCATACAAGTGTACTTGCGCACCTTGGACCCATTAACATCCATATTCTTAAAAAGGTTGCCTCTAGGAGATATTGACACTTTGGAGAAAGTGTGCAATGAAGCTATCTTGTTCACTCAACAAATGGACCCGTAAGTAGGTGGGAGTTATGGCATCCCACCAATAGTGGGGAATGTTGTTGCAACTAGTCCATTCACAGAAAATAATCAACTTCCAATGCAAAAAATCCCAAGGATCAATCTGGTACCAACTCCATATGTTGCTGCCCCACCGTTGGCCATCACATACCTGAGATATGACATGCACAAGGCTACCTTGTGCGAACAAAAGGTCACTATCCCAAATGAACCAGATCAAGCTCTAGTAAATGAGTTAGGTTCCATGAAGAAGACATTGTCCCAGCTGACTGGGGAGATCACCCGAATGAAGCTCAACCAACCTCCAAACCAAGGAAATTATCCACGGCCAGCTGTTGTCCCGAATACTTACTCTTAAAATTAGAATCATAATTATGGCAATTACAGCAACAACAATAACAATAGTGGAGGAGGTTATGGGAATGGCTCTCAAGACAAATATTTTAGGCAAGAAAGGACAAATAGGACTTGGAACACACATCCAAATAATGGTAGTATCCTCGTAGACAATGCCAATTTCTTTAGTTCGTCAGAAGCCAGTTACACCCAAGGTCCCAACATGCATCAACCAGATTATGATATAGGGGGGAGTCTGATAATCGACAAACCCAGGATTCTAAGAGTTCCTAGGCCCATTTCAGTGCCATGGCTTTTGAGTCATACGATCCAAGTTTAGATGGAACTCTAGTCGCTAACGCTTTAGAGGAAGAGTTCTTCTTCCCATTCAATCAAGAAAACCAACCAGAGTATTCTGAAGTCCATGCCTTCTAGAACAACAATAGAAATACCCACAACTTGAGAAGCAGGAGGGAGCCTTTGACAGATGGCATTCCTCCAAGTATGCAACCCACTCCACTTGACCCAAGGGCCAATAATAATCCTATGCCCCTGAGGGGACCTAGTACCACTATTTTTTAGACAACACCATATCAACCAGCCACGTTAAAAAACCTAGTCTGGGCCAATGAGAAATACAGCACGGTAGAGGAACTGAAGAAAGTTAGAATGAATATGTTAATGTATGATATGTTGTAGAGTTTCCCCACTCAAAGAGAAGCTCTCCTAAAGTCTTTGGATCATTCCAAGTCAGCCTCACCCAGCAATAATGCCAAGAATGTATCTAACGTAAATGTTGCAGAGGCGCTACCAACCATGTTCAAAGATAGGGTAGAAGTGCCCCCATTCCTACTTAGCCTCAAAATATTTGGAAAGAGCTTGCATAATTGTTTAATTGACTTAGGTGCTTTATGTAATGTGATGCCATTGTCTATATGCCAGAGGCTAGGAATGAATCCTCAACCAACAAATCATGTGGTGACCCAGCTTGATAAAACGAAAGTCAAGGTCATTGGGGTCTTAAAGGACACATGTATTCAGCTAATAGCCGACCCTAGGATCCAGGACTACATCAATGTTCATGTGGTAGACATCCCAGAGACTTATGGCATGTTGCTCAACTGAGAATGGACCCGATCTTTGACAGGGTGGTTCTCCACGGACTTCACCCAACTTTGGTTGCCATGGAAGGGGTTCAATAACCAGATTAAGATAGATGTAGAGCCCAAGCTCAAAAAAATGATAACTAAGTACAATGCCCTAAATGAAGTTTTGTTCTCACAAGCTGACCTTGGAGTGTACCATTTTGACAAGGCGTTCACATTTCAGCTCAGGGAGGAAGAAGACTCTGACAATAGCCCTGTTTAGGGTTTGATAGATGTCCAGATCTCTAAAGAAATTCTTGTAGAATTCATAAGTGGTATGACTAAGAATATGAGAAATTTGGGCCTAGACGCTGATCCCAACATACTGATGCTACCCAGGTATTTTTTTCTTCATCAAATGAACCATTAGGAGTTCACATGCCAAAGCTGCCAAGAGGTGGTGGTCCGAGTTATTAACCAGATATCAAATGTATCCAAACCTCCCAAGAATGTAGCAACTCATCCAAGTGAGGAGGAATCTCCACTCAGTGAAGAACCCCAAGGCCCTATGACTGAATGCTTTATACAAGAGGAGTGGAGCTCTTCTGATGATGGTTGCCTACCTCCTTGCCATGAAGTTTGGCGTGATGTCAAGAATAAACAAAAGATGAAGTGGGTCCCCCTTTTGAAAAGAGAAATCTTAGATGAAGGAGAGACATAAATTCCAAGTAAAGAAGGTCTGTCATCACTTACAGCCCCTACAAAACCCCGAACCGAGACCCCTCTATTAGAAGTAATCCCAGAACCCCAAGTCAAGACATCTTCTAGCAAAAATCATTTAGTATGGAAACTTTGGTTTGATGGCTCCAAGTGCAAGGTAGGAGTAGGAGCTGGGATCAAATTAGTTAACCCCCGTGGGGGTTCATACTATGCTTCTTACTAGTTGCAATTCTACTACACCAACAATGTTGCTGAGTACGAGGCTCTAACCTATGGTCTCCTCCTGGCACACGAGAAGAAAGTGAAAGCAATAATAGTGGAAGGTGACTCACAATTGATAGTCTGGCAGATCAAGAGCCAGTATTCCTACACTGACAAATGATTGGTCTCGTACCGCAACCGCATTTGGGACCTAATTGAAGACTTTGAAGCCTTTAACAATCGGAGTCTCCCAAGGAGAAAGAATACTATCACCGATGCTTTAGCAACGTCTGCAAGCTCCCTACAACCGCTAGAGAAATCCAAATTGAAGAAATTCTTCGTGGAGCTCGTGGTTGTACTGGTTGTCCCTAACAACATCAAAAACTTCTAGGTATTTCAAGATGATCAACAAATCTTGGAATTCATTATGAGCATAGGGATCTTTGACAACCAAAGCATTGATGAAAAAGAAGATGAAACAAAGGAGTCTGATGACTTGGGGATTTTGAACTTGAAAAAAAAATTCATTCCAAAAGGTATGGTAGCTCTAGAGAGAATTTTAGATAAAGATGAACACGCTCGAGAAAGAGGAAAAACACTAGTAGTGGGCAAAGATGATTGTGAACTCTACAACTTAGGAACGGAGCTCAAACCTAGGGAAGTCTGCATTGGCAAGGTATGCACACCAGAGGAAAAGAAACTGATGGTTGAGTTACTCACTGAATACAAAGATGTCATAGCATGGTGCTACAAGGATTTGAAAACCTATGACCCAGCGTTATTGTCCATAACATCCCACTGAACCCAAATGCTAAACCCTTTCACCAAAGGCAAAGGCCGGTAAACCTCATGATCAAGCCAGTAATTCAAAAGGAAGTGCAGAAGTTTCTTGATGCCAAGAGAATTTTTCCCATCCGACATTCAACTTGGATCACCAATTTGTCCTTGTAAGGAAGAAAAGTGGAGAGGTTCGGCTCTTCGTAGATTTTAGAAATTTGAACATCCTCTCAGAAGGACAACTATCCTTTGCCTTCTCTAGATGAAGTGTTGCAAGTGGTTAATAGTTCCCAAATAATATCCTTTCTGGATAGCTACTCAGGGTACAACCAAGTCATGGTGAAAGAAGAAGACTGCCTAAAAATAGCCTTCACTACAAAATGGGGAACATTTGCCTATCACCACATGTCGTTTGGTCTAATCAACATAGGAGCTACTTTCCAGTGGGCTATGGATGAGGCATTCAAAGGTTTGGTCAACAAGTGCATTGTTATATATATGGATGACCTCACAATTTTCTCCAGGAACCGGGCGGACCACATTGAGGATTTGTGAAAAGTTTTGAAGAGGTGTCGACATTATGGGATTTCTTTGAATCCTAAGAAGTGTGTCTTTGGGGTGACTCAAGGCAAACTTCTCAGGCACATTATATCTGAGACAAGCATCTCAATTAACCTTGAAAGGGTCGAAGCTATTCTCAAATTGGTTCCACCAAATAGCAGGAAGGAATTGAAGTCCTTTTTCGAGAAAATCAACTTTGTCAAGAAGTTCATCAGTGGGTTTGCAGAAATAGTACATCCTTTAAGCGATATGTTGAAAAAGGATGCTAAAATTGAATGGAATGCCCCAGCTAAAGAGGCCTTTGAATAAATCAAGACATCAATTGCCACTACTCCAGTCTTGGTTAGTCTTGATTATCTTCTCCCATTTAAAGTCTACTCATTTGCTTCGGAACATTCATGTGCAGGAATCCTCATGTAGAAGAAAGAAGGTGAAGATGAAAGGCTGATTGCTTTCATGACTTACCCACTGAAGAACACAGAACTCAAATATCCTAATTTGGATAAACAATCTTTCACCTTGGTCAAGGCTATCAAGAAATTCAGACACTACATACTTCAGAGTAAGGTCATTGGCATTGTTCCGGATCTGGCAGTCAAATCCTTATTAATGCAAAATGAACTTGGAGAACAAAGAGGCAAATGGATGGCAATATTGCAGGAATTCAACATTGAGATCCAACCAATGAAATTGGTGAGAGGTCAAGGCCTCACCAAGATGATGGCTAAAATGGAACAAGGTTTGGTGTGCCAGGTGTACACCAATGAAGGAATAGTCACTGACATATGGTATCAAGACATAGTCTACTACTTGCTACAAAATTATTGTCTAGATGGATTGAATGGTTCCCAGTGGAGAGCACTTAAGAATAAGAGCAGTTCATACATGCTAAAAAATGGGAAGCTCTACAAACGCAATTATGACAGATTATATCTACGATGTTTAGATCAAACCGAAGTAGAACTAATTCTCATAGAATTTCATGATAAATATGGTACTAGACATGGATCAATAGAAGCTAAAACTCATCAGATACTAAGATCTAGCTATTACTAGCCAACTTTGTTCAAATATACTCATGAGCATGTGCGCTCTTGCCATGTTTTCAAAACCAGCACCATTCGAGAAAGACATCTGGTGATGCCCTTACAACCAGTATACAAAGTGCATCTGTTCACCCAATGGGGGCTAGATTTTATGGGAATGATCAATCCTTCATCCTCAGTAGGCCACTGATACATCTTGACTACAATCGACTACTGCACATGATGGACAAACACACAGGTTATGAAAAATTGTACTACTAAGGTGATCACCAAATTCCTGGAGGAGTTCATCATCACGAGGTCTGGCATGGCTTTTTTCTTGGTATGTGACAATGCCCCCTACTTTTCATCTGCAAGTCTCATTCAATGGGCCTTCAAGAACCAGGTAATTCTAAAATTCTTGTTCAATTACTACCCATAAGGAAACGGAGTTGCGGAGTCAACCAACAAGAACCTCACAACGGTAATCAAGCACCTTTTGGATGATAACCCTAGAGACTAGCACACCCAATTGAAATTTGCTCTATGGATAGATCGTGTGAGAGTCAAGAATGCCCTAGGGACTTCACCCTACCAGTTAGTTTATGGCCTATAGCCTATCTTTCCAATGAACCTAAAAATAAAAATCTTGAGATTCATGGATCGATATATCAAGGGTGAGGATCGGGTACAGATTCACCTCATGAATTTGTTAAACCTTGAAGAAAAACAAACTATGGCCTTGGAACATGTAGCCAAACACCAAGTTGTTGTCAAGCGATGGTTTGACAAAAGAGCCACCATAAAAGCCTTCTAAATTTTTGATCTGGTCCTAATGTGGGACAAAGCAAAAGAAAAACTAGGCAGCCACACCAAGTTCCAACATCTGTGGACAGGACCATTCCAGATCACTGAGATCCTAGGAGAGAATACCTTTCGGATTAGTTCTCTTGATGGAGAATTGGTCCTGTTACCAGTCAATGGCCAGTTTCTGAAGCATTATTTTGGGTCTTAATTGGCCCCTTGTACTTTACTGTATATACTTGTACTATATTGTCTTCTCTTTTAGTTCTTGGTTAGTTTTGTCTTCCTTGTCTTTTCTTTGGGTCTTTGTTGCAGGAGGTCAGTGCTTTTAGTTTTAGTGGTTCTTTCAAGTAGCCCAAGCAATGAGTAAAGCTTCTCATGGTTTAAACCTTAGAGGTAGTTTTGTCTTGCAGTGAGCCAGAAACAATGATTAGAGGTAAGGTTAGTTCTTTTCAGATTCTTTGGGAGAGTGTACCAAAATCAACCATCCTTGCCACTTAAATGCACTTAAAAAAAATTCCGAGCCACGAGCTTCTCAAAATAGGATTCCAATTTGTGCCAGGAGATGCCCATGGTCACAAAGGAAGCCTGAAAGTTAGAACCCTTCCCTAACTGAAATGCAAACTAAAATAAAAGAGCAAGAAAATAAAAAGGAGGAACGCATAAAGACGAGATAAAAAAAGAAATACTCGAAACCAGGACAACATAGTCTAAGCGCTGCCCCAGTTTTCCAAAAAAGAAAAAAAAAGGAAGAAAGAGCAACAGATGGTGTTTTTACAAAGCTAAAAGGAGTATCGAAGCAGTCCACACTGAATAAAATTTGCTGATAAATGGATACTTTCAAAAGGATTGGCTTAAAATTGAAGCAAATTGAGTCTAAGATCCCTCCTACAAAGCCTAAGGACTTCTATCAAATCTCATCTGCAGCTAGGAAAGGGTGACTTTAGCAATCTCTATCAGGGCTATTAACACCTGCCAAGCAATAGAGAAAGGTTAAATTGACTTATGGCTGACTTTGGATTGGTGGGCAATGATCCAAGAAGGATGGGATGACCATCATCAAGAGGTCACAGCTAAGGGTTTTCAAGAGAAATTTGAACACACACTTTCACACATTGGATGCAGAAGTTATGGTTTTCTCAACCTTGGTGACGATAAGAAACATACTCAATCTAAAGATCCTTGTATTTGGCTCATTGCAAATCAGGATTGTCTCCAACTAGACTGGCTCTAGGAAGCTTCGGTTCTTTTCCTTTCTTTCTTTGTTTGGGCTATTTGTTGTGGTCCCACAATAATGCTCCCCTAATGGCCCTTATGGCCTCAGTGGCCCCCCCCTTCTACTTTCTCCTTGTCTCACTTTTTGTCATCTTTAGGGGTTTTGTCCTTAGTTTTTCCTAGTTTTTTACCTTAATGGCCTTGTCGCCCTTTCTCACTTTCGGAATCCAAAAGTGTGAAAGGCCCAATGGAGCAAGAAGTGCATCCTTGGGCCTTTCAGCTATCACCCCTTTTTGGACCTATCAGAGTTACGTAACCCTAAAAGTTTGACTCTCGCAAGAGTCAGCCTTTTGGGTTTATCGGCCTTTCAGAGGTCTACACCCCAGAAAAGGCCAAAAGGCCTAATTTGTGGGGTGCTTGCATCAACAACCTCATGTAGCCTATAAAAGGCACATGAGAGTTTTCAAACCCTCACTTTGCACTCACTCCTCCACCTCCTGCCTACTTTTTTGTCACTTGTCACTTTTTCATCGCTTGGATCTCATCTCCTTGCTAGTCATCATCGAGTTCTTCATCTCTTAGGTAGGTCATTTTTTATCCCCTCTTTTTGGTCTTAGATTAGTGTCCTTTTTGCTTTTGTCCTTCTCATTTCATCCTAGGTTTAGGGTTTGCATCTTTTCAACCTTGTCCTTAGGTCTAGGTTGCTTAGAGTCACCTGTTTTGGCCTTAGGGATTGTCAAGGTAGTTGCCTTGCATCCCTTGGTGAGTTTGTGGTCAAACTCACTGTCGGACTCACTTTTCAAGTCTGACTGTAAACCCTAGTTTCAGATCTTTAGGGTTTGAAACTTTCAGAGAAACTCATGCATCAACAAAATTCCCAAGTGCTAGATCATTTTCAGCATTTCAGTGTTTTCGCATACCGAAACACTTTGCACCTCTGAAACACTAAAGTAGACCTTATGCTCCTTGATTTCAGCACTTTCAGCCATGTCAACCTTTTCACACACCAAAAATATTTCACTCCCCGAGTCTGATCATTTCAAGACAAGAACCCCTCCTCAGCCTTTTCAGATTTGTCAGCCTTTTCAGCCTCCGGGGTTTTTGAACCTCTGATTCACCGAAAGAATTTTGAACATGGCAGAGGCCTCTTTCAAAAGTTTTGACCTTTTTGGCCTTTTAGAGATGCAACACCCCCGATGGTTTGAAAGGCCGAAAAAAATTTTCTAACCCATTTGAGTTTGAAAATTAAAAAATATACTTTGTTTTTGGGTCTTTTTCTCTCATCATGTTTCTCATTCATGTCTTGTCCTCTCCACAGATATGGTCGAGAAGGTACTAGCATCACCGGCAATGAAGTATCAATTTGAAGGATACCGTCTACCATCCAAGGTGACTAACTTGCACACAGGGATAACCAATACAGATATCAGGAATGTGAGTTGGAATGAGTACCTGAATAAGTGTGCTCAGCCAGTGGGCCATTTAGAGGATTGCGCTTCATTATTCCATTGCTCCTTGGTGAATGCGGTAGTGCACCCAGTCTCCATCTAGTCAGCGGACCTGATCAACACACTAGCCAATAACTATGTGCCAGATGAGCGCATGGTCAAGAATGGCCTTGGAGAGGTGGTCTTAGACTTGAGGCCCAACAACATTGAAGATGTTTTCCATCTGCCCAAAGGGGTAGACAAGTTATTCAATTTCAATATCATCAAGGGGATGGAGTTCTACAACAAAGATGTACAAAGGGCTCATAACATCATCAACAATGAGTACCTAATGTAGCCATTGCCCAAGAATAGATTGGATAGAATTGACATGAGGAGAGGCTACATGAAAGAGGATATCTAGGCAGCCATAACAATGATAAGCAAGGTATATGGGTTGCCTAAGTCCCATCAATTGGAACCTTGGATGATCTTCTTGATCCAGAAAATAAAGGAAAGGTAGGCAAGGTTTGATTGGGTGGCTATTCTAAGTGACCAACTGGATGAACAACTGATTTAGGTGTAGACAAACCCCCACTTCTACATGACATCCTATGTCATATACTTACTAGCCGCCAGGGTAGTATATCTGGGATTAACCAAAGTTGGAAACATCAGAGAACCAAACACGTGGCCATTCACTTTGTACCCTCAATTGGTGAGGAAAGATTTCTTTACACACAATAGCCCAGAGTTTAGAATAGTCAATGATGCCTTCATTTTTGCAATCATTTGCTCCATTCAAGGTGACTATGCTAAAAGGTTATCAACAAAAGTAGCGACTAAAGTGAAGGCCATTGGGGCATTTTATATACAATTTCAAACATTCACATACATTTGGGTGGCAGGAAGCACTTTGGCACCCAAGAAGCTCCCAAGGAACCCTTCTGACAGGGTAGTTCTACTAGAGATAGCAAGGCAGCTATCTGGTGCCCATGAGCATATCAAGCACAAGAAGAAACATTGTTGGGACTTTCCTATTTCCATCGGCCCCCACTATGTACTTGACATGAAATTCTGTAAGTCATTGATCGGAGAATGGGATGAATTCCCATTGGCAACCTATAATCTAGTGAGGCCACACTTTGACCCCATTGGTACCTATAGCCATATAATGGGAAGACACTATGTTCATGAGCTACATATTGAAGACCATTGGGCCAACTGTGTAGATGATTACAAGGTGAGAGTCTATGACTATTGCCAGATGAGTCTAGAGATGGCACAGGGTGCACTATTGTTGAGGATTCCGCAGAAGGTGGTAGATGTTGATTCAAATAAAGTTTTGGATTCTATATACAATACAGACAAGGTGTTCGCAAGGGCCATCTTGAATGCAGAGGTGGATTGAGATGAGAACAACAACATGGATTTTAGAGCCCACCATGTGATTAAACTAATGAAGTCTTGGGTGGATCATCGATTTCCAATGCAACCGCTCCCCATGAAGCAACTCCCTGAGAAACCATCTCGAGAAAAGAAGGGAGAAAAGATACTAAAACCATAGTTCAAAGAGGTTGCCCCTCTGAAGCCAAAAACTATGTATCAACGTGAGCATCCCACCACATATGGTCCAGCCACGCACTCCAAGAAGGTGAAACTAGGATGGCCGGAAGTATTGCACCACTAGAAGCACCTTCACCTAGAGACCATGATTCTCCAAGCTCGAAAAAGAAAATGAAATTCAATATTATAGGGCCCAAGCCGTCTGGAGTGGTCAAGGGTCATGTGTACAAGAGGAAGAGAGGATTGAAACCTACACAAATGGATACCTTGGTGGAGGATGATGAAGATCAAATGCATGAAGTTTCCCTCAGTAGGAGGACTCGGTCTACAGGATTCTTCAAGAAAAGAAGGATAACAGACAATGATCCTAAGGATGGTGAAGGGGCTACATAGGTAGAGCCAATAAATATGGATGCCCTCGATGGTGATGAATTCGACATCATAGATTTTGTGAGGTTGCATGGGTTCAAAGAGTCTGAGCAACAGGCTCCTATGCAATTCACTAGTCTTTTCAGTGGCATGGGAGAGGATCTACAACAGGGACCTCCAGGGTGAAATGATGTTGAGATAACTAAGGATGAAGGAGAAACTACAGAACTAAAAAAGGACTCCTCTATTGGGGTCACTTTAGAAGAAGGAGTAAGTAAATAGGTACCATTGGTTTCATCCATTCCTCCTTCACCTCCACCTCTTCCTTCCACACCTCCTACCATTCCACTTTAAGAGCCTCCCACTATTCCACTTCCCACTCTCGCAAAGAATACTCTGCTACCTCAGCAACCTTCCTTATCCCATATTCCCCTTTCGACTCTACCTCAACCAGCCCATTCAACCACTCCCCTTATGTCTCCTACACCTCCCCCACTCAAAATTCCTCCCCAAGTACACATTGAATCAGTGCCTCAGAGCTCGCAGGAGCCGGAGAAAGAAGTAGAAGTCACTAGTGCGGAGAAAATGGAAGAAATACATATAGAATCAAAGGATCCAGATGACAAGGGAGAGTCACAGGTGGAAGAAGAACCACATAATAAAGAGGATAAGCCATAAACAGATACTAAGGAGCAAATGGTTAATGAATAGAAAAATGTTGATGAGGGAGAACATGACCAAGATGCTAGAAATGAGCAGGAAATGGGAGAAGAATAAGAAACTCAAGAGGAAATAAGGACATAACACTTGGCAACCTCTTCTGCATTGGCTACTCCCTATGAGCCATTGAATGCATTCTCAAAGCCCACATGGTTTACCAAAGAAGTGCAGTCGAGGGTTAGAGTATACACTGATGATGAGGTCAACATGACCACGCTAGGGCACATTTTCCACCAAACAGCACCAGTTCCCCAAGCAAGGAGAATGTCCTATGTAACACAAGACCAGACGGGGAGGTGGAAAGCATAGGTGGTTGTTCCTACAATGTATGTTGGTATAAATGAGATCACTTTGGATGATTATGTGTTGGAGGAGGTAGACTTGGGAGAACCAACTAGGGAAGGTAGCAAAACCTTGTCTACTTTGGGCTTGAAGCACGCTCTAGGCTTCATGAATAAAGATGAAGAAAGGATAAAGGGTCTGGAAGAGAAAAATGAAGCTATCAAGAAATTCATTCTGAAGAAAGCGGGTCCAATTGACCCTAATAACCCTGAAGCCTCATTACAAGAAATTTTGGAGAAGAAGGGGGATATAGACACAGATGTTCCACATTCTTTTGTGCAAGCTTGTGCTAAATGGAAGTTATATTTTGAGTAGTTCACTAGCTTATCTCTCAGAAGGATCTTAAGGCCCTTCTGGAACATTTTGGTGGGAATAAATTCTTTAATGGAGATCATGAGTGAAGAAAATGGTGTAGAAGAAACCATCCTCAACTGGAAAAAGGTATTGGATGAGTTAATAATGATAAGAAAGCAATGCTTCCAGGTTCTGATGAAGATTTATGAAGGGGCAGAATTGGATAATTTTGTAGAATGGATCCAAGAGATAATAGTGGCATTGGTCGTATTTGAGAAGATCCTCAAGAGGTTGAATAAAAGAAGGGATGATAGCATGCTTTTCGCAAAGGAGCTGCAGGAGTTTTTTGAAGGTTTGGATTTAGATTTGTTCTATGAAGATGAGGATAAGATGATGAATTTAGTAAATGACATCATGAATCAAATATCTAGGCATATTCTGAGAGGTAAAGTCTAAGGAAGACCTCCAACAGATGTTCTACCAAAAGGAGGAAATCCAGAAAATGTTGTCTCAAGAGGAAGAAATAAAGGCTTTTGCAAAAGAATTGATGGATTTTAGAGATAGGCAGAAGGAGATTCTCCAAGGGATCAAGATGCCTGACTTTGATGAGGTGCTTGAGATAGTGGATAGGTTCAAGAAGGCACACCCAAACGTGCCTCCGAGCTAGATAGCCTCTCGAGTTAGAAATCTATCAAATTTTGTGTACAGGAAATTCAGTTTTGACACTTAGTCAATTTTGCAGTGCCTAGTTTTTAGCATTTTGACCATAAGGAGTTTTTCGGCCACCTACAAGTCTGACAGGTTCAACAAGTCCAAAATAGTGGAGATAAAGGACTTAGCACTTAGTTAATTTTGGGTCTTGAGTTTTTCGGACCAACTGTCAGGATTTTGGCATTTTTTGGCATGTCCGAAAGTTAACTCCAGTTATCTCAGAGATCACTTTCCAATCATTGGGGCTTCCTTTTTGGGATCATTTGTGCATGATTTTGGGATCTCTTCCAGTTGGGTCCATGTGGAGAAGCTGGAGTCAAAGATCAAGGGCAGAAACATGAAGGTTATCCAATGCATGCACAAGTTCCAGCTCTATGTTTGAGTTGTTTAATGCCTAATTTGTTCAAATCTTTGTAATGCACGAGGATTAATTCTATGCTAGGATAGCTTAGTAAAGCTTTAGAAGTAGTTTCTTTAATGCAAGCTTTAGTTTAGATTTACTTTCAAGTTTTAGTTGCAGCGAAACCCTAGTTGCAAAAATAAGAGCAGAGCTCTATAAATTGTAATAAAATGATGTAATGAGAGTTGACTTGATGATTAATACAACAAATAAAATTGGTGCTTCATTCATGGTGTGATTTATCTACTATCTATGCAAAAATTTTCAATGTGTGATTTTCTTGTTCTTTATTTCAAAGAGCCAATTGGTTGTTTAATGAGTTTAAGTCTGTGATCTTTTATATTGGTGTTTGCTGGTATTACATTGTTGTGTTGTGATGAATCTCTAAGAAGATCATTCTTTGGTGCTTAAAGATTAACTTGTCTCATGTGTGCACACATCTGGAGTGGCTTCGTGATTTGATGAGTTTTGGCTTATCATACATCTGCATTTTTTTTATTCCGTTGATGATTGCATCTATTCAGCAGAGGATTGTGACATGATCTGATCTCTATTTTGTGGGTTTCTTCATCTTCTTGGTTATTTAATTCGCATGGTGGTGTGATGTTAGCATATGTCTGTTATATTTATTTCAGTAATTCCTTTCGAGTCTCTTATTACCCCTACATTTTCTAACCCTCTTTGCAAGTTACTTTCAGTAGATCAATTAAATTAGCGTTGCTTTTGTTCTTAAATCTGAAAATTGTGGCAAAAAAGGAGATATCTTGGTTTCCTAAAGTTTGTTTTGCAGTTTCCCTTGAGAGAAGAACCAACAAAGGCCTCCTTGTTAACAAATACATATTTGTCTTCTGTTGATCTATCCAAGCGGTTGAGACCGAGCCAGAAGGAACCTTGAGATTGATTCCATCAATCTTCCAAGAGGGGAAGTTGCTCACACAAATTCCTAGCTGTTGTCTTTGTGTAAAAATGATGCTCAACAATTAGCAAGACCCAAGAGGACATTTACACCTTTGGGAGACACACTAGAAGTTGTCTTGAAGTTACTCTTTGATAACAAAATTATCACAATTCTTGATTCCAAACCTTGGGAACCAGAAGTAAAGCCAAGGTGGTGGAATGATAATGACTACTATGAATTTCATCACAATAAAAGACACAAAACCAATAACTGCTTGAAATTGAGACATGTTATTCAAGACTTAATTGAAGAGGAAAAAGTTAAAGTGTATGGCCATCATAGCAATAATGATCATAAAGTATTCTAGACTCCACTTCCTAACTATGAAAAAGGAGAATCCTCTAAGAGTAACAAAATCAATTATACATATACTAACAATGATAACATGATTCATATGGTGGACCATGAAAACCATCAATCCATATGATTAATCTTAAAGGAGTGCAAGATAAAACTAAATCTTCTAATGTTGTGATGAGGAACCAAGCCAATCTCACTCTCAAAGGAGCTTCAACATCAAACACACTAGTTACAACAACGGGACCTAAACAACTGGCATTACCTCTGAAGTTCAATCTAGTAGACCAGTTGCAACACATGCCAGCCCAAATATCTATTTTAGACCTATTAAAAATCTCTCTGAGTCATAAAGAGATCTTTGATCAAGCCTTTCTCAATACCAATGTGCCTAAAGACTTAGATGTGGACAGATTCTAGACTATGGTTGGTCACCTAAATTACCCGCATTACCTATATTTCTTTGAGGAAGATAATAAGTCATTAAACTAACCACATAATCAGCCTTTTCATCTAGAAGTCCTCATTCATAAACACTATTTCAAGCATGTCTTGATAGATGGAGGCACTGGTTTGAACATTTGTACCTACAATTTGGTGAAACAATTGGGATTTTCTGAACACACAATTGATCCAAAAAGGAAGATAACAATCAAAGCATGTGATGAAGAAGAGAGATTATCCAAAGGATTGGTTGTCTTACCTATTAGAGTGGGAGCAGTAGAAAGAGATGTGATATGCCAAGTCCTTGACTTACCACTTTCTTATAACATTCTTCTTGGAAGGTCGTGGATCCATTCAATGCAGGTTGTACCTTCAACTTACCACCAATGCATAAAATTCCCTCACAATGGAGTGGCGGTGACTATTTTGGCTGATACAACATATCCTTGTAATAGTCTTAAATAGACAGATAGCATGGTCCCACACAACAAAGAATGTTCCAACAAACTAGAAACATCCAAAGAAATGGTCCTACAAAGCTTTGCCAAGAAAGTCAATATTCAAGAAATAGGCATGGGAGAGTACAAGATAGATTATGCAATATCCCTGACAGATCTCCCAATATCTCCTAGGTCCCAAGGATGACCTTCATCTACATTTACACCTTCAAAAGGTAATAATCTAACAATCCATGAAGGAACATGGATAGTGATAGAAAAGGTGTCCCTTGAAGAAGAAAATCAAGAGAAAGTTGTCTTGCAATGGCTATATAAAGGAAATGAACAAGATGGGAATATCAAGAATGTAGAAATAGCCATTGATAAATATGGAAAAGTCTATGATATCATGAAGAAAATAGGTTACAAAGGAAAGGGACCATTGGGACACAAGAAACAAGGACTCATGGAGCCGATACATATGGATTTTAGAAACCCTAAGGACAAAATTGGAGTAGGCTTCAAGGAAACAACATCTCATCTTGTAGCAGAAGATGGCCCAATGTTTGACAGACTGAGAGATTCAGATAATAAAGAAGAAGTGGAAGGACAACCTATCTCTTATGAAAGGTTACTACTCTTACAAGGAGACCCATTTTTTAGAACTTGGCACTAATCTTGAACAAGGATCAAAGGAAGGACAAGCAAAAGAACCTAAAAGAGAACAAGAGAAAGGACATCCTATTCTTAACACACCTCACTTTGATCAAGAACCAAACATGACATCTTCACAAATAACTTTGCAGGAAGGAGAGAACAATGTTGATGAGGAAGCTGAGTTACCAATGACTATTGCCCACTTCATGGGGGTTTCAAATTATAGTCAAGTGGACTCACATGAATATGAATGGGATATACTTTCTAATTCTATGATGGATATAGAGGTAGATGTGATACATAAATATGCTCCTAGAGTCCTAATTAAAGAGGGAGAGAGTTCTAATGCTAGGTCGCTAGAGTTAGACTTACATAACATTAACATGAACTCTAATAATAATGATAATGACTCTAATAATCGTAACATCTCTTTATAAGAAAACCTAATGAAAAACATCTTGCAATTCAATGGCATTAATAATAATGTGGTGTTGCCTCTTGAACCCAATGAATATTTGTCCTTAATACATCCTGAGATGATAGACTGGAATGAGCCTACATCCACAATCCTATTATCTTTTGACAATGACTACACCCTAGCTTGTTATCTAAACACTTGTGAACCTTTCCTTTCTTCCACTAGTGCAAGGAGTGAAAACATGACTGAGGAGGATCTCAAGTTTCTCAGTCTAAAAATGAAAAACACAAAGAACAAGAAATCTGATGGTGAAAACCACGTAGTGGCAGTATTAGATTCAAAAAGAGAAAAAGAAAAAGATGTATCTGATGGTGAAAACCTCCTAGAGGTGCCTAAGGATGAGATTCAGGATATCCTCCCAGATCACTTTCAAGAAAGATCTTTAGTGCTGATTGATCCAAAACAATCCATCAATCTGGGAAAAACAAAAGTTCCACAACTAGTTCACATTGCTCGGTAATTGACAGAAGAAGAAAAACTCCAATTCACCAGTTTCTTTAAATAAAAGAAGATCAATTTTTCTCGGTCTTATTTGGATATTCCTAGACTAGATACAAATTTGATAATGCACCATTTATCTATTTCACCTGATGTGAAACCTATTAAGAAAAAACTAAGGAAAATGAATCCACATGTGGCCTTGCTAGTCAAAGAAGAACTAGAAAAATTATTGAAGGTTGGATTCATAAGGGCCATAGACTATGCAGAATGGATATCAAACATAATTCATGTCTCCAAGGTAGATAAATCCATAAGAGTTTTCACAGACTTTAGAGATTTAAACAAGGCTTTCCTGAAGGATGATTTTCCACTTCCCAACATAAACATGATTGTAGATCTTACAACAACCTATGAGATGTATTCATTGATGGATGGATTTTTGAGATATAACCAAATTAAAATTGCTCCTGAAGATCAAGAAAATACTACATTCACATGTGTGTGGGGAACATATTGTTGGAATGTAATATCATTTGGGCTTAAGAATGCAGGTGCAACCTATCAAAGAGAAATGACTACAATATTTCATGACATAATGCATAGAAACATGGAAGACTATGTAGATGATACATTGGAAAATAAAGCATAAGGAAAACACACCTAGAAGATCTAAGAAAAATCTTTGATAGAATGGAACAATTCCAACTAAGGCTTAATCCAAAGAAATGTGCATTTGGGGTATCATCAGGAAAGTTACTAGGATTCATAGACTCAGCAAAAGGAATTGAGGTTGATCTTGCAAAAGTGAAGGCAATTCTAGAAATGAAACCACCTAGAAACATTAGTCAAATGAGGATGCTCCAAGGAAAATTGCAATCCATAAGGAGGTTTATATCCCAATTAGCAAATAAGGCTCAGCCTTTCACAAAGCTAATGAGCAAAGAAACTACATTCACATGGGATGAGCAGTGTGAAACAAATTTTGCACAAGTCAAGGAATATCTTATGAATCCTCCAATCCTAATGGCTCCAATATATGGGAAACCTTTATTGTTATACATATCAGTGACAGATATGTCATTAGGAGTATTGCTTGCACAAGAGGATGAGGCTAAGAAGGAGATAGTTATATACTACATCAGTAGGACTCTGGTCACATATGATTTGAATTATTCCATGATTGAAAAAGCATGCCTCGCAGTAGTATTTGCATCTGAGAAACTCAAGCACTACATGTTGGCACATAAGGTGAAACTAGTGGCTAAGATAGATCCACTTAAGTATCTGTTAAGTAAAGCAACACTGATAGGAAGACTAGCAAAATGGGTCTTGGTAATAAGTGAATTTAATATTTAATATGTTGACAAAAAAGACATTAAAGGACAAGTGATAGCTGATCAACTTGTTGAAACACCACTAATAGATAACATGCCATTACACATAGAATTTTTGAATTAAGCAATCATGCACTTAACAGAGCACTCATGGAAGATGTATTTTTATGGCTCCTTCATACAGCAAGGATTAGGAGATGGATATATATTCATTACCCTACAAGGATACAAAATTACAAAGGCATATAAAATGATATTTCCATGCACAAATAATATAGTAGAATATGAAGCTCTAGTGAATGGATTGAAGCTTGTAATAGAATGGAAGATCATTGAATTACACATCTATGGAGATTCATAGCTCATTATCAATCAGGTGAATGGTGACTACCAGACAAAAGATGATAATTTAATGCCTTATAAAAGGATGGTGGATGACTTGAAAAAATATTTTTTCTTCATCACATTTGAATGAATTCCTAGATCAGAAAACAAAGCAATAGATGTGATGGCTACCTTAGCATCCATGTTACAACTACAAGAACATCAATTTCTCTATGACTTCCTGGTGGAAGAACTCCCCTTCCCAGCTTATGACTCACTTGAATCCCAAATTATCTATGCCATTGAAACCTAAGTTTTATCTAGGTATGCCCATATCTATTCTTATCTAAAATACCAAACATTCCCTGAAAACTATTCTAGAAATGAAAAGAGATGCCTTATAAGAACAACATCATGTTATATAATCATAGATAATGACTTGTATATATGTAGTCTAGATGGTAGGCTACTTAGGTGTTTATAAAATGAAGAGTCAAATCATGCATTAAAGGAAGTTCATGAAGGTGTGTGTGTGTCACACTCGAATGGCTCATTAGCTAAGAAAATTTTGAGATTGGGATAGTAATGTCCCACGATGGAGAAAGATGCTATTCAATACTCTAAAACATGTAAGAAATTCAAAGTCCATGGCAACCTAATACATGCTCCAGCTAGGGAGCTAATTCCTTTCATAATACATTGGTCATTCCAGCAATGGGCTTTTGATCTAGTCGGATAGATTTACCCAAACTCATCAAATGGACATAAACATATCATCACGGCAACTGAATATTTTACAAAATGGGTGGAAGTTGTGCCACTATCCAATGCAACAGGAAAACATATATCAATGTTCATCTTGAACTACATCATCTGTCGATATGGAATACCCTCATCAATTGTGACTAACAATGGGGGTCAATTCAAAAATAAAGACATTGACGACCTACGTCTTCAATTCAAAATCACTCAACACTATTCCTTGATCTATTACCCTCAAGGCAATGGACAAGTTGAGGCATTAAATAAACCTATCTTGAAAATATTGCACAAAACAATGAGTAAATTAGGAAGAGACTAGCATTTGTAAATAAATCTAGCATTGTGGGTGTATTACACTAGCATCAAAATACCAACTTGTGCAACTCCTTTTGCACTAGTCTATGGATCTGAGGTAGTACTACCAGTTGAAGTAGAGATTCCATCACTGAGGGTATCATGGAAAAATCTAGTCACTGATGAGGACTACACAATCTCTAGATTACAAGAATTAGAATTGATAGATGAGTGCAAACAACAAGCATTTCATCATCTCAAAGTCTATCAAAAGAGAATTTCAAGAGGATACAACAAGATAGTGAAACCAAGAGCTTTTTAGGTAGGATATCTGGTCCTAAGAGAAAATTTGAAGAATCAACAACATCGAGAGAAAAAGGGAAAGTTTGAACCCAACTGGTTGGGTCCATTTGTTATCACAACATCATTTAGATCAAGAGCATATCAATTGGCTACACTTAAGGGAGATGTTCTACCAGATCCAATCAATACTCTACACCTGAAAAGGTTTTATGCATGACATTCTCTAAGTAGCACCTGTATAGTGAAAAGAGTTCCTAAAAAAAGTTAAAAAAAGAAAAAAAAAAGTTCTTGAAGAAAAGCAAAAACAATAAATATTGATCCTAAAAAAAATCAAAACTAATGGGAAAAGTCCTGAAAAAATGACCATCTCGGTGAAAACCTAGTAAACAGGCGCCTAGGTGAGTCCAAAAAAAATAGAAAAAGAAAAAGTACAAAAAAATCAAAAAAGAGAAAAAGTGTCTTGGTGAAAACCTGGTAAACAAGCATCACAATAGCAAAAATAGAAAATGTTTGGCCAAGTGGTGAAAACCTAGTAAACAGGTGCTACTTCTAATCAACACCCTATCTATCAAGACAACTCTTGAATACTTGGCCAATGTAAAGTTCAGCTTGTACATATCTTTTAGTCACTTTCATGACAAACCAAATCCTAAAATGCACTATTAGAAAAACATATTTTCCTAAGGATGGAATCTGTCCATATCAAGGTCCTAGGTAAACCATTTTCCTAGGGGCCAATGATCAAAACCATGCATATTGCAAAGTTGCTTAGTCATTGTTAGGACTTTCTGCTAGGGTGTTGTTTATCCCTAGTCCACAATAGATGTTAAACTACAAAAATAGAGGTATTTCTTAATGCCACCAACAATAGTATTTCTTAACACTCAGACCTAAAAAGTGTTCCTAAATACCACATCATGACAATAAGGGTGTTTCTAAACACTAAAAAGGTGAGACATTTATTGATTAAATAAAATTCTATGATTGATAATTTCGGCATGTTTGCAAATTAAACTAATGTATTTTTAAATACTACAATAACAATTGTCTATGTTTGAAGCAAACACACTAGTCCTAATTAGAGAAACTAAATGAAGGAATAATGAATTTTTCTTTATGACTTATTATTGATTTGTGATTTTTATGTTCCTTGAGTAACTCAATGATGTCTACAAATGGACTAGAGAAACAAGGATTGGGGGCATAACATTTTCTTTGTCTTCTGCTTGTGGTAATAAATCTGATGATCTAAGGTGATTATATGGAATGAGTGTCTATGATAAGTGCCTCCATCATGATTAGAACACCACGTATACCTCGACCTATTTCCTATGAAAGCTTTAGTGAGGTTAGATTTATCTTCTTGCTTGTTTTTAACTAAAATGAAAACTACTTCCTAGTAAGGTGCATAACAAATCGAGAAAATATTGATATGAATATAAAATAAAAGGTCATTGTGGGTATACATTTTGCACAAGAACAAACAATGTTTATATCAACAAGAAGTAACTGATAGAGAATTCTAGCATGTATGCTTTAATGTTTAGGTTAACTTTTGACATGACGAATGAAAGGGAAGTATTCATATTTTCTTGATTGCAAAATCTATCAGTGAAAATTGTACTAACCTATGAGGTCCCAACTACAAACTCTCTATGATGATAATAGACTCACTTTGAATAAATAGTGACTATCATAGGTGTCTTAGTCTAGGTGCATTTCATTGTTAATTGCATTTAGATTCATTTTTAGTTGTATTTTCATATTAATTTACATTAGATTCATTTAGATGTATTTCATGTTTTAGTTGCATTGAAATTCATTTTAAATTGCATTCATTTTAATATAGTTGTATTCATTTTAAATTGCATTGGCATG
The DNA here is from genome assembly GCA_027943335.1 of Chamaecyparis obtusa. Taxonomy (NCBI): domain Eukaryota; kingdom Viridiplantae; phylum Streptophyta; class Pinopsida; order Cupressales; family Cupressaceae; genus Chamaecyparis; species Chamaecyparis obtusa. Next base: position 495,276 of record BSBK01001182.1, on the reverse strand, counting down.
ATGGGATAAATGAAATTAACTAACATCAATATAACTGAAAATTCTAAAAACATAAACATTTTCCAAGTTTGACCAAGTACATCATATGATCATCATATAAAAACTTAAAGGAAATGACTAAGTATTTATCACTGATATCCATACACCTACATAACCATTCTAGTACCATAAATACACCTACATAGTGCATCCATAATTTTCCATACATAAATAAACAAAGAGATGTCCATACATCGCATCGCATTACATCTCATTCATAAAATAAAACAAGATCATTATCATAAAGCATCACATGAGTCTGCATTCCTACATCAATAAAGCATTTAAAATACAAAAACATATGCACATATCAGTAAAATAACATAATGATGTCAATATCATCATCCATATAATCTAATCATATGACCAAATATCCACATGACAAAGATGAGATCAATATCTGAAGCATGAGAAACATATCAAAAATCATAACACATATGCAGAAATCAGATAACATCATACATAAGCAACAAAAATCAAATGGCATCAACATAATAACTAATGAATCATCAGTGTATCATAAGAGTATCAAAGTATCACAATATTAGTGAATCAAAGTATAAAGAGTATCAGCGCATCATTGAAACAAAGTATCAGTGTATCAATACAAGAGTCCAAAAATATGTCATAATGTATATCTATCAAATATGGTACAAGATACAATATATATAAATAAGGTACAAATGTCTAGATGATACAAAATATGAAATATACAAAATGATCACATTTGACTGGCACCATCATCCTCTTGAGGAGGGTCGAGAGGATGAACATCTGCTCTTCCTGGGATGAGTGGAGGCATGGCACCCTCATACTATTGTGCAATGGTAGAATATAGAGGGGCTCTCTGCATAGCAGGTACAACAACACAATATAAAGTAAAGTAATAAGTGGCCCTCTTTCCCTAGTGGGTGGTCATATGAGAGAATCGGTCTCTCTCTGCTCTAAACACTGCTAATAGCTAGTTCCTATCACCCCTGATGTCAACCAGCTGGGTATCTCTCTCTGCCAAGCAGGCTCTCAATGTGGCAACCTCAAGATGTAAGGTTGCCCTATCCTTCTTGCACTATGACAATGGATCAACATCTCCACCTGTAGGAGGACTCCTAGGAGGTTGTTGTCCACCTCCACCACCACTATTATCCCCTGGCACTCTCTACTACTGTGCATGTTGATCTCTATGTAGAAGTGGACCTATATCACGTTGAGGGGGGTGTACTCTAAGTCTCTTTTGGTGACTTTGCTAACCTCCATCACCGCCAGGTGCTCTTCATCTCCCTCTATCACCACCTCCTCCTCCATCACCACCACCCCCTCCATCTCCACATCCTCCATCTCCACCATCACCATCTCCTCCTTGGGCACCATCTCTATCTCAGCCTCTACCCCTACCCCTATCTCTGCCTCTCCTAGCACGACCTCAGCCAAAACCATCATCAGCAAGATCATAATCTAACGCGTCCTTAAGGCAAGGAACGATCTCATCAAGCAATGTAAGTCATGGGAATGGATGTTGTGAATAGTGGGTGTGGAATCCATCAGTGATCGCACCATTAGACACCTCAGGAAAATAATCCTAGGCTACCAAAACCATCTGTGAGATCTCGTGCAGGGTAGTCTCATAAATAAGTCAAAATTCCCATTGTGCCTCCTCATCCCTAATGTGGGCATACACTATTGTCTCCTGAGGCATGACCTAAATATGACCATACTGCTACATGACCCAAGTAACAATAAATCTCTCAACTATATATTGATTCTGGTTGATCAGGTATTGAGACTGAAAGAAGAAGGGCATCTACTAAACATCTGACCTCCACTCCTTGCAATCTAAATATGGTTGCCATACGACATCTGTAACATCACCTAAAATGTGGTGACAATAATCCAGCTGACCCATGTGGGGTTGTTGGAGCATACCAGAGTGTGTGTGTGTGTGTGTGTGTACATGGGAGCTTAGGATCTCGCAGCCTATCAACAATCAGTCATATAATTGGGATATGCTCTCAAGCCTAGATCTGAAGAACTAAAATGCCTACGGTCATGGTGCAAGAATGTTGGTACACAATCTTGTGCAACTCTCGATATAGGTGGGCTAAAATACAACTGCCCCAAGCAAACTGACAAGGTAACTGGATCATGTCTTCTATCACTCTAGACCAATTGCACATGAATCTATGCTACCTACGATCAGGCATCATCAGACCGCTAATCAAACCTACAAGGTATACTAACAATCACTCATAGTGAGCTACCATATGGTCCCAAGAGAGGTACCTTCGAGCTATAGTATCATCATGGAACAAGCGTCATGCGTCCTCCATTACCACAGGAGCTCCGGCCTCATACTTGACTCGTACACCCATCATTAGTATGCGCAAAATCCTCTAGACATCCTCTAGAGTCATCGTCATCTCTCTGGTGGGCAGGTAAAGTGTTGTGTTCAGAATGCCATCTCTCAGCAAGAGCAATCAAGAACCCTCGATTTACCTGAATATCAAGTAAATCACCTAAACTCCATAGATTGCATCAAGCAATCACTTCCTGCTCAATAGGAGAGAGGTGCTCATGAAGATCAAGGACCTGAGTTGGTCTTGGGGAATGAAAGGATATGATAGTGAACTGAGATTGCACATAAGAAAGAAGGGCACTATGTTAGCATTAGATGTGAAAAATTAAAGGAAAAATTACCTAAAAAGATCAAGCACACAAGCTAAGTTGACTAAAATTTCAAAAAAAACCAAATGCGATCCTGGATCCCAGATGTGATTCGGGATACATAGGATGCGATACCCTAACCAAGTACGACACTTCACATACAAGATGTGATTCAGGATAGATGAGATGGGATCCTAAAACTAGATAGGACCTTATTTCAACCAAATGCAATAATCTAGCAAAAAGACATTAAAATTGGACAATAATCACTGCATGTGACCCGACAGGATGCAACCCAGGAAATGTAGGATGTGATCCAAAATTTGGTAAAAAACCGAATGCGACGTAGGATTGACCAGGTGTGATTCTTCTTAAAAGATGTGATCCTAGACTAAAATTGACATAAAAAGCATAAAAAACCAAAAATTGAAATTGTAAATTTGAATGGAGGCGTTATCGACTACTCACTGGTGTCGTGTAATGCGTCGATTGGTCGTGTCATTGCGCAAGCTCAAAATGATGTCGCTCAGCAGGGAACACCATTTCGCCAACCAAAGCTCAAAATTTACTAAGGGTAAAAGTGAAAATGAATAGTAAAATGACCATTTTGGACCTATTTAAGCCTCCCGGGGACCCCAGTGTCCTAGGGCACTTTCATGTCAAGATGTCACAAAAACTTCATATCGGGACCGAAATCGAAATGGGTGATCTATATCACTTAAATGCAATAAAATGAAGTTACAAAGCAAAGTCAACCTTCAAAAGGAAAAGTCAACTTTGGTCAATTATAGTCAAAAAGGGGCAAAATGAGTAGAAATGATAACACAAACATGAGAAATACATTAAGTGATGATTATCAGTTGGATGTATAGTCAACAAAAGTCAAAGTTTAGTCAAATACAAGTTATGAAAGTTGCACAGAGTATATACAATGCATAAAAAGCTTATTAGAAGCTATACAAAGTAAATTCTTCACTCACACATCGAGTTTGCAAACTAGGATATTGGTCAAACATCAGTCAAACTTGGTCAAATAGTGTTTCTTTAACACTAAAATCAATCCTAATTGAATTCTGACACATTCTAAAGGATTTCTACTTGATCCAAATATATTTTAATCAATCACACATCTTTTATAAATGCTTGAAACACCGATTTTATCAAAATTTTATTCTGATTTCGGTCCCGAGGGGGCATAATCATACCAAAACTTTCAATCAAATCTTCAAACACTAGGGGCATGATAGTTATCTTCAATCAGGTTGATGATGTTAATCTTTTCGACATTAATCGATTTGATCACTTCAAATCAAATTGATTATTTTTCATTACGTTCAGTTACTGCAAATCAAATCTAATTGGGTATTTCTATCCAAATCTTACCGATTTTCATTCAATCAAGCTCAGAATCGGTATGGTCAATTCTCATTCAATAAAGTTTAGAATTGATGACTTTCAAACCACATGAGATTTCATTCAATCAAGCTCATAATTCTCAAAATTCAAAGTAGTTCTCTTTACTGGTCTCTAAATCTTTCAGAGTGGGTTCACTACTCTCTAAATCTCCTTAAAATCAAAGTGGTTATCACTGCTCTCTAAATCACTTGAATTCAGAGTGGTTCTCGTTGCTCTCTAAAATCTCCTTGAATCTATTAGTTCTGTTGAATTCTCTGTTGAATCAATTTTATTTGAATCCCTGTGTTGTTCGCAAAGCAATTCAAAGAGGAGAAAATGTAATTGCCTAAAAATGGGCTAATAGAACCTAAAGCCCTATTTGCCCTAATTTGGGATAAATTCCTAATTGTGTTAATTAAATTCATGATTATTAACATAATTCAATCAATTTGATAAAATCAATAAAACTTCATAAATCAAGCATTAATCATCAATAATTGATCAAAAATTACATTGATTACCTCTAGGCCTAATTAATTAAATCATTCCCATTAAATGCATGGCTAGAGTAATTAATTAAAGCAAATTAATAAAGGCTCAAAAATAAATGTTTCCTCTCAAGGGACAACAAAAACACTTTCAACCAATGGGAAGACATCACATGGATCAAGTTTGAATACATCTCAACCATTCCTCATGGATGCATCTCAACCGTCCAAATCTTTAAAGTTCTATAAAAGATATTCTCAAATATCAACATGGATGAATGAATAATTAATTGAATTGCATCTACATGTTGCATATTTCATTTCATATCTATTTAGAGAACACTTGAATTCCATAGCTTAATGGTGCATGAAATTAATGTCTTTAATGGATGACTCTAGCTTCTTAGTTCAATTTGATTAGAATCTCTCATTCTAACATGCATTGTCACTGTTTAGAGTCTAAAGTTGAGAGTAAATCTAGACTTTTCGCATACTCTTGTTAGTTAGAGAGAAATAGGACATTTTTTCTTAGTTTAATAGCTTTCAATTTGATTTCAATTGGGTTTAAACTAATGATATAATATCTTATTGAAGTGTTGTGTTGCAGATTGACAGGTACCACAAAATATACACACACTACTTAATGCTCAATTTGTAGATGATATTATTATTGTTGGTGTAATTAAATATTCCTAATTACACTTTACTTAATCTTACTTAGGATAATGCATTGCATAGTAGTTAGTGATTGAGACACCTAGGAGTGTGCACCTCATTCAAGCACATGGTGTAGGAGAAATTCCACTTTTGGTGCTAGATCCACCTTTCGTGCTCTTATCACATTATCATCCTAATCCCATTGCACACACTTTATTTCATAATGGAGGATGATCCACATTTGGTGGACATGTGATTACACCTAGCATAGGTGATAGCTTATCAGCTCCTTATCATTCTCTCTTATCACCTTTCCTATAGAAGGAGGCCTATTATGTAATCATTTCATAACATTGATTCATTCATCAATTCAATCAAGGTGAATTCATTGGATCTATTCAATCCATCTTTGCATTCATATTTTCTCTCTTGTGCTTTTCTTCAACCTCTAGATCCTTGGTTCAATATTTGCTATTTGCAAATTCTTACAATTATTTTTATTGAGTTGGATGAAAATGATTTTGATAACATGAATAACAGGCTTCAATTCTTCTGTTTGGTCTCTGAGGCTAAAGTGGCTCCCCACAAATCCTCTATCATTGGATGGTCTCCCTCCCTCTGGGAGTGGATAGTGAGTAAAGGGTGGCAGTGGTTGGGGCCAAATGATATTTTTAGGTATCTCAAAATCCCATTTTCTATTGAAACATCCCTCAAGAATATGTGGACATGGCTCTTCTCAAAAATTGAAAATAAATATTTGAAATGGAAAACACATCTTCTATCATTGGCAGGGAGAGTGTAAGTGGTCCAGAAAGTCTTATCTGCTCACCATATTTATTTTTCCTGTACATGGATTTCTGCCAACTATCAAATTGATAGTTTGGAAAGGATTGTGAGAGACTTCTTATGGTCTAATGGGTTAGGAAATAAGAAGAGGCATTGTGTCAAATGGGAATGGTGTTTCTTACCTAAGAATAAGGGTGGACTAGGCATTAAATATTTGAAAGCTCAAGGTACGGTGATGGCATCTAAATGGATCATTCAAGCCCTCTCAAGTGAGAAACCATGGAAGGTTTTGGTCAGAAATAATATCTCTAGATCAGGAATCAAAAAAGGTAAATGGTGGATCAATGTTCTTGTATGTGATAAGGTATTTGGGAGCTTGTAGTCATCCATATTTGGCTCCAAAGTCTTTCAATCCATTTGGAAGTCATGGTCACAAGTTAGAAACCTTATCCTATCTAGGGGATCCAGTGGTGGTCCTCCTACTTATTTTATTTTGGATAGATCAATTTGGTGGGGAGTTGAAGCTAATGGAAAACCTCTTGCATTAACCCAAAGTTGGTCTACTAAAAATTGGTACAAATATGGCATCTCTTTAGTTAAATATATTATGGTTGACAATCAACTAAGGTATTGGGATGAAATCCCAGCTAAATATCACATACCTTATACTTAGAAAAAGACCTACTCTATTATTGCTAAAGTTGTGGATAACTTCTTCCCTAGGCATACTATGAACACTAACTAGTTCTTATAGTGGATCAAATGGAAAGATGGCACCAAATTTAGTAAGGTTTCTAGGAAGCAGATATACAATATGCTAAAAGATGATTGTTCTATTTTGACAGAGTGAACCATGGCTGGGGGTTGGGATGTTCGGTCTCTAGGTGGCAGTTTATCTTTAAATTTTTCTAGCACTCTCCTTGTGAACCAAATTTGTTTTGTTTTAGATGGCTATTGCTTTTGAGAAAACTTGTTATTAGTAACACTTTGCCTCATGGTTTAGGTTGTCTTATTATGTGTGATGTGTGTTCTATTCTTGAATATTTTGAGAATTTATTTTTTGATTGTATTTATGCCTGTGGTGTTTGGTCCATTTTCTTTGGGTCACCCATTGTTTGGAATAGTAGAACTGGCCTATCATGGAGTGAAATTTTAGTTGGTTTGTGGAATCCTTTTATCTGAAAGCTAACACTTTTGTTGAGAAAATGGTGTTTTACACCTTGCATAATAATGTTTATTATTATATTATTTCATTTTATTATGTAAATGTTGCACCTAGATGAACGTGCAACATGTACAAATTCCCATGGAATATTCTTTGTGAGTTGTATTGTAACATTGTGATATCATTTGATGTAATTATTTAATATTGGGGAAATAAAGTAAATAAATTACCCAATATTAAATGTGGGTCAATAGGGTTTGGTAACACGTGGTTTATGTAATACCACTTGGTGGTTTTGTGGGAGCTTATTTTTATAAAAGCAACCACAAGGGTATTTGTTGAGGTAAGACAATTGGAAATGGGTTAGCCAAAGGTAGCATTTTTGAAGGTTGGAAGTATGGCATGGGATGTGTGGATTCATGCTTGTTCACATGCATTACTTGGTTTTGGTTAGGGCTTTGAAGGCTTCCATGGTTGTATTGCAATGGTATTTTGTTGAATAATACATGGTGATGGATGCTTTTGGAGGCTGGTTTTTTCCCTCATGATCATTTCCCAGGATATATCTTATGTCACATTTTTGTGGGTATGTTGTCTATTCTCTTGCATGTGGATTTTAAGTAATATTTGCTTCAGATCTATAATGGGTTATGTGGAAATATCATATTGTTGTATGCGAGTTTCCTATCAACTTTTTGGTTTGTTCTAACTTGTGAGATTCTATGGTTCCTTTTCTCTAGAAATTTCCAGAGATAGGTTTATGGTGTTGATGCGGGAGGGCAAAATCTTGATCCACAAGGAGGACCTAGCTTCATGACAATACTTTTCTATTCACAAAGACATGCTCAGTCAAAGAGAGGTTGATAACTTGAACCAATTCATCAAACGATTATGCATTGAAGATAGACATTTTGATACCAACAAAGTGACTCATGTTCAGATAGTACCTAGACATATGGCTAAGGATGGAAGACATACAATTACTAGATGATTGGAAGGATATCTCTCTCCAGCAAATTTGACTATTTTTTGTATTAACAGTTATACTAGACTATAGGTTACTTCATGTTGTATTTAATTGTTCTCCATGGGTAGTTGGTCAAGTGCTACCCAATAGTTTCTCAGAGTTTTTTCTCTTTTTGAGGATGTAAAGTTATGTTGTAACTCAGATATTTTCTAAATCAGTGATGTAACCCATATATTTAAACCAAAAATGATTGCTTTTACCTTTGTTGGATCAACTACAATTCCTTTTTCTAAAACTATGAAGCCTAGAAACTTACCTAATGATACTCCAAATGTGCACTTCTTAGGGTTTAACCTAAGTTGGAACTTCTCTATTTTGTTGAAGATTCTCCTTAGGTCCTCGATGTGAGTTGTTTTGACTTTTGATTTTGCTTATGTGTCATCAACATAGTCTTCCATATTTTTTGCATCATATCATTAAATTTTTTCGTCATGGCTCTTTGGTATATTGTGCCTACATTATTGAGACAAAATGGCATGACATTCCAACAGTATGTACCCCATGCACATATAAATGTAGTTTTCTCTTCATCTTCGGGGGAAATTTTGATTTGGTTGTAACTTGAGAACCCATCCATTAAGGATTACATATCATAGCTTGCAGTGAGATCCATGATCATTTCTATGTTGGGAAGTGGAAAATCATCCTTTAGAAAAGATTTGTTTAGGTCTATGAAGTCTATGAAAACCCTTATAGATTTATCCACTTTGGAAACATGAACTATGTTAGATATCCGTTCTGCATAGTTAATAGCTCTTATGAATCCCACTTTCAATAACTTTTCTAGCTCTTCTTTCACTAATAATGCCACATGTGGATTCATTTTTCTCAATTTTTTGTTTTATGGGCCTTACTCCATAATAAATAGATAGATGATGCATTATGAGGTATGTATCTAATCCAGGCATGTCTGGATAAGACCAAGAAAAGTTGATCTTCTTTTCTTTTAAGAACTTAGTGAATTATATCTTCTCCTCTTCTCATAAAGATTGAGTGATGTGGACCATTTGTGGAGATTTTGATGCTACAAGATTGACTAGTTGTGTTGGCTCTATTAATACCAAAGATCTTTCTTGGAAATGATCAGGAAGAACATCAAGATTATCATCCATTGGCACCTTTGAGAGGTTTTCACCATTGGATACATCTTTTTATTTTACCATTTTGGATTCTGATGCTACCACAATGTGGTTTTCACCACCAGATCTCTTTTTCTTTTTATTTTTCATTTTTAGACTGAGAAACTTGATATCCCCCTTTGTCATATTTACTCTCCTTACATTGGTGGAAGAGGTAAAGGGTTCACAAGCATTAAGATAGAAAGCTAAAGCATAGTCATTATCAAAGGATAATAGACTTGTGGTTGTGGATTCATTCGAGTCTATAATTTTTGGATTCACAAAGAGTAAGGATTCATAGGAGTCGAGAGACAACATCGTGTTACTATCAATGTTATTGACTTGCAAGATGATTTCCATCGAGTTAGTTTTCAAAGAGTTGTTAAGATTATTAAAGTCATTATCATTATTATTAGAGTTCATGTTAGTGTTATGTGAGTCTAACCCTAGTGGCCTAGCATTATAACTTTCTCCTTCTTCAAATTTAACTCTAGGAGTGTATTTATATACCACATCTATTTCTATGTCCATTATAGCATCAAATAGTATGTCTCATTCATATTCATGTGAATCATTCTGACTATCTGATATACCCAAGAAATGGGCTATAGTCACTTGTATCTCTTCTTCTTCTTCAGCATTATTTTATTCTTGTTGACTCTCATCTTATTGCAAAGGTGTTTGTAAAGAAAAGGGTATACCTTATTGACCTTCAAAATGAGGCATATCAAGAATATGAGTAACAATAACCAATTGCCCCCAGTTAGGATGCCTTTTTGGTTCTTCTTCCTCTAGTTCTTCTTCTGACTCTTGTTTAGGTCTAGGATTGATACTTAACTTTGATAGTGGATCTCCTTGCAAGATTAATAATCTCTCATATGAGATTGGTTGTCTTTCTATCTTGCGATGCCCAAAAGTAGAGCAAAACACAACTACTAATTTTCTTTCTAAAAACCTATTGCTAACAACTAGCATGTACACAAACACAACTACGTTCACGCAAAATGATACAGAGGGATACAGTTAACCGAATTAGTTTAAGTGTTTAAAAACACCACAAGGGTCCAACCAGATGAAGGTTGACCAAGTTTGACCAAAAGTCAAACTTTTTAGATTAGCTTCCAAACTATCTTATAGAAATCCCTAAGCTACATTCTTTGACTAGCACTCAAAATGAGGCAGTTGACTAAAGTCAACTAGAGTTGACCAAAAAATCAACCATGCAACGATAAACATGCAACTAGGTTAAAAAGGATTCAATACTTAACAGGGACTGTCCATGCATGCAAACTGAGGTGATTGACCTAGGTTTGACCAAGGGTTGACCAAAAGTTAATTGTGCACACAAACGACCAACGAATACCACTAACATTTTAAAAACTCCAAAAGGAACGATAAGATGGTTAAAAGACTTCTATTGATAAATACGTTCATTCTAGTTTAATAAATTAAGTTAAATCGAAAGTATCATTATCAAATTTAACAACTTAAAGTATTAAATTAACCCATTTACAACGTTAAAACAATAATAAGATATCAATATATAGCTAAATACATAATTCAATCTAAAACTATGATTTTTAAAAAATATTATACTATTTTAACCATACATTCAATTGATAAATTAATAAATCTTCCAATCTAATAATACAAATGGAATTACCCCTATTTAATAATAATTAGACTAAAAATATAAATTAGATTAATCTTAATATAATTTACACTTAATTAAAATGAAAACTAAATCTAACTAAAAGTAAATTTTAGATTCCCAATTAAAAAAATTCAAATAAAACTTTAAAAGAAACATACTTCCCTTTTTATAAATCCACATGATGCAAAACATATTAAATAAAACATATTTAATAAATAAACCTAAGTTTATAATTTACCCTTTTTAATAATAATTTTAAACTAACCCTAAAAAATGTCAACGTTTCCTTTGAAACATTTATTTGCAGAAGTTATGCGTGAAGAGGAGGCAGCCAAAGAATGAAGGTGATGGATAATAGCAAGGGAGCGGTGGTGGGGGTTTGATGCGAGTGTCACACCCCACCCACCATTGTGTAAGTGGTGGTGGCGTGTGGGCTCAACGCCGCTGACCAGTGCCACCTGCCCACCACTGCTCATACAGTGGTGGCATGTGGGCTCGGCGTCACCTAACCCCCGCCACACGCCACTACCAACAAAAAAAAGAGGGGTGAAGGGGGTGGCTCCAACTAGCACCCCAAACCCTCTATTAAAAAAATTATATATTTTTTTTATATATGTGCACTGCGTGTACAATCCCGGATGAAAATAATAATTTTTATATAAGTTCGGTTTAATTAAAACCATATATATATATACATATATATATATATATATATATATATATATATATATATATATATATATATACATACATATATATATATATATATATATATATATATATACATACATATATATATATATATATACATACATATATATATATATACATATATATATATATACATACATATATATATATATATACATACATATATATATATACATACATATATATATATACATACATATATATATATATATATATATATATATATATATATATATATATATATATATATATATATATATATATATATATATATATGTATGTATGTATATATATATATATATGTATGTATATATATATATATATATATATATATATATATATATATATATATATAAGAAAGTTATTTTAAAACACTGGTGAAATAATAAGATTATTTACTGTACCCAAAACAGTGGGTATTCAGACCACTTTTTTTAAATTTCTAAATACATATTTGCATTCCAATTCACTAGTTAAATACTTTGTAGGAAATGAAATTTCAAAATAGGCTTTTTTAATTTTGCAATAATTTTGAAAAAAATTCTAAGTGTAAAATTAAATTAAATTTTCAAAATAAACATACACATAAATTTATTTAAAATTCCCAATGAGCACAAAAAATGAAAGTGCTAAAATTTTATTTAATAAATCAAACTCATTACATACAAATGGAATTTTTAAATAACTTTGTAAATCTATAAGTTCCATTTTTTTAAAAAAATCATAATGCCATAAACATTTATTTTAATTGCACCAATTAAAATAACATTAAATCATAAAATTGCTCATAATTAATTAATTCCTAATAGCTCGTACATTTAAATTTAAATAGTAATTTAATCCATCTATTTAAAGTATAACTCCATGTTCTTTTCATCTACATAACAAAATCATGATTTCAAAACTCTTAAATCTCCATTTTGCAAATAATAATTTAATAACAAATCCTAATATATGATTACAAGGGGAAATCCTTGATTTCAATTATCATATGAAAACAATTTTGTCAGCTCCTAGCATCCAGCTGTGATCCTATTAGAATGAGGTTGACCATGGAGGCTCATCTCCCAACCTAGGCCTTTTCAAGGCTGTTGCTAAGCTAGGGGATCTAGAATGGAATAGGTAACAAACAGGTAACCACAAAAACTCATTGAAACACAAAACACAAGAAAATCCCAACAAGGTAAAAACAAAAGGAAGGTCTCCAAGAGGCCTCCTTGAAAATAGGGGTAGTGGTAGACTAGCAGGAGGAGAAGCCTAAGTATCAAATAAAATTCACAAGCCACACAAGGACTTGGAAAGATGATCTACACAAGATGCAGTTTAAAATCCTCCTTATGCCCCCCAGGTGCCCTTAGCCCATACTTGGCATCATGGGTATCAAGAACCCCATGTTTATCCCTCCACACATGGGAGACTCTGCACAATCCTGGAGTCACTTCCTACCACCCCCTTAAAGGTTACTCTACCCTCCCAAGGGTGAGTGTGCCTTGAAGAATCTCATTCACAAATGAAATTATAAATTAAAAACAACAAATAACACACCAAAAACTTCAAGCAAGAACCATAAAAATATGAAGGACTCCATTAATGGAGCTCCAAGCTTCCATACATGCAAGAAAAACAATTAAACTAAAGATGAACCAACCTTACTCCAAGCTTAAGGTTGAATCTGAATTCCTGATTTGAGCAATCATTTCCAAGAAATTCCCTCCTAAGCTCCTTCAAATTATGGAAATGTCTCTAAAGATAGAGAGTGGGTGAACACTCAAGCTCTTCCTAAAATCTTCCCTATATAGGAAAACCTCCAAAAATCTAGGAGCCAATCAAAGGTGAAGAAAACCCAACCATCCCTTTCTTCCCACTTTCCTTTCTTCTCCATTTATGGAGTTAAATGTAAATTTGGGAAGAAAGGAGAGGTTAAGCAAAACCACACAACTCTTCAAATTCACACAACTTCAAAAGGGAGATTTTAGGGGAGTAATAAATGTGTTTTGAGACTCTTAATGGGTTGAAAATGACCCCTAACCCCTAGGGTACCAACCTGGGTAGCTAAAATTGACCTTGGTTACCTTACGGGAGCCCAAAAGACCCTCCTAAACCCCACCTAAAGTTTACCCACGAATTTCTAAGTCAAGTTGACCAACTAGAAACTTCTTAACCCATGGTAGGCTTGGGTACTACACTAAGGTAAACCCCTAGTTAACCCTACATTTAATCATGATACAATTAACTAGCCATGCCAACACTTAATTACTACAATTGCCAAAATTGGCACAATTTAAATAAATAATGATATGGCTTAATCACATTCACTTAAACTAAATTAGATACACTCATGCAAACTACATTCATGAATAAACAACTATACAATGAGGTCCATGTTTCTTCATACAAACATACAAGACCTTGGATTTCACGGAATAACATAGGTTCCAATTTTGGCTCCCCAATTTAGATCCATGGTCAACTATTCCTGCACACTCATTGCACACATCAGTAGGTCCAAAATAACATGATATAAAAACATAATACACCATCAATACTACATCATAAATAAACTATGTCTATGATTGAATTAAATAAACATATCATCGATTTCCTAAACCAATTTTCATCACAATTACATGCAACACAATTATTCCCATATATGACATCATCATAAACTGAAACTAAATCAAAACATAAAGTATCTCGAGTGTACCTTGATTACATAATCAGGTATCAAACATATAACATAGGATTCAATAGATCCTCAAATACATAAGAGTTTCAATAGTCAAAGTATGTCCAAGTAATAATCACTGAAAGCATAGAAAGTAAAATAGTAAAACTATTTCGATCTGAGATAGGTCTCACATATCAGTTCTTCATCATCTGAATCATATGATGTTTTAAATACAGGACCATCTTCATCTATAGGATGAGATGTTTCTTCTTTAAAACCCACACCAGTTTTGTATCTAGGGTTATAGAAATCCATATGTATTGGTTCTATGATTCCTTCTTTATTTTGACCAAGTGGTCCTTTTCCTTTATAACCCATTTTTTTCATGATGTCATACCCTTTGCTATATTTGTTCAAGGATATCTCCACATTTTTAACATTTACATCATGTTCATCTTCTTTGTATAGCCACTGTAGGATAGCCTTTTCTTCATTTTATTCTTCTAGAGACACCTTCACTTTCACAATCCTTGTTCCTTCATGAATTGCCAATGCATCACCTTTGGATGGTGTGAAGGTTGATGAAGGTCTTCCTTGAGATCTAGGAGGTAAGGGTAAATCTGTCATGGACATCAATGAATCTATCTTGTATTCTCCCATCCCCACCTCTTGAATATTCATCTTCTTTGAAAAACTCCTTAGGACCATCTATTTGGAAGTTTCAACTTTGTGAGAACTCTCTTTGTTGTGAGGAACCACACTATCTGCTTGCTTAAGATTATTTCAAGGATAAGTTGTATCAACTGGAATTACTTCCACTCCATTATGAGGGAATTTTATGCATTGGTGATATGTAGAAGGTACCACCTACATTGTATGGATCCACGACCTTACAAGAAGAATGTTGTAGGCAAGTGGCAGGTCAAGAACTTGACATATCACATCTTTTTTCCACTGGTCCCACTGTAATAGGTAAGACAACCAATCCTTTGGGGGATCTTTCTTCCTCGTCATAAGCTTTTATGGTTATCTTTTTTCTTGGGTCAATTGTGTGTTCAGAGAATCCCAATTGCTTCACTAAATTATATGTACATATATTCAAACTAGCACCTCCATCTATCAAGACACGCTTGATTTATTTTTTATGAATCAATACCTCTAGATGCAATGGTTGTGTAAAATGGAAAATGGAATCACTTCCATTTAGGACTAGTTTAGCCCTTCGAGTAAGTGGTTTGGGGTCATGTCGAATGCCTTGAATGGGTCTTTGACTTGGATCTACCTTTTTCCCCTATTCTGCCCCATTTTCCACTTCCTTCCTACTTGATCCTGGAAACCTACTCTATGAATTTGAGGTTCTTGACCTCAAGGTCAAGGTCGACCTTTTGGGTCCAGGTCAACCTCGACCCTGACCCAGGGTCCAAATTTCAAAATCCAAGGGTTTTCGGATGTCGGGTTTTGAAAAGATTTATTTTCCTATTTCCGGGTCAGCTACTTTAGGCTTCAAAATAGTAAAATCTTAAATGATATTTAATTTAGGTCCACTTCCAAGGGTATAGGTGTAATGGGAATTTAATTCTCCTATGTTGGTCTCTCTAAAAGTTTGTGCCCTAGACTTGTATATAAGGAAGCTTTTTCCTCTCATTTCCATCATTCAATATCCTCCAAATTCAAACAATTCCATCAAGTGAAATCAAGCAATCAAGAAGAAAGCAAGAAGGAGAAAGAAAGCATTCAAGCATTCATCTATCTTCAAGCATTCAAGCATTCAATATTCAATTCATCAAGGAGATCCATTGGTAGCCATTGAAGGATTCAATCTCTATGGAGCCCTCTTGTTGAAGATTTCTCCATCCATATCCATTCAAGCTTCTTCCTATTCCAAGATCCATTCAAGATTGGTGTTGAAGATCTAAAGAAAATTGATTTGTGACATCCTACATCCAATTCTACATTCATTTGGAGCATCCATACTTGGGGATTCAAGGATTTGAATCCTCCTCAAGGGTTTCAACATAAGCAAGGTGAATTGTTCCATTTACTTTGTTTATTACTGCAATTTCAATTCTCAAGGTTAATTCCAAATTTGGGGTTTGACCAAGGCAAACCCTTCATCCCAACAACAAAACCATTTTTCTTGCAGGAACATGTATGGAACAACAAATTATAGTGCAGATTTGGATACCCTTTTTAGCAAAACTTTCAGGATCTGGGAACATAATTTTCATTGGAGCAGCATAGGTCAAGGTCGACATAAAGAGGTCAAGGTCGACCTTTATTTGGGTCAAGGTTGACCTTTCTCAAAAAAGGAAAATATTTATGGGTTTTCTTTGTCTCTGTTTTCCTGTTACCAGATCTAACTGCATTTTTTCCAAAAACTCAATACAGACACTAGAAAATAGTATTTTCCAGATCTGCTATACTTTGAGGTTAGTATTTTTCTTCAATTCAATTATGATTTTAATACTCTTTTCCATAATAGAATATAAGGTTTTCCTCTTTCTTCATATTCTTCATCGATTGATTCATTTATGCATTGACCATTTTCTTGTGGTTAATCTATTTGGATCTTTCCTTTGGAAATTTGGGGTTAAGAAGAAGATCTTACCTTCCCTACTCCTTCTATACACACAAATCACATCATCATAACTTTTCACACATTACATTACATTTTGGAAAACACTACACACATACCCTTTTTTATCCTTTACAGGTTGATTATGCGAATGGTTAAAGGATTAATCATCTTCCTTAGAGAAAGACAAATAGTGGAGGGAATTTAGATGACCAACCATAGTTTGGAATCTATCTACATCTAAGTCCTTGGGTACATTAGTGGTAAGAAGGGCTTGATCAAGAATCTCTTAATGGACCAGAGATATCTTTAACAGTTCCAAAATGGAAATTTGGGAAGGGGTGTGTTGTAATTGGTCTACTAGGTTAAACTTTGAAGACAATGTCAATTATTTAGTACATGTGGTTACAACAAGTTGACTTGATGTATAATCTCCTTTAAGGGTGAGCTTAGCTTGACTCCTCATCATAGTATTAGAATATTCTACTTTATCTTGTACTCCCCTGAGAGTTATTACATTGACAAATTGTTTGCATGGCTCTGCCATATTGATCACATTATCATTATCAATGTATGTGTAATTAATTTTATTGCTTTTAGAGGATTCACCTTTTTCATAGTTAGGAAATGGGTTTTGGAATGCTTTATTATCATTATTTGTATGATGTCCATCCACTTTAACCTTGCCTTCTTCAATTAAACCCTGAATGACATGTCTTAGCTTCATGCAGCTATTAGTCATGTGTCCTTTATTGCAATGAAAATCACAATATTCATTATCATTCTGCCATTTGGATTCACTTCTAGTTCCCATCGTTTGGAATCATGGATTGTAATGATCTTATCATCCAGAAGTGATTTCAAGACCACCTCAAGTGTATCTCCCAAAGGTGTAAATGTACACTTAGGTCTTGATAACCCAGGCTCATTTTGATCATTAGGTTTATTGAAAACCTTAGGTGTCATTGGTGTTATTCTTGTCTGATTGGAGCTCTTATTAGATTGTATACTTGTGGAAAGATTAAATGCATTGGGTTTCAACCTTGCATTAGGTGTGTCCACAATTCCATCATTAACAACATTCTTATTCTTATTCCCATATTTGTACTTATCCTTATTGTGTGTGAATGATTTACACCTTCATGAAATAACAAGATTTAAAAGACAATTACACTATTCAAAGCAAACTAATCTAAATAATGCACAATTAATCTAAATATCTCATGGATCTCTAAAATAAAGTGGTAAATGAGGCTCTCAGCTATGATCCTCACTAGTGACACTCTAAAGATGAGAATTAAGCTATATGATATGCAAATTTAGATCTATTCTATCAAATTCTAGCTCTATTTGATGAACAATCTACTATGATCAAAGCAATTAAGCTAATTAGCAATGACAAATGATAAGTGAGTGATGTGGATGCAAATTGACAGAGCTTTGCTGCAATTCAAAGATATGGAGTGGATGAATTATGCTTCTAAATGCCTTCAATATATAAGATTTTCCCAAGGGTAGGGGGTAGAGTGAGATAACCATGGTTATGCTTGGGTAAGGTCAATTGGCTTTGCTTTGTCCATAAATGGGGGGACAAAGAGGGGACAATCATTTAAATGGTTTCAAAAGGCTGGACCATTTCAACAAAAGTGAGTGATTTGTGTCCATTTTGTCTCCTTTTTGCTTTGTTGAGGGAAATTAGTATTTATTAATTAATTAAAGTAATTAAATTTAGTCATGAAGGGTAAGATGTTCATTTTGATTTTTGCTTTCAACAACTATGTCATTAATTGAATTTAATCAATTTCGTAGTGTTTTTCCCCTTTTCAAGCTTTATTTAATCATTTAATCATTTAATTGAATTTTCCTTTGATTTGAATTGCCTTTGTTCCATTTATTGATTTTTCGTGCTATTTGATGATTTGTTGCACCTTTTTATTGATTTAAGCCTTTTGCCAATTTTTTGTGTCTACAAATGCCCCTCTTTGAGTCGATGTGCGAAGAACACCGATTCAAAGATTCCCTTTAGTACTGATGATCTGATATAGGTCTTGATTCTGATATGCCTCTGATCGTTCTGATTGATGTACTTCTTGATGATGATGATGTGCCTCTGATATGATTCTGATGTCTCTGATATGATGATAGGTCCTGGGTTCACTGATAAAGGTCCTGGGTTTATTGATTGCTGATATGTTGATAAGTTTGATATGATAGCAGATTTGATATTGATTTTTCTCCTGATATGAAACTGATTTGCCTCCTGATATGAAATTGATATGATATGATAACTTGATATGATACGATATGATATGATATGATATGCCCCACTGATAAATGTTTTTGATGTGATGCCCATTTGATACTTTGATACCCCCTTAGAAATAAAACATATTAATTCCTTGATTTGAAAGATTTTGATTAGTTGGAATATGTTTTGATTTCTGATACCGTTTTAAAGAAATAAGCAAGTTTTATTCATGCCCCGGCTAATGAAGATGTCATATAATAGGTCCAAAGTGCATTTTTAAGTCTTTATTAGGGCCAATTTCACCTTAAATAGGGTAAAACCCCTCATTTTACTATTCATTTTCACCATTCCCTTTTGAGATTTTAGCTCTGATTTTAGCCCTTTTTACACGATGGTGGTCCCACATCGTGAGCATCGGTTTGAGAGAACACGCCGGTTCGGTCAGAGAGCGAACGATGGTCCTTCGGTATGTCATTCAAATTTTCCTCATGTTTCGAAAATTGCATTTATGACTTCATTTAATGCATTTTAAAATTTTAATTTTGCATTTTTTAAAAGAAATGTCACCTCCGTGCATTGTAGTTACGCCTGAAAAAATTAAATGTCACCTCTGGAAAATTTAATATCGCCTTTCGTTGTTCTGTTCACGCCTCTAGAAAATCCTTTATCGCCTGCGGACAATTTAATATCGCTTAGGGTTTAATCATTTTAATTATTTATCGCGTGTAAAACCTTAGATAATAAAATGTCGCCTAAGGTAAATATGATATCGCGTCTGTTAAATGAAGTCACGTGAATGATTAAAATCACACGTATGACAAATTAGATGTCGCCTCTGGTAAAAGAAATGACGCCTGAAAGAAAAGTCGCATAAGTGAAAAAAAGTTTTATGTTATTTGAGACTTGTCTATGACATCTGATTGCTCAATTGCGTCAACTTGATTGATATGGATCACTTCAATGAATTTGATCGAATGTTCAGTTAGGGTGTTCCCCTTGTTTGATTTCAACAATGAATTAGGACATTGGTAACTATGATATTGAAGGATAAGGTAAATCAATCTTCATCATGAATGATAGGTCATG
This sequence comes from Chamaecyparis obtusa, assembly GCA_027943335.1. Taxonomy (NCBI): domain Eukaryota; kingdom Viridiplantae; phylum Streptophyta; class Pinopsida; order Cupressales; family Cupressaceae; genus Chamaecyparis; species Chamaecyparis obtusa. The sequence goes on along the minus strand of BSBK01001182.1, from coordinate 475,001 downwards.
GGTCTAATCGTCCATTCATTTTATTCTCAAATGCTTAGAGACATAAAACTAGGATCATCCTTCCTCAATGCTTAGAGTTAGGATTAGTAGGTCTGATAGGTATATGTAAATTAATGACTGTGATTGATTGTTTGATTTCTTGATATTAGGTTACTCATGTGATTCAATTGTTTTGATTAAACAGGAGGATGTCCCTGTTCTGTACCTCCGGACTGTACCACATTGGGTGATGGAGCTGAGAGAGCAGTTGACTGATGCCGAGAGATGAGTGATTAGGCGATGTGGTTTATTATGTGTATTAGAGCTTCCTCGATTCCAGATGAATCGAGGTTTGATTACCGCTGTCACAGAGCGTTGGCACTCTGAGATAAACACTTTCTGGTTGCCACAGGGAGAGATGACTATTACTCCTAAGGATGTATATAGGTTACTGCGGATCCCGACACATGGAGAGATAGCATATTACGATGCAGTATATGATGGGACTTATTGTCGATGAGTATTCGAAGATCCTTCTATTGGTGATGATTGCATCTTATGGCCTCAGTTTGCTTCATTTCCTATTTTACTAGCGATGTTAGGTGCTATCATTGGTGGTGTGTTACTACCTGATCGTCGGGGTCACGAGTTTTCAGTGGGTTGGGGCAGGATTATCGAGGACTTGCTGCATCAGCCTCGATGATTTGATTAGGGATCTTGTGTGCTTGCACAGCTATATCATGATCTTCATGAGGTGGTTTATAGGAGATTAGCTGCGTTATCTGCTGGGATTCATATTTTGTAGCTTTAGATATGGGAGCACTTACCAGTTAGTCATCTGATATCAGAGTGAGACCAACCTTTAGGATATCCTTTTGCATGGCAGTATACTGGGATGGTGACACAGCATCACTTGGGTCATTTGGAGTATTGGCGGCCACAGATTGATGATATGGATGAGGTCTATTGGATACCATATGTCGATGTTGAGGATTGGAGAGAGGATAGCTTGGAGTTACCATATATGTTTGCTCCTCGATGGATGATCGGCAGGATCGACTCTATCCTTGAGAGATTTTTGGCAGGTAGAGTGCTACGGCAGTTTGGGCGGATTCAACCTATGCCTCAGGGATCTACAGTTTATGCTTGTTCTAGTGCAGAGAGGGCTACTTGGGGACACATGCCTTCATATGATGATGCTATTGAGAAGATATCACAGCTTGGTTTTATGGACTGGGATATGAGGTTACACATTAGAGATGCTGGGGTTACTCAGGAGTATCTAGATTGGTTGATGGAGCATCCTATGCCTCGATTTACAAACCCTGCAGAGCCAGTGCCTGGGAGAGATGATGATGGTGATGGTGTCGGTGGTGGGAGGAGACATAGAGGTAGACCACAAGGTAGGGCGTTGATTAGCCTCAGAGGATGAGTGAGAGATATACAGATATAGGCACCACCTCCTCCTCCTTCTCGTCCTGCAGTAGCATAGAGACAGAGGATAGATCGTAGGACCATGTGAGGGATGCTAGGTAGGATTCAGTTGCAGGACAGGATACGGGAGTGAGATTACCACAAGCTACCATGGATGGTCAGGATACAGGTGCACAGCAGATGCCAGCAGCTTTTTCCCGTGATCGGGGAAAAGCTCCTATAGATACAGGTGATCCTCAGAGTACTTATGAGGTTGGTGAGAGTTCTAGTACTAGCCAGTTGTGAGCAGATGTGGGAGCGTTACGGATAGAGGTATCACAGATGTCTTCTATGATTCAGTAGTTAGTGTCAGGTCTGGCTCCATTAGTTCCTCTCCTTGTTGCTATGGTTGGTCAGACGCCTCTTCAGCCACCTCAACAGCCTCCATCACAGCCTCCTCCACAGCCTCCTCTAGGACCCCCTCCCAGTGGTGACGAGAGTTGAGCTATGAGTGCTCTTGTTGATCAGTTGTGTATTGAGGTTGAGATACTTGATGTTGTACCATATTCTTGTGACCTTGGTGTCACCTTTCCAGTTGTACTTTGATACTTGTTTGACATTGATGCCCCTATTGATGGGCGATTATAGAGTTGATTTATGATATCATTGTTATACTTGATGCGTTGAGTTTTGAGTAGACGTGTGATGTGAGGACATTTATGATTTTTCCTTTTTTTTTTATTTCATGATATATGAGATTACCTTTAGATGCTGCTATATGTGTTTATCTAATGCATTTGTTTTGGATGGATGTGTCTATGGATGCAATGCATCTTATGTATGATATAGATAGATGGATGCATTTCTTTTTTCATGTGTGGATGCACTTTTTTGTTTTTGATGTGTTATTTTCTCATGTATGCAATCTGTATCTCTGTCTAGATGGATGCACATGTAAATGATTATTTCCTTCTTTTCCTCGATAATATATCTATGTAATGATTAATGATATGGAATGAATGCAAAAAGTATAATCTCATGTTTTTATTGTAGAAAAGATGATGTTGAGGTGATGTTGTCCTTGCTGATTTGACCTTGTTGATGATGTTATGTACCCCCTTTTTGATGCGAAATGAAGCTCTTGGGAAAAAATGCATGTGCAATTAATCTAACATGATAATGCAATTAACCTTTCTATGAATGCAATTATCTTTTCTATGAATGCAGCTAAGTGTCACTAGCTTTTAGCAAATAAATGCCTTGAGGATATATTTCATCATTGAGAACTTGGGACTAGAAAGTCGATACAATCACCACTGCCCACTGACATGATGATATGAATATTTCTTTTTATTGCTCATATGGTAACCTCCGTCTTGCTTTCCCATCAGTCTCGTCGATATGACTATCACTGATTACAAACAATCATGAGAGTATGAATACCGATTTTGTCAGATTGTATGTTACAAGTGGATTTTGGCATTTAGATATGAAGAATCTAAATATCCAAGGTATCCGGTTGCGTAAACAAACAAAAGTTAACTCATTGTTTTATAAGATAATCCTCGACGGTTCTTTGATGACCATGTCTTTAGATGAATTCTCATAAGGCAATGAATCTTCCTTTAAACATTCACTTCATAGTCAAGAAAAATATCATGTCTCTGTCATTGCCAATCTAGTCGAAACATCATTGATTAGCTAAAAAGATTTGATACAAATTGAATTAATGTAAGTAAACAGATTTTTACCCAACTTTTCAAAAGAATCTATCTAGGTGTTTTGCATTGTTTTCTGATCTTCAAATAATATTTCCAAGTGTTTTGATCATGGAATGATGTTTGATTTTTTTTAATCCTGAATAATAAGTCAATTTAGGCTCAAGGATTTATTGTGGTAGTCAACTTCTTGGTTAGTAAACAATGATATCCATCAAAGGTTTACAAAAATCTGATCTCTCTTCTGAAAATGTCGATCCCTTTCTGCTTGTGACTGAATGTTGCTCATTTGAATCCTTTTTGAGGTACCCACTTTCCAATCCGTTTTATGCTACCCCCAAGTGTTTGATGTATCATTTTTTGACAACTTTGAGCAATGCAAAGGATGATGCTACAAAATGTTATTATGACTATGTACAAATGACGGATGCAATGAAGGTTTGGACAAATGGGATGATGAGATGCATTATGTACATATGTGACTAGGAAAGAAATGACTTAAGGAAACCAAAAGTGCTTGTTGCCAAGTTTTCACCTTTGGGTGCTTTTTTTCTTTTTTCTTTTTTTTTGCTACCGAGGCACCTATTGCTAGGTTTTCACCAAGGCACTTTTTTTCTTTTTCATTTTTTTGTATTTTTCATTTTTTTTATTTTTTTGTATTTTTCCTTATCACCTTGGCGCCTATTGCTAGGTTTTCACCAAGAGATAGTTTTTCAAATGTTTTTGCTTTCTTCATGCTCAATTTTCCATTGTTTTTGATCTTTCTTCCTTTCCAATGTTTTTGGATTTTCCATTTTCAAATGTTTTTGTATTTTCCATTTTCAAATGTTTTTGTATTTTCAAGATCCCTTTTCAACTATGTACAATAATTATGATGCTCTCTCATCTGATACTCTTTATACTCTTTTATCTGCTTTAGGTGTAGAACCTCTTCAAATGAATGCTATTTATGGGTTCTTGTAACTCTTCACCATTACAATCTGATAACTTATATGTTCCAGTTCCAAAGGATGACACTATCACAAATGGGCCTATCCAATTAGCTTCCCACTTTCCTTTATTTTCCCTTTCAGCTTGATTTTTGGGATTTTCTCTTAATACCAAGTCTCCTACTTGAAAAGTTCTTGGTTTGATGTGTTTGTTGTAATTGCGTGACATCCTATTTTTATAAACTCTTAAATGCTCATAAGCTTGAGTCTGGTGTTCCTCTAACAATTCCAATTGTTGTAGTATGGCAATCCTATAATCCTCATCAGTGATCAATCCTCTTAATGAAACCCGTAGAGATGGAATTTCAACTTCTAATGGTAGAACTGCTTCAGTTCCATAGACTAAAGAGAATGGGGTGGCTCCTGTAGGTGTTCTGATACTATAAGTTCTGTAAGCCCATAGTGCGGGATTTATTTGCACGTGCCAATCTCTTCCTGATTTGTTAACTGATCTTTTTAATATTTTGAGGATATTTTTGTTCGTTACTTCAGCTTGTCCATTGCCTTGTGGATAATAAATGGATGACGAATGATGTGTAATGTGAAATGTCATGCAAAGTTCATCAATATCCTGATTTTTGAATTGTTTTCCATTATCCATGATAATGGCATGTGGAATACCATAGTGGAAAATTATGTGGTTCAAAATGAACATTGAAATTTGTTTGCCAGTTGTTGTTGTTAATGGAACTGCTTCCACCCATTTGGTGAAGTATTCTGTTGCTGTGATGATATACTTGTGTCCGTTTGAAGATGGAGGATGTATGATTCCAATCAAGTCAAAACCCCATTGATAAAAAGGCCATGGTGTAATGAATGGGTGTAATTCTTGAGCCGGTGCATGTATCATGTTACCGTGATATTGACATTTGCTGCATGTCTTCACAAATTGACAAGCATCCTTTTCTAATGTTGTCCAAAAGTACCCTAAACGAAGGATTTTCTTAGCTAGATTAAGACCGCTTGAGTGTGACCTGCAAATGCCTTCGTGGACCTCGCGTAAAGCTAACTTAGACTCTTCTTCCTCTAGACATCTAAGTAACATCCCATCAAGACCCTTACGATACAATGTGTCTGAAAGGATTAGGTAACGGGTGGCTTGGCGTATGAAGTTATGTTTTTGGGCATGAGTTTGGTCTACGGGGAGTATTTGGTCTTTAAGGTAAGTATAGATGGGTCCATACCAAGGAGAGTCATGTCCATGTAAAAGAGCAACAATTTGGGTGTCAGGAAGGTTGAATGCCGGTTTTACCAACTCTTCCACCAAGAACTCATACTTCTCATTTTGATCTAGTTTTTGTAATAATGAAGCCAAGGTAGCCATGGCATCTGTTGCTCTATTCTTTTCTCTTGGAATCTGTTCAAATGTGATCAAAGCAAAGTACTTCTTCCATCCATCAATCAAGGTTTTATATTTCATCAATGTTATATCTTTGGTATTGTATTCATTATTAACCTGATTGATTATGAGTTGGGAATCCCCATATACTTGTAATTCTGCAATATTCCATTCCAAAGCCATTTTGATGCCAATGACTAATGCCTCATATTCCGCTATGTTATTGGTGCACGAAAATAAGAGTTTATAGGACTTTGGAATGGTGTACCCTTGAGGGGTAACCAATAATATACCTGCTCTAGAACCTCCTTGTGTATAAGATCCATCAAAATATAATTTCCATGTCTTTGCTTCTATGTTGACAATTGTTGCATCTGGAAATTCAATTTGAATGGTTTGTGTAGATTCCATTGGGTTATCTGCTAAGTGATCTGCTATTACTTGTCCTTTAATTGCTCTTCTATCAACATATTCAATGTTGAATTCACTTAGGATCATGACCCATTTTGCTATTCTACCTGTTAAGGCAGTTTTACTTAGCAAGTATTTGAGAGGATCAATCTTGGCAATTAATTTGATCTTATGCATCAACATATAATGTCTTAGTTTTTGAGATGCAAAAACCACTGCTAGACATGCTCTTTCCACGAATGAATAATTTAGTTCATATTTTATTAAGGTTCTACTAAGATAGTAGATTGCCCTTTCTTTTCCTTGCTCATCTGCTTGTGCCAACAATATGCCTAGAGACCTTTCTGTGGCTGATATGTATAACAACAGTTCTTTTCCCTTGATAGGTGACATAAGAATAGGTGGGTTTATCAAATAAGTCTTCAAAATAGCGAAGGCCTTATCACATTCTTCATCCCACATAAATGTAGTGTCCTTGTGTAGCAATCTGGTGAAGGAGTGACACTATTCTGCTAATTGAGATATAAATCTCCTTATTGATTGAATCTTTCCTTGTAGTGACCTCATTTGGCTAATATTTCTTGGAATCTCCATCTCTAGAATGGCTTGTACTTTTTTAGGATCAACTTCAATTCCTTTTGCTGACACTATATAACCCAATAGCTTGTCGGATTGGACACCAAAGGCACACTTCTTTGGGTTTAATCTAACTTTGAATTGTTCTAACCGAATGAATATTTTTCTTAGGATTTGTAAATGCTCTTCTCTATTGTGGGACTTTGCTAGAATGTCATCCACATAATCTTCTAAGAAAGTGTGCATCATGTCATGGAAAATAGTTGTCATGGCCCTTTGATATGTAGCTCCAGCATTTTTTAGACCGAAGAGCATGACATTCCAACAAAAAGTACCCCAAGGGCAAGTAAATGCTATCTTTTCTTGGTCTTCGGGAGCAATCTTTATTTGGTTGTAGCCACTAAATCCATCCATTAATGAGTACATTGCGTGACCTGCTGTCAGATCCACTATAGTATCAATGCTTGGTAATGGGAAGTCATCTTTGGGACATGCAAGGTTTAAATCTCTGAAATTCGTACACACACGGATAGATTTATCATGCTTAGTAACTGACACAATGTTAGAGATCCAATCAGCATATGTTGTTGTTCTTATGAACCCCACCTTTAACAATTTTTCCAATTCTGCCTTGACTAGGAGAGCCACATGTGGGTGCATTTTCCTTAGTTTTTGCTTCACAGGTTTAACTCCGGGTCTAACATTCAGATGATGCATTATGAAATCAGGATCCAGTCTGGGCATATTGGCATATGACCATGCAAAATTTACTTGTTGTTCTTGGAAGAATTTGATAAAGTCCTCTCTTTCAAAAGATGTAAGTGATGTAGCCAAGTGTATGACCTTTGGATCTACTTATGTACCAATGTTAACTTTTTCTGTTGGTTCTATAAGAATAGATGACCGTTCTTCTTCATGTTCAGGCAAAGTATCCAATCTCTCTTCTAATGGTGCCACAATTGGGTTTTCACCAAAAGAAACGTCTTTTATTTTCATTGTTTTTGGTTCTAATGGTGCCACAGTTGGGTTTTCACCAATAGAACTTCTTATTTTTTAATTTTTTTCATTTTTTAATTTTTTTGACTAAGAGATTGGACCCTTGCTGTTGTCATTATGTCTGCATTGAGTTCGTTGGTGAAAGAGGGTTCAACCGCATTGAGATATTGGTTTGTTGCTTGGTCATTTGGGAAGTAAAGTAAGTCATGTGGTTCAGTTTGATCCCAATCAATGAGGTCCAGGTGCATCAAAATTAAGGAATTATTGGGTAAGGTATCATCAATAGGATTAATGGACATGACTTCATTTGAGGGTTCATACATTTTATCGTTTAGATCTATGATGTCCGCTTCCTCAAGATGATCCATGGAAGCAGGGTCAAAGTCCCCTTCGCTTGAATCCTCGTCAACCTCTATGGGAAACAATGTGGGAAAAGCCACAAGCGGGTTAAAACTAACATTTGAATTTCCCTCCTTTGAAGGTGTCCAAAATGTTTCTATCCATGCTCCACTATTAGATGCTTGTTCTATATTAGGCCTTTGAATAGGAGATTCTTTATTAATTGGAGCATCTTGTTTTGGGATTTTTGCATAAGTATGTATAGCAATGACTTATTTATCTTGACATGACTCATCTGATAAAGTATCCCATTCATAATCCTGAGAGTCATCACTATCTCCTTTGGATTCTAATGCATTTATTTGAGGATGAAAATCATGCATTGGACTTGAACTTTCTCCCTTGTATTGAAAACCTACTCCGGATTTTTCATGACTTGCCCTCCAAATAGGTTCAATAGGTTCTAATAATCCTCTATTTCTTTGGCCTAGGGGTCCTCTTCCTTTGTATCCCATCTTTTGCATAATATCAAATCCTTTCCCATATTGTTCGGTTTGTATATTGACATGCAGAATTCTTTCCATGGGAGTGTCTAAGGTATCATCTTCATCATGATAAATCCATTGAAGGACATCATCTTCTTCCTTATCCCATGTTGCTTTGCTATATTCCCTCACAAAATAAGAATTATACTTATGTGGAAGATGTTCTTTTGATGGTTTACCATGTGATTTGGGAGACATGGGCATGTCAAATAGAGAAACTGAATATTCTCCTACCCCTTTTGAACTAATCTTGCATTTTTTGTCAAATTTGTTCATCATCTCACTCATGTATTGGTAATGATCTTCTTTAGCTTGTTCTTTTTCTTCTTTCGTAGGTTTGTAGATCACTGTCTCCAATTTAGGTGCTAAATATGGACTTTCCATTACATTTTAACCCTCGTAGCTCACTTTTTCCTTGCCCTTAGTTGATGTAGTTGAGCTAGCTTGAAGAGGATTTTGTGCATCTTCATTGGTGATTCTTGGAACAACTCCTTCACGATTATGTGGAATATATAATTCATGCAAGGGTTTGAGTGCATTACAATATTGGAATGGATTTGAGTCTCCTCCAACTATGATTTCTTCACCCATGTATGGGAACTTGATGCATTGGTGGTATGTGGATGGGACAGCTTGCATCTCATGAATCCATGGTCTTCCCAATAAGATGTTATAGGTTAATTTCATGTCCAACACTTGACACTTGGTTTCCTTCTTGAGTGGTCCCACTTGGATGGGCAATACAATCATGCCTTTAGAAGCTCTTTCAGCTTCATCGTAAGCTTTTATGGTGATTTTCTTTGTAGGGTCAATGCAAGACTCAGATAGACCTAAGGATTTTACAAGACTCAATGTGCATATGTTAAGACCAGCCCCTCCATCAATAAGGGCTCTTTTGACTCTATGCCTTTCGATCAAAACTTCTATATGTAATGGCAAATTTTGAGGATGAGTTATAGACATGTCATCTTGATCAGAAAATGAAAGACAATGAGGAGCCACAAGATGTCCTACCATATTTTGAAACTTTTCTTCCCCTAAGGTAGTAGAAACATGTGTCTCTTCTAAAGCTTTTTCTAAAATCTCTTTATGATTCGGTGACAACTTCAATAACTCTAAGATTGAAATTTGTGCTCGAGTACGTTGCAATTGGTCCACCAAACTATAAGGCCTTGCTGCTATAGGAGGTTGTTTGACCACAATGTTGGATTGTGGGATATTGGTGTTTTGAGGGACTATCCCTTGTAAAGTCATTCTAGAATTCTGCCCTCTTGTAATGACATTTGTTGCTTCCTTTTGAGGTTGTTCATTAATTATTATAGCATTAACAATATGATCATATGATGGTGCAAAGTTGAGATTATTGGCACTTTGTTTCTTTCCATTTGATGACTCACCTTTATCATGTTTGTAAAAAGGTTGTTTGAAGGCCGTATGATCTTCATTATTTTGGGGTCCATCAATAGTGATTATGTTATTATCTATCAAGTCTTGCACCACATTATTTAATTGTAGACATTCATTTGTAGTGTGCCCCCGAATCCTATGATATTCACAATGATTCTTAGCATCCCACCAGCCCGACTTGTGGTCTGGTTTATAAGGCTTAATAGCAGGTAATGTAATAACATTGTTAGCCATGAGAGCCTTTAATGTAGTTTCAAGTGATTCTCCCAAGGGTGTAAAGTGTCTTGAAGGAGTGGGCTTCAAATACTTATCATACTTGTTGTTTTGATCCTTGTTTCCTTGATTATTCTTGTTGGCATTGTTGTTATTGTTGGAAGGTGCATTATATGCTTGATTAGTATTATTCACTTGATTTGGTGTCTTTGTAAGGGCAAATGGAATCACCTTCAAGTTGCTGGATTCCACTACACCATCATTAACAATGCCTTTGTTGTTATTTTTTGCAGCGTAACGGCTATTGTTATTGTACCAACTTTTATTTTGATTGTTGTTATTGTTGGTATTGTTGTTGTTGGAGTTAGAGTTATTCTTATTTTCCTTGTACAATTTCAACTCTCCACTCTTAATCAACACTTCTTCCATTTTAATTCCGTTATCAATCAAATCTTGGAAGGTTTTAGGACATTGCATCCTTAGTTTATAATTTAATTCGCTTCTTAAACCGTTAATAAAGATATCCATTTTTTCTTTTTCCGGTACACTTCTTGGATATCTAGCAAATGCAGTCCTCCATCTTTGCAAGAATGTGAGGAAGGCTTCTCCATCTTGTTGCTTCGTGTTACATAACATTATCATTGTGACCTCATGTTTGATGTTATAAGAGTAATGAGTCACGAATTTAGAAGCTAATTCTTCAAAGGATTTTATGCCGGATGGTAGTTTTGAAAACCAATCCATGGCCATTCCTCCCAAGCTTCTTGGGAATAGTCTCATTAAATAGGTTGATTCATGCATGAATTCAAGACTCAATGCACAAAACCCCCAAAGATGATCATGTGGGTCAGATTTTCCTTCATACCTATCATATTTAGGAAATGTAACATTAATGGGAAAAGGCACCATGACCAAACTCTTATCGAATGGAAAAGGACATAATGTTTCAATAGAGAAAGGCTTAGGAGCCCCGTTTTGTTTCAAACTATCAATTTCCATTTGTAATGCCTTGAATTGTTCCCTTATTGCTTCCATAGGGTCTTCAATTTCCTTGGGCTTTAGTTGTTCTATGTCAAAATCTTTAGGTAGCTTTACCCCCGTTTGTATCAAGTCCATGAAGTGTTTTTCTTTATCCATAAGCATGGTCTTTTTCATTAGTTCTATGAAATAAGGGCATTGTCTTGCCTCTAACGCTCTTTCAACCATGGCTTCTTCCGCGGTTGGGGGTAGGTTTGTATTATGAGGAGGAGGTAAGTTGTTGCCTTGTGAATTTGCCTCTTGGGAATTAGGATCTCTTCCTCCATTATTAGAATTTCCTTGATTGTTGTTAGGATCCATACCCCCATTCATATTGTTCCCTTGGTTGTTAGGATTGGTATTTCCTAGGGTGCCACTAAACATCTTGTTGGTGTCCTTTGCCTTAGCAGGTTTTTCAATCACTCGTGAAGTAATGAAAGTGTCCTTCGAAAATGGGAGCTCTTCTCCTTTGTAGGTCCCGTCTGTTTGTAATGTTTTCTTTATAGAGAGTGATCTTGTAATAACAGGCATGAACAAACTTTAAGGGTATGTTGACTTCTTCTCTTGATAAGCTGGTTTTTGGAATAAGGTAAAGGTTTTTGATCAATTTTAAATGGTTTAAAATTGTAATGATGTTTTGATCAATAACTTTGGAATATCTTGTTTGAAAATATAAAAACAATCTCAACACACACATCAATTGGGTACCATATCCCTAGAATTCTCTAATGTGTGTATTTTTGAACGTTTTCATAGGTTGAAACACAAGAATAGCTTCCACGCAATCTACCTAGCACATAATTGGTTCGTAAACATGGCTCTAATAGGTAGTTTTGCTATTTTACTGTTATGTAGTAAGTTTTCCATTCAAAATAGATCTTAGCCTTTCATCCCCCAAGTATGTTAAGGGGCTTCCCACACACACCGAAGCATGATTTTGCCCAATCTGTTAAGACTACTAGAGGAAGTTCGAAAGAGCTAAAATCTTTTTTGTCATGCACCCCATTAAGGATACACGCGTTTCATTTTATAGTGGGTCAGATTCTCGCGGCAAAATCAAGTGTATCCCACTTTGGGCTGTCCCTCTCACCTGCCCTTTTAAGGCAATCTCGGGAGGCGAGCCCACTAAGTTTTAAACATGTTCATTTGAAAGCATGAAAAGTGGATTTGGTAGAGCAAGTTTGGGAATTTGATTCACTCAAAGAGTGAAGAGCATATCCCTATTGCTTTTCCCTTATCCCAAACACTCACAATCAATTTGGTTCTTTTTCAACCCCATGACAAAGGGGTTCTTAGAATTGAAGTGTTTATTCTTTCCCTTTTATGATTAAACTATGTTTTGAACTTTGAAATGCCACAAGCTAAGGGAATGTGCAAGCTTGATGAGAGAAATACCTCAAACGATGCTAGCAAAGGCTAGGTGCATTTTTAAGTAGTAGATTTCTCATTTTTCTCTCCGAATCCTTCCCTTACCTTAATGAAACGTTCTCTCCACTAGCAAGTTAGTCGGCACAATACAAACAAAGTGAGGGGAAACCAAAATCAAAGCCTAGAATGATATAGTTGATTATGCTTTTGATTCTTTTTACCAAAATACTTGCAAAATTCTTACAAACTAAAGGACTAAACTCCCAATTTAATGATACGTATTTTTGTTTGTAAGCATCTACAACATCAATGTATTTAGCATATAATTCTACCTCCTTTTCTAAATCATTGTTGAGAACAAAAGTAGAGTGTACCCGGTTTTCCTTTCTTATCCTCTTAGCGATCAATTTCTCCTCTAAGTTATGCCTTCTCTCTGGTTTTTGAACTTTCTTATGACAGACCATACTCCTGAGACAGAAAAAAAATGACCGTGAAGTCAGAATACAGTCATCATTTTAACATTTTTGATAAAATATAGAAAATACAGCCACGCGACATTATCTAGACTATAGGCGAGATAAAATTTAACAAAGACGTGACTACTTTAACCGCGAGCGTCACCTTAAGGGGCTCAAGCGAGATTAAAATAACCAGGTGCGATATCAAATTTTATCTAAGCATGAAATCTTTACCAGACGCGACAACAGTAATTATTCTGATAAAATATAAATGCGTAGTCAGGCGACATTGTCTATACTGAACGCGAGATCTAATTTAATAAAGACATGATTACTTTAATCGCGAGCGTCACCATAAGCGGCTCAAGCGAGATTAAAATAACCAGGTGCGATATCAAATTCAAATTGTAGCTACGCATGAAATCTTTATTATACATGACAAAATAATACTAGAAAAGCGATATTTCATTAATCAAAGGCGACATTTAAAATGAAGAAAGCGACAAATTAAATGGATAAGGCAGAGTACTCCCTTCACACCAGACGTAAAATGATTCCTTGGCTACGGCTTTTTAATTCTGATCACGCGATATTTAAATGACCAAAGGCATCAATAGTTTGTCCAAAACGCGAGAGTTTAATTTCTAACCACGTGATTTCTTTCGCCAAAAGCGTGATTATGCAGGCTAACAAGCGTAAGAGTTCAGACTGTAGGTGATATTTTAATTTCCATCTACGACATTTCTTTGCTTTAGGCGTGACTTCTTTACTGGCAGGCGTGATTTCTTTTCTGTAACCTGTAAACAGTAAGCAAATTTATGCAATTCTAGCCTAAATTTTGCAAATAACATGAAAATAATGATGAATTTGAGGCCTAGAGCCCCACGGTGGGCGCCATTTGTGTGTGAATGATTTACACCTTCATGAAATAACAAGATTTAAAAGACAATTACATTATTCAAAGCAAACTAATCTAAATAATGCACAATTAATCTAAATATCTCATGGATCTCTAAAATAAAGTGGTAAATGAGGCTCTCAGCTATGATCCTCACTATTGACACTCTAAAAATGAGAATTAAGCTATATGATATGCAAATTTAGATCTATTCTATCAAATTCTAGCTCTATTTGATGAACAATCTACTATGATCAAAGCAATTAAGCTAATTAGCAATGACAAATGATAAGTGAGTGATGTGGATGCAAATTGACAGAGCTTTGCTGCAATTCAAAGATATGGAGTGGATGAATTATGCTTCTAAATGCCTTCAATATATAAGATTTTCCCAAGGGTAGGGGGTAGAGTGAGATAACCATGGTTATGCTTGGGTAAGGTCAATTGGCTTTGCTTTGTCCATAAATGGGGGGACAAAGAGGGGACAATCATTTAAATGGTTTCAAAAGGCTGGACCATTTCAACAAAAGTGAGTGATTTGTGTCCATTTTGTCTCATTTTTGCTTTGTTGAGGGAAATTAGTATTTATTAATTAATTAAAGTAATTAAATTTAGCCATGAAGGGTAAGATGTTCATTTTGATTTTTGCTTTCAACAACTATGTCATTAATTGAATTTAATCAATTTCGTAGTGTTTTTCCCCTTTTCAAGCTTTATTTAATCATTTAATCATTTAATTGAATTTTCCTTTGATTTGAATTGCCTTTGTTCCATTTATTGATTTTTCGTGCTATTTGATGATTTGTTGCACCTTTTTATTGATTTAAGCCTTTTGCCAATTTTTCATGTCTACACTTATTATTGTTAGAATAGTACTTATCTTTATTTTCAATACCTGTGGGTAACTTGGAAAACCAATCCATTTCTTGTCCACCCAATATTCTTGGAAACAACCTCATTAAATAGGTTTTTTCATTCATAAATTCCATGCTCAATGTGCAAACTCTCTTACATGATCTTGTGGATCTAGGTTGTCAGTGTACTTGTCATACTTAGGAATTGTAACATGTTGTGGAAATGGTATCATTTGTACATCCTTATCAAATGAGAAAGGAAAAATATGTTCTAAGGAGTATTGCTTTGTTGGTTTGTCCTTCTCCTTCTTCAAATCTTGAATTTTCAGCTTGCATAGAAAGTAATTATTGTGTTAATATAGATATGGGAGTATCAACTTCTCTTTGTTTAAGTTGATTTACGTCATATTCATTTGGTAGTTTGGCTCCATGAGATGCTAGGTCCAAAAAGTATTTCTCTTTGTTTTCTTCCAAAGTTATTTTGAGTAATTTCTGGAATCTCTTACTCTTTTGATATCTTTGATAATCTTGTTCCGTCAAATCCCCATCACTATTGGAATCATAGTGATATCTACGATTATCTTATTCACCCTAGTTAGCTTGTTCTTCTTGATCATTCGGACTATTGTTTCTTTCTTCTCAATTATAGTCATTTAGATATGGCATTTTAGTAGTACCAAGAGTCACTATATAAGTAGTACTTGGAGCAGTGTCGAATAAAGGATTTACCCTTGAAGTTTCTTCTTGTCTAAAGGTTATCAGTCTTGGGATCTCGCTTGAAAATGGATTTTTCTTTAGATTATAAGACTTATGTCTTGTATTAACCATGAAATCTTGATAAAGTAATTGTTCCAGTGTCCTGATGTGTCAAAATGGTCTAAAATTTGTCCAAGTGTGTCTATCTAAGGTTCCAAGTGTGGATTTGAAATGTGGCAGGCTTTAGCGTCAAAGGGTTAGAATGCCATTTTTGTGTGCTGGGAACCAAGTGAAAAGGTATTTGTGTTTACAAATCTCCAACGTCAGAGGGTTATAATGCCATGTTGTTGAGCTATGAACTTAATTAGAGTTGATTAGGATTGGACCACATGACTTAACAAATGCAGTTTAAAGACCAGACAGGTAGGTAAGGTACACTCAAGAATTGACCATCTCATATTAATAGGTTTACTAGTTCTGATGACTGAACCTGACAAACGACTCAAAAGGGTATTCAAAAATATAAAATTATAGGTTCTAGCACATGCATAAATGCTCTCTATCCCAGATGTGATCCTCTAAATGCGAGCTGATGGGGTATTTTACCAAATGTGATATAGGAAATCCCAGATGTGATCCCTAATCTAAGTGCAACTCAGGATAAACCAAATGCGAGCCTATTTTTACTTAATGCAATTTAGGATACCAAAAATGACTCTGGATACCAAATGTGATCTTTTGATGTCTGGTCTAAGGAAAAAGTTTGACAAATTTGTCAAATATCAGGATTTTTTTTGTCATATTCCAGTGGATCTAAGTGTTTGAAAATGTCTATGATTGTTCATTAGGTATGTTTATCTTTCATTTTAAATTCAAACACATCAAGAAGAGTTTTTTTAGACCTCAAAAATACCTAGTTGCCCTATGAACTTGGCTTAGATTTGAAATGCTTATTCACTATCTTAGGAACACACTCAAAGACTCCTCAGAATATGATGATCCAACAACATGCAATGGATGATGAAGGCCATATTAGCTGAGTAATATGTCTATGAGGGCTCAATATGGTAAAGTTCTTGGGACAATTACTATTTTCCTTTCACAAGCATTACCAACCTTTCAGGGGTAATCAGGGTGGCTTCTAGCATAAAGGATTTAATGAGGGCATTCATTCATAATCATTTCCCATAGTCTCGCAAGTAATATTGAGACCTATATCCCTATGAGTACTCAAGCGTGTGTAGTTTGGCAAGCGAGATTTAAGTGGCTTCTCTCTACACAAGTCCAAGCATGTCCAAGGAATGATCAAGTCAAGATTCCATGAACAAAATCGACTAAGTCTTTCGATATTTTCATCTCAAGGAAGCATATTTATTATAGTGAGGTGGAAGGGTTGGATTCTACCTATCCTCACTTGGGTCATTCCCAAGATCTTTTTACCTCAACTGGCAGGCCCTCTAAAGATTATAACAATAAAGAAAACAGGATTGGTGACTTAGGAGTCTAGATTTATGATTCTCCATTCAGGAGAAGAGAATACTCTCCTATCCATGTCATTTTATCCTATCAAATACATCATGTATATATTGTTAATTTACCCCAAATTTGACCTCAAATCCCAACCTAATGTTTAAGTTTCAAATTTTTCCAAAGGGAAAAGAGCATAATCTTCTAATCAGGTAGAAAATTGACCTCAAATTGTAATTAAATTTATAGTAAATTAAGAAAGGAAAAGCATAATGTTTGGTTGAATCCATAAGGAAACCTACAAAACCACTCATTAGTAGTTTTAATTGTTTTTTTTTTGTCAAACCGACCTACAAACAACAGTCAAGCTAGAAGATTAATCAAAACCACAAAAGTCACCCATTAGTCGTCAAAAAACTCAATTTTGCAAATAAAATCACTAAATGTGATCCTATTTTATACCAAATGCAAGCTAAAACTAAAAGTGATTCAATATTTCCTAAATGTGATCAAGGAAACTAAATGTGATCCAGAATTAACTAAAGGCAATCTTTACCAAATATGATTCAAGAAAGATCGGATGTGACCCTGTCTCAACTTGATTTGATTGTGTTTCATGCATGCAGTCTTGTATCCTAATTGTGACCCCACATCTACAAAACAACATAAAAAATTACTCAAAATATCAAAAATCTAGGGCTTAGCCCCACGGTGGGCGCCAAAAATATGTGTGTTAATTGTGGTAGTTGTTATCATGTAACACAACACTTCAATATGACATTATATTGTTAGTTTAAAAATGAAATTGAAAGAACGTAAACTAAGAAAAGTCCTCCTATTACTCTCTAACTAGCAAGAGTATGCTTAAAATCTATTCTACTCTCGGATTTAGACCCTAAATAGTGACATTACACTACTAGAATGAGAGATTCAAATGCAAATTATCTAAGAATTGAGAAATGAAACTAAATCATCAAATGTCATTAATTCATTACCAAATTTAAGAGATTTAAGCTATTAATTGAAATGTGTGTTAAGCTATGAATTCAAAATGACACCATGTAAGTATAAATGCAATTAACTAGGTTATTTGTGAGTTTTGAAAATTCTCTTTTATAGAAACATTCATGAATTTGGTAGTTGAGATTCAATTTGAGAGGAGTGATTGAGATTCATCCTCCTTTGATCCATTTGAACTTATCCATGTGCTTAGCCTCTGATTGGCTACTTTTGTCCTTGTTGTCCCTTGAGAGGGACATGTATTTTAGGCCTTTTTATTAATTGGTTTTAATTAATTATCTTAGCCATTTATTTAAGTGGGATTGATTTAATTAATTAGGCTAGAGGTAAGTAATAGTATTTTTTTATCAATTCATGATGATTAAATGTTTGATTAAGGAATTTCATTGATTTTAATGAGTTATGCTAATAATCAGGTGATTGGATTAACATAATTAGGAAATTATTTTGAATTGGACCTTTGGTTAGACTAGCTTGATTTAGGGTGATTACAAAGTCCACATTTTTGGAGAAAAGTTCTATAAGCCTATCATTGTCACAAAGTTGCTAAAGTCTTGACTCTATCCATACCAACCTAATTGACATTTTTTATCTAAGGGTCTCAGGATTGCATTGAAATCCCCTTCTAAAAGAAACATGTTCTCCTCCTCATTAAATATAATTAAGGATAGTTATTATCATAATTATTTTTAGTGGGAGGAGTTGCTTGGACCATACCCATTTATTGAACTAAATCTAGTGAATAGTTATTTGCAATACACAATTAACCACTGCTAATGTCTTTCTTGTCTAAAAAATTGAACATACACTAATGATTTATTCCAAATAATTCCCATACCTTTGAAACCTCCAACTGAATAAACAAGACAAATTTTCCATCTATTAAAAGAATCCACATCTATACCCTTAAGGTTTGTTTCTTGCAAAAAAACTAGATCTAGCCTCACCTCATCAAGACACCTTTTGATCGGGTGAATTTTATAAGGGGCATTATAGCCTCTAACATTCCATGATAGGACCTTCATGGCTTCCAAGTAAAGGCATAGCCTTTTCCTGATCTCAATTTGTTTTTCCCAACAACATTGCCTAACATTTCAAGTTTCATTTTGTTAGTTTTGACTCCACTTTTCTTATTTTCTCCAAGTTTAACTTTACTTTGTGAAGTTGAAGTTTTTTCAAGGGTTCTTTTCTCCATTATCCCAATGTTAGCATTTATACCCATCTTATTCTCGCCACCCATTTTATCATTTGACATATAATATGAATTAGAATCCTCAAAGTTTCCACCATTGTCCCTTACTACTTCAAAAGAGATCTCCAAGTTTCTAATGGAGGATATTGGCATGTCCTTATAGATGTTCTCCTCACCACAAATCCTCCCAACATCTATAGCAATATCCTGACTTGATACCTTGTTAATATGATTACTAGATAGAAAATTTTCCTCTAGATCCACCCTTGCTTTTTATGCCCTCTCTCCCATTTCCTTTACCTCACTCACTTCTTTTCTTATGGCCCGCGAGATATTTTTTTCAATGATACCATATCATTGGCTTTACCTATTATGTGTGGCCCTGACTGAGTCATAATGTCCTCACTATTTTCTATGTTTTGAGTAGCCATCAAATCACTTTCTCCCTTTTGTACAAATTCCAACAAACCTTCAATCAATATCCCCATATCTCCAAAATTTTGAGGTTTGTTTACCAATTTAGCTCAAATTAAGGGGCTTTCCTCTTCAAGTTGTAAAACTTCATGCATTGTTGAATTTTGGGAAGTATTGTTACTTCCATTTTCAAAAAGTAGGTCAATTTATTCCTTCTGTAGACCTCCCTTAAACTGTTGGCTCAGGGCCCCTGAGAGTTTTGTACTTTTTTTGCTCCATCTAAGATAAGCATTGACAATTCCTACATCTCCTAGTGATCTTCCCTTTATTTATCCTTAGTGAGATTGGTTAATTGGTCTATTAAAGAGTTTTGAGCCAAACCTTTTTCGTTTTCATCCCTTGAGTAGCCATCAAATCACTTTCTCCCTTTTTGTGCAGATTCCAACAAACCTTCAATCACTATCCCCATATCTTCCAAATTTTGAGGTTTGTTTACCATTTAGCTTTGATTAAATGGCTTTCATCTTCAATTTGTAAAACTTCATGCACTGTTGAATTTTGGGAAGTATTGTTACTTCCATTTTTAAAAAGTAGGTCAATTTCTTCCTTCTATAGACCTCCCCTAAACTGTTGGCTCAGGCCCCCTAAAAGTTCCATGCTATTTTGAATCCATCTAAGCTAAACACAAACCATTCCTACATTTCCCAGTGATCTTCCCTTTATTTATCCTTACTGGGATTGGTTAATTGGTCTATTAAAGAGTTTTGAGCCAAACCTTTTCCTTTTTCATCCCTTGAACATTCATCGATTGAGTGCCCTATCCTTTTGCATTTCGAGAAAGTTTCCATTGAATCCCAAACTTCAGTTTTTTGTCTACATATGCCTTCCCCCATTCTAATTTCCATTGTTTCTAGAAATGGATGAATAGCTTGCTAGAGAATACAAATCTGCACATAAATGTTGTATTCCTTTGTATCCAATGATTCATCAACCTTAACAAAAATATCCATTTTGTTGCTAATGTTCTATAGGGTTTCATGATCCCAATATTCATGAGGAAGGTTATGAAGTATAATCCATACTGGGATTTCACTAATGCTTTCTTTTTTGGACTCAAAGTTTGGAATCTAATCTTTGATGTAAAAACCCTTTCCCCCATCAGAAATGGATCACTATTCAAAACCCATTCTTTATCCATTTGAGTAGGGAAGATAACTAGGTAAAAAAACATTTGGAGTAGTTTTTTAAAACACAGTCTTTACCCCAATGTTCATCACACCAACTTATTATTCTAGTAAAGGTCAGCCAATCCCCACTCCATTTCATTAAAAAAGCATTTTCCTTATAAAAAATAATTGACTCACTTTGTTCCTTATTTTCTACTAATAAAGAAACAACCCCAATGTGTCCAGATTTATTGTTTACCTTAGTCAGTTCCAAAAGATTCATTTGATTCTTTGGGCACCAAAATTTTCCTTCTATCTATTTGAAATCAAAACCATCTTCCATACGCATCAACCTAAAGCCCCATTTGAATCTCTATGTGTTCTCCCTCACCTATAAACTACTATTTTCCAAGTTGATGTATCTTCTTCTCAAAATTTCAAAGCCTTCCATGCTCAAAATGATGGTTTCCATCTTGTAATCTGAAAGCCATTCCCAGAACATTTATTGAAAGGCCATCCAAACTATGCCTCACCATTGTAGTATAGCCCTGGATGTCTAAAAAATCACTTATTATTCCTTCTCTCTGCCCTTTCAGGCTACCTAGGTGATACCATATAGGATGATATTATACTTTTTCCCCCACTTATTTGATTCATTTTGATACTTGTTTAGGTTTGTATGCAATTTGGGTTTTGGAAATTTGAGTTTATATGGTGTTATACTTCTCTTTTTTTGTGTATGGATGGAACAAGAATTTTATTAGATTTTTGTAACGTTGTTCACTTAGTAACCCATGGGTTTTCTCAAAACCATGAGATTCCATATTTGAATTTTGGGCATTTTTGGAGGTCCATGAATAGCGATGGCCTCACAAACTAGGTTATGGCCTTAAATGGCATTTTGGGAAAGTTGGAATTTGATATATGTTATAGTTTTCAACCCAGTGTGGAATGCTGGTTTTATTTGTGGGATTTCCATTTTAGGATCGTTGGGATCCAAACTCTTGGTTTTGTGATCAATTAAGCGTACTTATGCATGGTTGCTATTTTGTTTCTTGACAATCAATCCTTTTGGGATTGTATGCTTTTATGAGCTTAAATATTATGTTATTTTGTGAAATGCACATTTTCCTTTGTTTGCAAAGTGAATTGTGAATATGGTAATTTGACACATTGCTATATTTGATATTATTTTGGTTTATTGAGAACTTTTTGAGATCTATCCTCTTGGGACTTTGTCTAATGGAGTAATGTTTATTGTATTGCACAATCATTTTAGAATCCACCCTCTTGGTGAAGACCAACTGAATTTACCATATAGAATGGTGATATTATGACCCTTATGTCCTTTGATCATTTTATTGTTGCCCTAGTTGTGGCATCATACCTCATTCTTTTGTGAAGTTGAGCCATCATATTAGGTGTTTTTAGTAGGTATGGAAGTGGATCCTAATGCATCACTGACTCACAAGTGGCAAGATAGTAATCATGTTCAAGGAGTTTTTAAAAAGTGAAAATAAAATGAACTAATGGGTTAAAACATAATCAAGATAAGTGAAGTCACCAAGCACACCATGACCACTACCATGAGGCAATAGGTGACTTGAGATGGAAATTTGTACATGTATGTGTATGTGGTGATAATTCTTATATGTATGACATTCTCATTTGTATGAGAGAGTGATTGATGTTGGGGACTAGTGTGATACTTCTTGGCACTCCTGATGACATTTCTTTGGCACACCTGATGACATTACCTATGTTTGGTACTCTAGAACCTAAGTTCTATTAGTCTAAGTAGCACCCTTTGGAGATTGTTTGCTTGAGCATTTTCAATATTGTATTATAGTTTATGCTTCTTAATTGATTTTTTTGGTCTGTAATAAGTTTTAGGTTTTTATTATAAACTAGGAAAAGGCTTTGGCCAAGAATACGAGTGGTTACAAACATAGAAACCACCTTCGCAATAAAAATTACAAATCATAGAATCATAAACAATTATAAACCAAGAAACAAAACCATAGCTCCAATTCATAAAGTTATCAAGATTTAAAAATCTACACCTAACTTATGAGAACAAAGGATCATTTCAAAGGGGTCTTTCTTCTTGTTTTTTCCCTTTTTCCTTTTAGCATCTTACCAAACCTCTTCCACCTTTGCTTCCTCATAATGTCATCGAAATGAACTATACTTGGAATAATCTCCAATTCAATAGATGAATTATCCTCTTGATGACTCTAGTACAACCCCCCCGACCCCACATTACAAGTTCCTCCTCCTTATTATGGGAATCACCATGTCCCCTTTTCTCCCTTCCCTTTGGCATAAGAGATCCCCATTGTTTCAATCCTTATCATTACCACTCTCATGGTTGTATCAATTTAGTGAATCAAAGGCCTATTGTTTCCCTTTCCCTATCACAACTTGAGAATAACTTTGTTATTTATCATTCTTCTTGCCCATCGTATAATAATCACTGGTTACCTCTTTCCACCACAAGTTAGCCTTTTGAATTTTTTGTTTGCCACATTGATTAACCAAATGCCCTATTTAAAAGCACCATTTGCATCTAAATGGGACTCCTTCATAATCCAAAGGTTGTACCCAACATTCTTTTGATGTTTTGATTGTTAAAGCTTTTAAGAACCCATTAGAGACATTTATTTGTACTAAAATTCAAGCAAAGGTAGAATGTAGAAGGTTTGAAGAACCATCATCCACTCATAGAGGCAAAATGACCATTAGAAACCATGGGAGCCCTCATTGTAGCTGCACATGCCTTGACACCCAAGGCCTCCTAAAACTAAGTCGAACAACCCTCCATCATAGGTACCATGTGGTACAATTGTTTTGCATAAGTTTGAGCAGAATGGTGGAAACTCCCGCCACCACCATGCCCTAGAATTTTTTTTCTATGATCCCCTGTTGAACGCATCCAACCTATATTCAAATAACCTTTCTCTACATTTTGAGTGGAGAATTTCACCCCTCCAAAATATTATCCTTGTGTAAGTAGAAGATGCCTTAGCAAAGGCCTACAAGGATGAGGAACACTAGAAGCCCAGAAAGCCTGCAAAGATAACATCATATCCATTTAAGAGGGTTTGTGGTAATCCAGGTTAAAGGGTTTGTCATAATCTAGGTGAGACTTGAACTGAAGTTTATGCATGGCACTAGGATCATTAGCCTAACACCACACCTCATGACTCACCTTCACTTTATGCTTCTTAATATTTATTGTATTTCCATGTTTTCTCTCATGTGAGCCTTGATTTCTCTACATTTTGTATTCATTTATTGGTGTGAGTGTATGACTATACCTCCTTATATGTCTTATGTTCTTGTTTGGGTCATGTGACTATATCCATAAGCATGGTGAGATGGACTTAAGGGTACCACATGGTTGGGTGGTATGACCAACCACTATTGGGGACTAGTGTATAAGTGGTGGACCAGATTTAGAGACTTTAGTTCATGCTCCATTTTACTTCTCTATCTATCTTTCAATTTTATTATTATACTTGTACACATTTTAGGTACTTGATGGATAATGTAATTGATTATATTTTACATTTTTATTATCAAGTGAAGTTGATCCTTGATTTGATGTAATTGTGTATCCCTGATGAGGGAAGATGTGTACTTTAGCTTTACATTTTAGTAGGCTAATTTGTCATTTAAAATTTAAAGTTTTAAGACTAGAGGTTGTAGATCAACAACTGTGCTTGCATTTTGAAGTTTATGCTAATTGTCATCTTCATCTAGAGAGAAACATCTACACCTCTCTACATTTAGATAGTTCATAGTGTGTAGATATCATCTATGGATTGGAATTTGTGTGTGTAGAACATTGTCTAGGTTGTTCAACATCTATGGCTGCCCATCAACATCTCTACCTAGTTAGCTATGAAAGCTTCTTTAGTGATTTATCTTTGGATGTCGAGTTGTTTGAAAATTGTTTATGATGTTTCCTATCTTGGTTTCTTACCTTGGATAATCATTTAATGAATTTGTATGCCTAATCATAGTAGAAACACTTCAATTGGTTCTTAAAATGAATCATGTGGATAGATGGATTTAGAGATTGATCTAGTCTCCTCTAAGGGCAGTCATGCATCTTAGGCTTGCTTAATTTTATAGGAATCTCATTGGACCTAGTTCAAGCTTGTAAGACTATTCTAGGGACATGAGAATTTTATTCTGGTTGTGTAGTAGGGTGTCTTGGAATACTTGGAAGTATGACAAGACTTCCACTTGTGTAGGATTCAAGAATGATCATTGTCCTTTTGCTTATGTTGTTAGCAATACTGTGTTATTTTATGCATGTGGTTATGTTATTGTTTCAAAAGAATATTGTGTGCATGTTTTACCCTTAATTCTAAGATATCCCCAAGACCACTTCATTTGCCAAAACCTTTTCTCTGAGAAAATGATATCTAATGTCAATATGTTAAGTGCGAGAATGTTGAACATGATTTTTTGGTATATTTATTACACTTGTGTTATCACAAAAAATATGTATAGGTTTAAGAATAATTACTTGTATGTCTTTCATAATTTGAGCCATCCAAAGAACTTGAGTACAACAAGATATTGATACAATGTATTCAACCTTAGTAGTAGATAGAGTGATTGATTCTTGTTTCTCTCTATGCCATGCAATTAACTTGTCTCATAAAATGAAAGCGCCACCTGATGTGCTTCTTCTTTCATTAAGACACCCTACCCAATCAACATTTGTATAAGCACCAAGAGTGAAATCATTATGTCTAGGATACCACAAACCATAATCAATAGTACCAAATATATATTTTAGAATTTATTTTACTGCATTTAAATGTGACATCTTTGGTGAAGACTAAAAGCTTGAAGCCAAATAGGTTGAATGCATAATGCCAAGTCTAGTGGTGGCTACATACAAGAGACTACCAATCATATATCTATATATAAGTATGATCCATATTTGGTTGATCAACATCCTTTTGAAGTTTTCAACCTATTTCCATGGATGTATTGACTGGTTTGTACCCATCCATTTAAAATTTCTACAACATTTCTTTAGCATATTTAGTTTGAGATATAAAATCACCTTTTCAAGTTGACTAGCTTGTAAACCCAAAAAGAAAGAGTGTTCTCTTATCACTGACATTTAAAATTTTGAAGTCATAATTTTAGGAAATTCAGAGCATAAGTCATCATCATTTCTACCAAAGACAATATCATCTACATAAACCACCACAACCACTATGTTCTTTCCCTTTGTTTTAAAATACAAGTTACTATCAACAAAACCTTTAGTAAAACCTTGTTCTTGTCTATGTGCATCAAGTTTAGATTACCAAGCTCTAGGAGCTTGTTTTAAACCATATAAAGCTTTTATATGTTTGTAGACATAAGTCTCTTTTCCTACATAAACAAACCCTTTAGGCTATTCCATGTAGACCTCTTCTACTAAATCACCATTTAAGAAAGCTATTTTCACATCCATTTAATAAACTTTAAAGTTTTTGCAAACTAAATAGGCTAGAAACATTCTAATTTCCTCAATCCGTATGACGGGTGCTAGGTTTCATCAAAATCAATACCCTCAATTTGGGAGTATCCTTTGCACACCAATCTAGCTTTGTTTCAAACCAAATTACCTTTGTCATCAAGCTTATAAATTGGAAAACCCATTTTGCACCAATTATATTTTTATTTGTGGATTTAGGAACAATTTCTTGTGTCTTGTTATGTTTAATTTGCTCTAACTCTTCTTGCATAGATTTTACCCAAAGATCATCAGTGCTAGCTTCAATATAGTTTTTAGGCTCAAACTATGATTTCAAACATAAATGAACTTGCTCATGTACTCTTCCTCTAGTTTGAATTCCAGCCTTTTTATCACCTATAATTTATTCTGGTGGATGATTACTTTGAAGTAATTTAGAGGATCTTTTAGGAGTGGAACCTACTAGCTCATCTGGAATATTTTGTTTAGTTTCTTCTTCTAATTTTTGTTCAATTTCTAGTTTAGATATTTTGACAAATTCTTGAGGAATTTAAATTTCCTTTATTGACAAAGTATTCATCCTTTCATCAACTTTAATATTTGTACTTTCTACAATATGTTTTAATATTTTATTGAAGAATCTATAAGCTTTGATTTGATAAGCCAAGAAGATTCCTTCATCACAACAAGATTCAAAACTACCAATGTTATCACTATCTCTCTTAATATAACACTTACTGCCAAAAATCTTAAAGTATCCTACATTTGTTGTTCTACCATACCACATTTCATAAGGAGTAAATTTTGTATTTACCCTTAAATAGACTCTATTTAAGATGTAGACATCAGTATGTACTACTTATTTCCAATAAGTATTAAATATTCCCACATCTTGTAACATTGTCCTAGCCATTTAATAATCCTATTCTTTCTTTAAACAACACCAGTTTGTTGTGGTGTTCTAGGAGCTAAATATTGTCTTTCGATACCATGCTTTTCACAATAATCAATAAATTATTGTGAGGTAAATTCCCCACCTTTATCTAATCTAAGATGTTTAGTTTTAAATTTGATTCATTTTCAACCATCTTTCTAAAAAATTTAAACCTATCAAAATCCTTAACTTTATGTTTCAAAAAAGTCACCCAAGTCATTCTTGTATAATCATTAAAAAAAACATAAAATATCTTTCATTTTTCAAATATTTTGATCTTGTTGGTCCACATAAATAAGTGTGAGCAAGTTGTAAAGGTTTTGTAGTTGTGTATTCCTTTGATTTGAAACTAAATTTTGTTTGTTTACCTTCTTGACATTCTTTGCAGACATTACTAGTTGGCTTTGTTAGGACTGGTAGATTCCTAACATTTTGATTCTTATTTATCTTGACTAGGTTTTAATAGTTTATGTGTCCTATTCTCCTATGTGAGAGTTTATTTTCTTCAACTTGACTCATAAAACATACATTACTTTCAGCTTTTCCAAAAATTTCTAAAAGATTATAAATTTTTTTATTTGTTCTAAATCTTGTAGCAATAGTTTTACTAGACTTCTTTTTAATTTCACAACCTAGAGTAGAAAATGTTACATCAAAATCATTGTCGCATGTCTGACTCACACTAAGTAGATTATATGTCATTCCTTCAATGTAATATACATCATTTACATGAATTTCATTATCAAGAAGAATTGTCCCTTTGCCAATGATTCCAAAACATTGATTATTTCTAAATGTAATTGAACCTCCTAGATGTGTTTCATTTTGAACAAACCTGGATCTATCACCAATCATAAGGTGTGCACAACCACTATCAAGCACCCATAAATTCTTTCTAACCATATGAAGAATAATTTGTACAACTAAAGCATCTACTTCGACTTTAGGTCTCCGTATGAGAACATTATTTTGTTTTTTTAATGTTTTAGATGTACAGGTAACAACTAGATGACCAAACTGACCATATTTAAAGAATTTTAAACTTGTTCTTCTCCTATACATCATACTATATCTATTTAATTTATGTTTGTGATGTAAATTATGAAAACAATAATCAAATAGATAAGGATCATATCTAGAAAACTTACAGCTTTTAATGCTTATATTGTTTCTTTCATTTTCAACATCTTGAAGCCCAAAATCCATAGAGATATATTTCAAGTTTTTTCTAATTAAAGAAAAATATTTTTGTAAACCTTCAAGTTCTGCAACAATGGAATAATGTTTCTTTTCTAAATGAATTTGATTTTCTTGAACAAATTCAAGAAGTTTTCTGTGATCTTCAATCCTAGCTTATATTCTGTCTTTCATTTTCAACATCTTGAAGCCCAAAATCCATACAGATATATTTCAAGTTTTTTTCTAATTAAAGAAAAATATTTTTGTAAACCTTCAAGTTCCACAACAATGGAATAATGGTTCTTTTCTAAATGAATTTTATTTTCTTGAATAGATTTAAGAAGTTTTATGTGATCTTCAATCCTAGCAGTAAGGTCAGATAGAAATTTTATGAACTTTGTTTATGCTTATCTCTTTTTAACTTCTTAATTTCTCTAAGAGCATCCCTTAACACTCCTATAAGATCAACTTCCAAAATTGAGTCACTCTTTTTTACTCTATTTTTGCAAAGAATCTTTTGGATATCCTTGTAGTATCCCTAACCATGAAACCCTAAGAGGATGGTGTGGCTATGATACCAATTGTTGGAGTACAATATCACTGAGAGGGAGGGGTGTGTGAGGTGGATCAATGATAGAACAATCTTAGTATCAATTTTTATTTAATCCATGCTTATGACATAACTAAAATAGAAATAAGAGAGATAATAAGATAAATGAAATATGCACAAAGAATATAACACAAGATATGTCCTGAGTGGAAGACCTCTAGGAAAAAAACCACTTGAATTGGCTCACTGGCTTATATGAAGATATCTTTTTATAATGCCTCATTAGTTGTATATATGTATCACTAGAAATTCTATCTCACGGGTAGACTTTTTAATGTCTCATTGGCTTTTCCTCACTTTAAAAATGTTGATCCATATAGAATCAGACTATTTGAATCAAAATATCAATCCTATTTTAATATAATACATCATTAGATACAAGTTACACTTAGTATCAAACAGTTCATCATATCAAAGTAAGACAACTATCCTCAATCAAAAATTTATGATTATGTAACTTATGTGCACAATGAACAAAGAATGTTTCATGAAGACCCAATATCTCTCTCTTTACACTGAACAAATCCCCACTATCATGTTTATAAAGTATTTCAAACTGATCAACTAAAGTGTAACTTCCATATCACACTATTTTCCAAAACTAATAAAAATTTATTTGTTAACCCTTAAGGAATTCATTATCAGTCTTTTAAAGAATCATTTACGAATGCATGTATTTTTTTATTTTATCACATAAAGAACCATCATGACTAAAAACTTAATCATTGTCCCTTAATATGTCTCTCTATACAACCATATAACAAAATCTACCATCAATTAATAGACTAAAATCACCATGTAATTGGACTTAACTAATTGTTAAGAAAAAATCTTCAATAATATATACACACACTATGAAAAGGCCCAACTCAACATGATACTCACATTTTACAAAGGCTCAACCTCAGGCTTAAACTGCTAAACTACACAAACCCAACTCAAGGGTTTAAAGAAAAAAGTAATACAAACCCTTATCCGAGAACCCTCAACTAGGATTTCAATTAAATACAATGCATCATACTGAACATACTACATGTTTCAACTTGGAATAGACAGTATGATAATACAAAAACTAAAGAAACATTGCTTCTTCAAAAGGACAAAAATATCCTAACTAGGGTTTGAATTATTTTAAATTGAATGAACACAAACCACAAAAACCCTTACCCTCGGTTATATATACTATGTTTTTATAAGAACACTTAATCACAAATGTAATGACTTCAAACACAGATAAGTGAAGCACTGTAGCTAGGATTAATACAACAAATAATACAACATCGAAACATAATCATGTTAATAGAGATACCAACAAGAAAGGCTTTAATGAACTAAATAGACATTTTGACAAAAAAGAGTGATTAATAGTAAGACCATGAAAAGAAAACACCTATCCAAGTATGAGTTGTAACTTCCTTCACAAAACCTCAAATATTGCAACCAAACTCCTTCACATTGCTTTGCAAGTTCTTTCCCAACCAACTATTCAAACTTTCAACCTTTCAACAATTGTTTTGGTCACCATCAAAATTACTAACTATCTTAGCAATGCCATGCCCTAGCTCAGGTTGTTAAACCCTTCAAGCTTTACAAAATACAAAATGAGCATACTTTCAAAAATTCCTTTAAAACTTTGCAACATTGAATTGCTAAGTACATGTCAAAACAAGTGGCATGTCATTTCATGTCATTTATCCCATTTAATGCTCCTCTTAATGCTTGATACAACCTTAGCACATTGTGCTAAGTGTTCTACCTTTTACAACACTTTAATCTCCAAGCAAGGCCGACCCAAAGGCTTGCTAGAAACAACACCTTTTAATGCCTTGGTCAATGCTTAAGATGAAATGCCTTAGTCACTTAAGTGACTATTTAAAATACATTTATGAATACAATTTAAATTAATCTTAAAACCTTTTCAATAATGTTACTAAGTCATTGCTACATTCCAAATGAACAATGATACATAGCATAATAATTTTGTAAAACATATTTATAATATGACTATTCAAGACATGTAACTAAAACTGATCTAGTCTAGTACCATCTCTGAATATGATAATTCATTGAGACTATGATCCAAGTTTCCCTATTAATAACACAATAAGTGTCATATATGCAACTAAATGTACCATGTAACTATAACAACTGAATGATGCAAAGAAACTAATCAATATTACCACTGAATGCAATTACTAATGAATCTCTGAATATACCATATCATCTACTGAATATACCATTAATGAAAGATGCAAGCCAAATGATCAATGAAATATCTTAATGTCATAATGATCTTGAAAGTGTCCATTGAATGAATCATATGATCAATGCAATCAAATCTGATCCAAATGTGATCAATGTGTATAAGATCATGTTCATACTAAACAATTAGTGTGTTTGGCATCAAGGACAACATAAGGAGATAAGCAACAAAAAGAAAGTAAACAAAAAATCCTCAATTTGCATTTTACCGAGTTGATCTACCTAAAAACACTAGTAGCACTTGTATATGTTTACTAAGAAACTTTATATCCATATTCAAAACTTGTAGTGATAGAATAAGTCATAACTGAATTTGCACATGTGGAAAATCATGTTTGAGTTGCTAGCAATTTTTTTTTAGTTTTGGTGAGTTGTGCATGTATGTTTCATAGAGTTTTAGTCTGAAACAATTACTAACTATAGATCTATCTTTCAGATCCAATTAGCTATCAAGGGTCACCTACTTGTCAATTTCTCTTGTTGTGTTATCAAACACATAATGATTTGTTGTCAATTTATTTAGAAGTCATTTAAGAATGTTGGTTTTTCAATCTATTGTATAAATATGCATCTCGTGTTTAATAAAATTAAGTATTTTTGAGTTCCTCTACATTTTTGTCAATTTTATCTCTGCTACTTTGTTTTATTCGGTTGTTCTATTTTTTCTAATTTGGTATCAGAGACAAGTTTAAAGATTATTCAATGTTGTTTTAAAATATTTGGAGTGTTGAAGATGTAATATTTTTTGCAAAGAGAGGAGTTTCCTAATAGAAGTTGTTGCTGCATATAATACTAGTTAAAGTGTTGGTCTCAATGGTCAAATTGAGGGAAGTGTGTTGATTATGACAATGCCTCAAGTGCAAGAAATTTAGTAAAAGTTTCTTATTTAGATTTTTCTTATTTTGTGATGGTCAATCTCATAGATTTTTATCTAAGTGAATCAAATAAGTTAGATGGTACCAATTATGTTATTTGGAAGTTGAAGATGTAGACTCTAATGGAGGGGCACAATGTGTGGACCATTGTAAATGGTAAAGAGGCCAAACCTATATCACTAGTAGTTATCATTCAAGATTGGGAGAAAAGAGAATCAGAAGCCAAGATTCTCTTATGGATGTCAGTAAAGGATTCAGTCATCCCTCATATAAGAGATATTATCACTTCTAGTGGTACATGGACAAATTTGAAAGGTTTGTATGAGATTACAAACACATAGAATTTTGTTTTTAAAGAGAAAATTACTTTCAATCAAAATGGAAGTAAATGAAAGTGTTAGTGATTATTTATCAAGAGTTAAGGAATTGAGGGATAAATTTACTGATGTTGGTGAACAAGTTTCTAGTAATAATCCAGTAACAGTTACTTTGAATGGAATGATAAGTGACTATCATGTTTTTATTACTAGTTTGGTTGCAAGGTAAAATGCACCTTCTTTTGAGAACTTGCTAGGTATCCTTTTGCAAGAAGAAGAGATGAAGAAGCATATGGATAGTAGATTTCAAAATGTAGAGTCATATTTGATGGTGAAAGACAAGAAGCCATCTAAAGGAAAGCAATGGTTAAAGAATAAAGGAGGGGGTAAATTTTACAACTAAATGAGCAAAGGGGACAAAATGTATCATGATAGGGCAAAATCCAAATAAAATGTAAAGAAAAATAGAAATTGTAATTATTGTGGTAAATTAGGACATTATGCTTATAAATGCTTGAAAATTAAGTATAATGAGTCTAAAAACAACAAACATGAAGGTAATTACATGAATGAAGATAATGAGTTAAAGGACAACCTTCATAATTTAAAGTTGTAATAATTAGTTTATAGCTTCTAAGACATCAATTCATATGTCATGTCATATAAATTGGCTTACAAGATTTCATGAGAAACATGATGGCAATAAGATTTATTTAGGAGATGACAGATCTCATGATATAAGGATATGGTGACATTAGTGTGCAACTACCTAATGGAAATGTAAAACAAATTTCTAATGTCACGTATGTCCCTATAATTAAGAAAAAATCTAATATCAATTTCAGCTATTATCGATCAAAGTTGAGTTCTTGAAGATGGGTTAACAAGCTAAAGATATGAAAAATCAAGATAATGTGATTGTTGAAGGAATCGAGATAGGATATTTGTATAAAATTGATGTCAAAATGGAAATTTATCATGCAATGGATTCTACATGTGTATCTACTGAAGAGCTATGTCATAAGAGGTATAGTCATTTAAATCTTAAGGATCTTATTTCTCTACAAAAGGAAACAGATGGTGCAAGGTCTTCCAATATTTAAAGATGAACAAATTAGTTGTGATGGTTGTACATTGGGTAAACAACATAGAAATGAGTTTCTAATAAGGACTAATGAAAAGAAAAGGAACATTGTTCAATTAGTACATTCAAATGTGTGTGGTCCTATGCAAACTCAATCACTCGAGGGAACATCTTACTTTCTCATATTTGTTGATGATTGGACTAGATATACTTGGGTGTGTTTATTAAGAAATAAGAGTGTAGTGTTTGAATATTTTAAAGAATTCAAAACTAAAGTAGAAAAACAAACAACTCACAATGTTAAGATTCTTAGATTAGATCAAGGGGGGAATATACTTTAGAAAATAATGTGAAATATTACAAAGATAATGGAATTATTAAGAAATGTGTAGTTGTCCATAGTCCTAAACAAAATGGTGTAGCTAAGAGCAAAAACAGAACAATTGTTGAGTGTGCTAGGAGTATGCAAAAATAAAATAACCTATGTAACAATCTGTGGGTTGAAGCAGTTAATATGATTGTCTATTTATTAAATAAAATACCTACCAAGTCTCTTGCAAATACAACTCCTTATGAAGCTCTTATTGGCATTAAGCCTGTTGTTATTCATTTGAAGATATTTAAGGCATTTTGTCATAGTCCAAAAGAGAATAGGATAAAACTTGATGTAAAGTCATTCAAATATATTTTTGTTGGTTATTGCATTGATCATAAAGCCTACATGATGTATAATCCTACTAATCATAAGGTATTTTATAGCAAAGATGTTATATTTCATGAATGTACAGATGATGTTCAAAAGGAAGAAAAGGTGGACAATACCATTTCATGGAAACTACTTGAAGAAGCCAATGAAAGTTTAGAGATTGTATATCAACAAACTCATTATCAAAGTGGGAAAGAAATAAGTTAAGGTGAAGCCATTCCATCCAATAATGAAACAATAAGAAGATAAACAAAGAAAATCAAGGCATGAATAAGGTATAATGATAATGGTTTAATGACTCAAGTGATGAGTGTAGATGAACCTCAAAATTTTGAAGAAGCTAAGAATCATAAAGAATGGATGAATGCAAGGCAAGCAGAATATGATTCAATTATGAATAATGGCCCTTGGGAATTAACTGAATGACCTACAAGTAAAATTCCTATGGGCTCTAAATGGTTGTTCAAAATAAAGTTTAATGTTGATGGCACTATTGATAAATTTAAAGTTAGATTAGTTGTAAAAGGATACTCACAAAAGGAAGGAATTGATTACGAAGATACTTTTACACTAGTAGCTAAAATGAACACTATTAGACTTACAATTGCACTTGCTACTAAGTTTGATTGGGATCTTCATCAAATTGATGTTAAAACATCATTTTTAAATGGTGATTTAAAAGAATAAATTTATCTTGTTCAACCTAAAGACTTTGTAAAGAAGGGAAAATAACATTTGGTATGTGTTACCCCTAGTTTGAGACCTATCCACATTTAAAATTTTGAAACTTGTCCCATTAATTATGGTCTCAATAGAAGTATGAAAACCAACTTAAGAATCCCAAAGTACATATCCTAAGTCAAGTTGTTATACATTACTCGAATATCAGGAACATGTAAACTTCGATCTTGTTCTAAAGTTCAAAGATCGCATGATCCTTCGATCATACATACTATCGGGCCCGCAATTGTTTTTATCTGAGTTTTAGACTTTCCATTTCCCACGATCCCCCAACATGAGAATGGTGTATTAGAAGGCTAGTACTTTTCATCCTAATCGTAACAGGAGTATCAGTTCCAAAGTTCTATGATCGTCTGATTATTTGATATATCTAAGAGTAGTGAATCTATCAACTCTTGACCAACATGTGAGGCTCAGCTTTCCAAGCAAATCTATTTGAATATAACAAAGTACAACTCCTTAAATGCTAAAGTGTAATAGAACGAACTTACTAAGGTGGCAACACATTTTTTTAAATGGAAATTATTATCTTCTATCGCCAGCATTAAATAAATTTAAGGAATTATTTATCAAGAAAGGTGGTGATATTTTTGAGTTAATTCTCATTTGCTAAGACAACCATCTGATTCTCCAGAATGACACTTCCAACGATTGTCAAATAATTGAATGAGGAACCTTTACCTATGATTCAACGAGATTTGGAGTGGCCTGGGGTGAACCAAGTGGACATCGTATATGACTTACACCATTTAGCATGGAAAGAAAATACCAACTACGCGAAATATCACACAGTCATCTTCATCCTAGAAGAAGAAGAGATGAATATCGATCTTCATCAACTTTTCACATAAATTCAATTGGAAGTTGAATGAGCCCCTACACTCTTAGTAATGGTTCTGCCTATTTTAGTGTGTACCGAATCTTGGTAATTAGTAACTTTTGTAGATGTAATTGTTACCATTTTTTAGTTTTTTCTTGATAACAATCATTTTCAAGACTGTTAATCTATATTTTGAACAATGTTGACTCTTTTTTGTACATATGTGAGCCTTGATGACCATAAAGGTATGGAAGAAAAGGGGGAAAGAAATAAACTTTTGATGTAACTATTTTTTGGGTGGTGGAAATGAATTAAAATTTGCATCATGAATTTCTTTGCAACTATCACTTAATAGGAGTGTGTGTGTGTGTGTGTGTGTGCGCAAAGCTATGAATTTGTCATGTTATTCCTTGACTATAGATTAAAATTTGTGTTATAATAGTGTTGTGATATTTGACTATTTGAAATGGTTACTACACTTTCATATCAAAATACTTTGTGTTTCTATTTAGCAAGGAACCCTTCCCTTGTTCTTTGATATTGTATTCTAGATGAGTTGGACTTTGTGTTTGATCATCTCTTTAAATTTACTCCAAGTCTATCATTTGTGTCATAGCTATGTGTATATGTTAAATTGCATTTTTTGCTTTCCGATCAAAGGCATACCCAAAAAATCCAAAATTAAATCATAAGTGGGAGTCGTGCCTCTAAAATTCAGAGGAAGATCATCTAGTCATTAGAGAACTATCCAACTATTGGTTGTTGCTTTGTTCTTAATCTGGGCATAAAGAGTCATTTTTAGGAGTTCTTATGAAAGGACAAAATCTACAACTAACAAATTTTTGGCGACTCTAGTGGGGAACAAAATGGTCACTACCTTTCTTGTTTCAGATATTTAATGGCACCTTCTCGAAAAAGAAGGTTCTGGACTCTATTTGTTTGAAAGGTCTCAAAAAAATGATTTAAGGCCAGACCAAGAAAAGGAACTGTCTCTAGCCCAAGAGACGGTCTCCACCCTCTTTCTAAGTAATAATAGTAGAAGATAACAAAATTGTTCATTTATTTTGGGATGCTTTTAGAGAGAGTACCTATGAAGCCAGGATGAAAACATTAGATCCATGTGAAGATCATAGATATGCATGGATGTTAAAGAATGTACATCAAAGGTACTATCAACTCTAGAGTCTTAGATATGAGATTCATCAATCTCTGGTTGTAGAGAAGAGGCTAAAGGAAGAAACAATGATTGAAGGGTCCTATAACCTTTCATACCTTGGGGTACAAGACTTTATGCCAACACTAGTGAATTCATCACTCCCTTGGAATCATAATCAACAACAAGAAGGGACTCCGCACCAAGTTGAGGGTAAGAAGCTAAAATCTTCCTTGACATGCAAGATTGAGAAATCTCTTGTTCCTAGTGAAGAATAAGTGATATTAGATCAACACAAGGTGGCCTTTGTTCCAAGTTGGTTCTTGAAAGGTTCAAGTGATGAGTTTTAACGTGGAACTAAGGATAAAGATGGCCATATCACCAAGGTTGATACATATACATTCATTTGCAACACGGGTGATATAATAAAGGTATGGATATTGTTGCATCTATGTCTTCTTTCCCTCTTGAAGTGGAAACCTTCACTTTTGATATTGATAAAAAGGATCAAGGAGGAGGCCATGACCTTAATGAAGCTTTAAAAGATCTTGAAATCATGATCTGGAATCAAAGGTGTATGTTCTTGCAAACACCAATTCAACTCTTGATGGGATTGAAAGGAAATGCAAGAACCTCATAGATATGGAGGCACATTTCAAAGATCCACCTCTATTTTTTCTTGACCTAGAAGGTGAAGAAGAAGGATGTCAAGAAAAAAATAATGTTGAAAAAGAATTTATTGAGGATGATTTCATGTGTGGAAAGAAGCTATCCTTTATGTCTCTACACAAATATGACTGGATACTCTTGAACTTGCCATGCATACAACTGATTGCAAGGTTGGGAGATGTACTAATAAGCATATCTAGAATGAGGTGAGCAATGAATATGTTTATCTAGATTCTTTTCAATCTATGCATGGTGATACAAACATTTTATTGTTGATTCCAAAAATATGTGATGAAAATTGGTTCTTTGGTTACAATCCCTTGCACCATATTCCAGTTATTTTTAAGAGTCTCCATTCATTTTGCATACCAATATTATGTTCAAAATCACTTCATAGGTATGCACTTATTTTTCATGATGGCTCCTATTTTTCCCAGCCTATTAATAGTTTTACTTGAATTCTTTTGAGTCAGGATCTTGAAGTAGGGTGTTCCTTCCCCGTGCTCTTGTAAATAACATTTTGGTGTACTATAAGTCTTACTCAATTTTGTCTTGTTAGTCTTGTGTTCTCACCCAATTCCCCTCCACCCTCATGCTTGCACAACTCCCTATATTTTACCCCTTTGACTTTGTACCCAATGGACTTGGCACTAGTCTTATTTTAGAGTTTTGGATTCTCTTGATCCTTCTAGTCTTCATCCCCACTCAGAGCCTTTTGTTACCCCTAATTTGAGACCTACCCACATTTAATTTTTTTAAAACTTGTCCCATTAATGATGATCTCAATGGAAGTTTGAAAACTAACTTATGAATCCCACAGTTCCTATGCTAAGTCGGGTTGTCACACATTGCCCAAAGATTAGGGACATGTAAACTCTGATCCTGTTCCAAAGTTTGAAGATCACCTTATCCTCCGATTCTACATACCATCGAGCTCGTGACAGTTTTTTGTAGATTGAAAGAATTGGGTATAACGCTCCCTATAAACTGCAGTGTGTCAAGTAAAAATTTT
Source organism: Chamaecyparis obtusa (assembly GCA_027943335.1). Taxonomy (NCBI): domain Eukaryota; kingdom Viridiplantae; phylum Streptophyta; class Pinopsida; order Cupressales; family Cupressaceae; genus Chamaecyparis; species Chamaecyparis obtusa. Next base: position 436,673 of record BSBK01001182.1, on the reverse strand, counting down.
AAACGTGATTAGTGATGCTAACATGACACATCCTTTGGTACCATGTGTCATGGGGAGAGACTAGACTGCATGACCTTGTGCTTCATAACAAGAAGATCTTGCTAATCGAGTTAGGCCCCTAACCTAGCTCACGAAAGTTTTTAACCAAGTTCTAGACTTCCCATTTCCCGCGATCTCCTGACATGAGAATGGTCTATTAGGAGGTCAGGCCTTTTCATCTCGATGGTTATAGGAGTATCAATTCAAAAGTTTTGTGATCATTCGATCTATGGGTAGTGAATCTATCAACTCTCGACCAACATGCTAGGCTCAACTTTCCATGCAAATCTATTTGAATCTAATAAAGTACAATTCCTTAAATGCTGAAGTGTAATGTAACAGACTTACTAAGGTGGAAACACATTTCTCCAAATGGAAATTATTATTGTCTAGTGCTGATATTAAATGAATTTAAGGACTTGTTTATCAAGAAAGGTGGTGATATATTCAAGTTAATTCTCCTTTGCCAAGACAACTATCTGATTCTCCAGAATGGTGCTTCATGTGATTGTCAAAGAATGGAATGAGGAACCTATACCTTTAGTTCAACAGGATTTGGGGTGGCCTAAGGTGGACCAAATGGACATCATATCTAACTTATGTCATTTGGCATGCAAAGAAAATACCAACTACAAAAAATATCGTCAAGTCATCTTCATCTTAGAAGAATAAGAGACAAATGTCGCACTTCATAAACTTTTCATGGAAATTCAGTTGGAAGTTGAACATGACCTTGCACTTTAAGTAATGGTTCTACCTATTTTATCGTGTACTAAATCTTGGTATTTAGTAATTTTTGTAGTGATGTAACTATTACCATTTTTAGTCTTTTCTTGATACCGATTATTTTCAAGAATGTTATTCTATATTTTGAATGATTTCTGCTCTTCATTTATATATGAGCCTTGACGGCTAGAAAGGTATGGGAGAAAAGGGGAAAAAAATAAACTTTTGACGCAACTATTTTTTTGGTGGTGGAAATGAATCGAACATTGCGTCATGAATTTCTCTGCAATTATCACTTAATAGGAGTGTGTGTGCACAAAGTTATGATTTTGTCATGTTCTTACTTGACTATAAATTAAACTTTGTGTTATAATAGTGTTTTGTGATATTTCTCTATTTGAAATGGTTACTACATGTTCATATCAAAATACTTTGTATTTATGTTTAGTGAGGAACTCTTCCACTGTTCTTTGATATTATATTCTGAATGAGTTGGACTTTGTGTAAGATCATCTCTTTAAATTTACTCCAAATCTGTCATTCATGTTTGTGTCATAGCTATGTATAGATGTTAAATTGCCTTTTCTACTTTTTGGTCAAAGGCATACCTAGAAAATCCAAAATTAAATCACAAGAGGGAGTTGTACCTCTAAAACTAGAGGAAGATCATCCAATCACTGGAGATCTATCCAACTATTAGTTGTTGTTTTGATCTTAATTTGGGCATAAAGAGTCATTTTTCAGGGTCGTTATGAAACGACAAAATATGTAACTAATAGTATGCAAATTTAAAAAGGCATTATATGGTCTCAAACATGCACCAAATTCATGGTATGATAAAATTGATTATTTTTTCTTTCAATAAGGGTATATAAAGAGTAAAAATGATCCAAATCTATACATAAAGAATGATGAACATGAGAATGTTGTTTTGATTTCTTTGTATGTGAATGACTTAATCATAACAGGAAGTTCTATAGATTTGATTGATGAAATCAAATAAAATTTATCAGAGGCATTTGAAATGAAGGATCTTGGCAAACTGCATCATTGTTTAGGAATTGAAGTGTGGAGACAAGATGGTAAGACTTTGATTACTCAAAGTAAGTATGCAAATAAGTTGATCCAAATGTTTAATATGCAAGGTTATAAAGCATCATGTACTCCATTAGAACAAAATTTAAAGTTCCCTTGTGATAGTGATACTTCAAAAGTCAATGAGACATTGTATAGGGAAATGGTGGGAAGTTTGAACTACTTGACCATTACAAGACTTGATATTTCATAATTTGTTAGCATACTTATCCAATTCATGACTACTCCTCTTGAGGCTCATGTAATGCCCTGCAAGGGAGCCCATGAGAACTTAACCTAAACACGCATCTAAGTTTGTAGATTTTTTTTTTAAAAGCAATTAACATACAAGATAAACATCAATGCGGAAGCAATTACCATTTACTCACAATAATACAATAACCAACACAAGCTACAACTCTCAAGGGTTCCTTGATGAATATTACTTTAACATTAATTAATTAATTTAGATTAGGTACAATTACAAAACTCATATAAACAAATGAAGTATAAAAGAACATCACATAGAAGATGACATAAATACAATTGGTACCATAAGGTATCCATAGATCTACATCCACTACACATGTCGCAGGGTATGTAATATAAAAATAGAAATGAAGAATACAAGACATCTCTGAAGAACTGATACAAAGATACAAGATCACAAGGAAGAAGATCTAGAAGAAGAAGAGCACATCTCCAACAATGAAGATCAAGAAGGAACAACAACAACAGGGATCATCCAGCACTGGTACACGAATGTCAGAATCTCAAATGGTTAAAGAATCACTACCACCCGACCTCGTGAACCTAAATGGTCCACTCCCACCATGCTAAGGAGATAACAACATATCCCACTTGGATAACAAACATCAAACAGATCAAGCTAAGGAAAGGATCCTGTAAGCTCTCTACTCAAGGTGAAATAGTATACTGATATGAAAGACTCACTAATCCAGAGGCAACCGACACATGGAGGATAACTAGACTATGCATAGGAAGCTGTCATCATGTACGTCTAACCCTTGAGTCTCATCCTGGTAATCTCTCTGGATCTTGACACTCAAGTGACCATACACGGTGTCAATGACTTCTTGTACTAATGAAGCCATCGACTATGCCAACTCATCCTTTAAAAGGGGGCTAGTCATCTTCTCCATTCCCACCTTAGTCTGTACTAGCACTAAGCCAGGGGGAGGAAACATATCTTATTAGGTTCATTTAAATCTCTCAATGTTATATTATGTTATCACTTGATTAAGATACTTAACAATAAGTGATCCTGGCAGCCACTTGTGGGCCCTGATGCTTATTGCAAACCACCTCCTACTACATATCTAGGTAAACTACCCTAGGCTCATAGATCTCACATAGATCACAAGATGATAATAATGTCCCTCGGGACTGCTCCACAAAATAATAGGGACACACTGGTCCTCACATAACCATAATGTCACAAAACACCCTCAAAGTGTTCACAAAAGAATATATACACATGATCCCATGGATCGGACATAAAAGTCAATACCATATTCTCCTCTATAGAATATAAAGTAAAACTCAATACAACATGAGCCCAAATGGTCAAGACAGGGATGATAATCATAATACACACACACATCAAATATAAGTAACATCATGAACAGAGAAGACAATATCCCAAGCCTCTGTCTTTCCTAGGTCATCTAGCACCCATAAATTAGATATCCCAACAACTAGGAAAGATGAAACCATATCGTAGAAAACAACCAATTTCAGTATAAAAAGATGCATATACAAACATATGATAACTTGTACATTCCATGATAAATAAAAACTCCAATAAACGTACAATGAAAATCCATACTTTACACTTCATATCTAGGCTTAATCAAATACACATTTTAAAACCATAACAATCGGACTAAAACCATCCCATTGACCAAATCAACTAATAAAATTTATCATAACATTAAACATCCATAGTTACTAGGCTATGATAACAAAAGTAATATCAGAACTCTATCCATGTCCTAATAATTCCAATGAAATATTTCCCTATCTAACATTGAATTAAAGTTATTAATATCCATATATTAATAACATTAACAATATTAAATAAATGCCATAAGAAAAGAAATCAATGTTACTAAATAATAATATTAATATTATAAATCTTATTAATAACCAAAATTACTATTCATACACTAAAGCTTACAATAACAATTATCATAACATAATAATCTTAATTAAAATTTGTTAATATAAAATAATAAATATAAATATTAACGAACATTAAAAAAAACAATTAATAATTAATAAATTATCAAAATTTATTAAAAGTAATGATCACTATATATAATTAATGAATTTTTAATTAAATAATAATAAAAAATAAGCAAAAGTTTATTTTACATGGGGGGCCCTTTTCCACGGGACTCGCACCACAGCACTATCATGTGACAGGTTTTGGTCACTTGAGTGCCGGGATCCAGAGAGATTACCAAGATGAGACTCAAGGGTTAGACGTACATGATGACACCTTCCTATGCACAGTCTAGTTATCCTACATGTGTCGGTTGCTTCTGGATTAGTGAGTCTTTCATATCATTATACTTTTTCACCTTGAGTAGAGAGCTTACAGGATCTGTTTGATGTTTGTTATCCGAGTGGGATCTGTTGTTATCTCCTCAGCACAGTGGGAGTGGACCATTTAGGTTCACAAGGTCGGGTGGTAGTGATTCTTTTACCATTGGAGATTTCGACGTTCGTGTACTAGTGCTGGATGATCCCTGTTGTTGTTGTTCCTTCTTGATCTTCATTGTTGGAGATGTGCTCTTCTTCTTCTAGATCTTCTTCCTTGTGATCTTGTATCTTTGTATCAGTTCTTCAGAGATGTCTTGTATTCTTCATTTCTATTTTTATATTACATACCCTGTGACATGTGCAGTGGATGTAGATCTATGGATACCTTATGGTACCAGTTGTATTTATGTCATCTGCTATGTGATGTTGTTTTATACTTCATTTGTTTATATGAGTTTTGTAATTGTACCTAATATAAATTAATTAATTAATGTTAAAGTAATATTCATCAAGGAACCCTTGAGAGTTGTAGCTTGTGTTGGCTATTGTATTATTGTGAGTAAATGGTAATTGCTTCCGCATTGATGTTTATCTTGTATGTTAACTGCTTTAAAAAAAAAATTCTGCAAACTTAGATGCGTGTTTAGGTTAAGTTCTCATGGGTTCCCTCGCGGGGCATTACAACTCATAAGAATGCAACAAAGAGAGTCATTTGATACCTACAGGGCACCAAATATTTTGGCATTGAATATACTAACCATTTGAATGTTGAGTTCATAGGTTATTCTGATTTTGATTGGCCAATGATCTAGATGACCGTAAATCAACTATTGGTTATGCATTCAACATAGGATCAAGTGTTGTTTCTTGGACAAGTAAGAAGCAACCAACTATTTCTCTTTCGTCTACTAAAGTTGAGTACAAAGCATTGTGCAATGCTACTTGTGATGCAGTTTAGCTCAGGAGAGTTGTTGAAGATATGAGACAAAGCAAGAAGGACCTGCTTCAATCAAGTGTGATAATCAAATTACAATCAAGCTTGAAAACAATCCTATTTATCATGCAAGATCAAAGCATATAAAAACTCAACATCATTTTGTAAGAGAGAAAATTTAGTCTCAAGAGATAGAGTTGAATTATTGTAACACCAATGACAACATAGTTGATATATTCACCAAGTCATTAGGCAAAATAAAGTTTGTAACATTTAGAGATATGTTAGGAGTCAAAAAAAATTTAGTTATTCCTTAAGGTGGAATGTTAGAATACAACATAATTGAATGATACACATGTGGCAAATCATGTTTGAGTTGCTAGAAACAAGAGTTTAGTTTAGGTGAGTTATGCATGTATGTGTCAAAGTTTTAGTTTAAAACAATAACTAACTATAGATCTCTCTCTCAAATCAAGTTAGCTGTCAAGAGTCACCAACTAGTCATTTTCTCCTATTGTGTTGTCAAACACATAATAGTTTGTTGTCAATTTGTTTAGCAGTCATTTAGGAATGTTGGTTTTCAATCAACTGTATAAATATGCATCTCATGTTCAATAAAATTAATTATTTTTGAGTTCCTCTACTTTTTTGTCAAGTTTATCTCTATTGCTATATTTTATTCTGCTATTCTATTCTTTCTAATTAGTAGACCTCACTTGCCCTAAACTAGTAAATGATCCCCTTTAGAATAGTGACCATTTTGAGAGTAAGCATCATTACCAATGACATTTTGATAACCATCAACATAGCAAGTATAAGTAGAGGCTAGATAAACTTATTGACCTATGTTTCATGAGTAGTGGTTCTTAAGAGCTCATCTCTCATAGAATGAATGGTGCATTTAGTATTCATTACATTTAGGTGATGCTCACAGGGTTAAAACATTAGGTCTTTTAGAAAGATACATGAATACTAAGTGTACCATTCATTTATGCATGATTGAATTATCACGTACACCATGATTGAATTTATTCAAAAGAGCAAGCTAGTTTTAGGTGAAAATACTCGACGGTTGATCACTGTGTCACTCTGAGGCACATTATCGAAAAAGGGTGGAAGAAAAAGGAGGAGATTTTTTGTTGTTTTGTCGACTTTAAAAAGGCTTTTGACATTGTCCCTAGGGACAAGCTTTGGCTCAGGATGGAAGAATTGGGGATTCCTACGAATCTTAGAGTTGCTATTCATAGGATGTATAAAGAGGTGAAAGTCAAAATAAGAACCTCAGCTGACATTTCAGAATGTTTTAGGAGTGATATCGGGGTCAAACAAGGTTGTCCTTTATCTCCTACTTTGTTTGGCTCATATGTCAATAAACTTGAAGAGTGGTTAAACATGCAAAATGGCGAGGGTATCTAGTTAGGTGAATTTGTAATAAAGCTGCTCCTTTATGCAGACAATCTCGTTTTGATTGCCAAATCTGCCAGTGGTTTGCAAGAACATTTATTTTCTCTTGAGCACTTTTACAAAATGGTGGGGATGTAGGTCAATATCAACAAGACTAAAGTTATGGTTTTCTGTAATAATAAAAAACAACACCAACATGAGTTTTATTTTGGCGACAACATTCTTGAGGAAGTTGCAGAGTATAAATATCTCAGCATTGATTTTAACAAAAATCTAAGTTGGGTAGGCCGCAAAAATAAAAGGACATTAGGTGGATGGAAGACATTTTATGCTCTTCAAAATAGGTGGATCGTGAAGCGGAGGTTTGGGATTGGAAAACTATTCAAACCTTGTTTGGTCTTTTTGTGCTGTCGGTTGTTCTTTATGGGTGTGAATATATTATGGACCAGCAACACTTCAATATCACAATAGAAGCAAATCGAGGGAATCCAAAAGTGTCTGATCACAAGCAAATTTAAAATCAAAAGCACCATCCCATATGATATCATGCTAAGTGAAATGGGGGCTACCCCTATCGAGGCACTTGCTATGGTTCACCTCATAAGCTATCTAAAAAGAATAAAAAAAATAGAAGGAGATAGATGGCCTAACACTGTCTTTAATGATACACTGTGTAAATGAAAAAATACGTGGATGGAACAAAACATCAAGTGGATGAGTAAATGGAATATCCAATTCAATATGTGCCCCACAAATAACAAATAAATAAAGGTCTTTTTTATAGAGAAATTTTACAAGAGAAATTGGGGAAATGGGATCAGAAGGAAGAAAACATATTATATCAATGACTTCAATGCCGCATGTGATCAACTCCAAAAAGCATATATAAGAGCCAACATTTCTTCGAGAGCTAAAATTCTTATTGCTCAGCTAAGAACCAACTCTCATCAACTCCGCTGTGAGACCGAGCATTGGAAGAGGCTAAGGAGGCTTGGGAACAGAGAATTTATATGTTTTGCAACTCTGGGAAAGTGGAAACCGAACATCATTTTCTTTTAGAATGTGAAGCCTACAAGGACAACAGGGATAAATTTGCAGATACTATATCTGGTAGTTCTTGGCATAACCTATTCAACGAGGAGTACATTGAAAAGTTAGGTGGGCTCATTATCAAATTGCACAAGAAACGAATCGAGTTACCGAAGTCAGCTTAAGTTGCCTTGTTGTCCCATAGGCTATGTTTAGCCTCATGGATGTTAATTTTTTTATCTATCTATCTATCTATCTATCTACCCTACCCTACCCTACCCTACCCTACCCTCCTTAGGATTTGAACTTGTGGCCTCTCTTTCAAGAGTACAAATTTTCCACCACTAGACCAAGTTGAGTGTCATATAGAATAGTTGGGCCAAAAGGATGTCATAGAAGACCGTTGTTTTCACTTTGAAAGGAAAACTCAATTAAACAAACCCCCACAAATTTGATCTGCATCCCTTCCATGTCGATTACCATGTTTATCTCGCTGTTCTATCGGAAAACATGACTACGCCGTCTTTATGAACCCACTCACGACTATGAGAGGCACAGAACTTAGTAAAGCCCTCCTCTGAAGCAACCCTTCCGCTGAAATATCAGTCCCATTTTACTACAGCCCCATTTGAAGACTTATACTTCGTCATCTCTCCCTTCCATCAATGGCTCTCGCGACTGGCACTGCTTCCATTTCCCAACTGCTGAGATTAAAGGTATAAATGAAACTTTAAAAAAAAGAAAAGAAAATAAACTGATATTATGTATTTTCATTTTCGTCTGGTTATTCTGCAGAGATTTCAATGCGTATCAGTATTTGTTGTTCATGTTAACAGAATGAATGCCTGGGACGCTTAAACCGTCAGAAGGCGGGCGTGACATGTACGAAAAAGAAGAGTGTGGTTATCCGAGCAGTGATGGCTCCGACGCAGCCTCAACAGCGCTCCCCTGCCTCCACCGGATCCGTGAGCTTCGATCTCGGCGCTTGTATTTCAAAATATCATGTTTTAAGAATTGTTAGGTTTTTTGATTACTAGCCCGGCTTGGGATTTATTTGCAGGTGAAACACGCCATGACCATGACAGAAAAGATCCTGGCGAGGGCTGCGGAGAAGTCTACCTTGAGCCCCGGTGAAAATGTGTGGGTGAATGTGGATACGCTGATGACTCATGACGTTTGTGGCCCTGGAACCATCGGCATTTTCAAGAAAGAGTTCGGCCCTGATGCTAAGGTTTGACTTTTATTTTCTCAAATCTTTTGTTTTTACCCCTACGGAAAGTTGGAGTAGTGATGTTGCTATGTAGCTTAAGTGTAAATGCGCGTTAAACTCTGCAGGGCTGGCGTTTAAATATACGAAACAATTCGAAATGCTCATTATTTCTGTCTTTCCAACACACTGACACCTTAAATTGAAACAAATATTAATATTAAAACTATGCTCCCGGGAGTTTCGGGGATGGGGACGGGGACGGTATGGATACGGTTTGAAGCCAAATTTTAGGGGATGGCAGGGGACGGCTATTAAAAAAATAGGGAAATTTTTATATATAGCGATAGAATTTAAATATGCATATTATAACATTGATCACTAATAAACCATTCACCATAGACATTTTAGAAATTCAATACAATGAATACATAGCAAATTAACAAGATTCAAATACTTTCATTGTAAAAATATGGCATATATATAGTAAAATTGCCCAAAGGCTCCAAATTTCATGCATGAGATCAAAATGACATAAAGAGAAGTTCATCTTGCAACTCAAAATTGAAAGCTTTGTTGCTGCTCCTCTTTCTTCTTCTTCTTGCCAAGAATGAATCAAATGAAGAAATGAAAGAGAGTTAGGCTTTTTAGCATCCAAAATAGGGTTTAGTATTTTTAATTTGATATTAGAATTCACGTGGGGCCTGCCCTTAACCAATTTTTTTTTAAAAAAGCACTTTTTAAGGCTGGCAGATTTTTTTTTAAAGCTGGGAAATAGGGGACGGATTTGGGTACTGGGGATGGTCGGGGGACGGCCCAACCGTCCCTAGTGCCCAAATTCGTCCCCAAGTTTCCGAACCTTCTCATTTTTTCATTTAGGAAACGTCCCCGATTTGGGACCGAAAAGGGAACGGTTAGGGGACGTTGAAATTCCGTCTCCGCATCCCCTGTACGAAACGGGGACGGGAATGGGGCTTCCAAGCCAGGGGACGCGTCCCCGTGGAACACTGTATTAAAATACGGAGCAGGCTTGGTATTTGTTTTGTAGAAATTTTGATACCCTTTTCTCATACATTTCCTCATGCCAGAACATTAAAATGTTGAAATTCAGTCTGTTACAAAAGCCAGCTACCATGGTCATTAAATAGACCTTCTGGCTTGGGCAATAAAAAACAGAACCAAAGCGCTAATTAAAGCTGGAGCTTTAGAATCTCCCTAAAAGTAGGGAAGCTAATTGCTCCCGCGTCCTTAATTTTTTTCTATTAAAAGAAAAAGAAATGAAGCAATCTTAAAACAGTCAAAAAGTTGATCTGTGGATAAAATTAGGAAAGCCAACACTAAATATAGTATTTTAGGAAAGTATCATAAAATAAAAGTGTCCATCTATAGCAGTTTTATTTGCGACACATAGAATGCATATATCCAACTTTAAGGCTAACTATTGTTGTGATGTTTATTCAGTTTCACTACTGCTGCACCAGCTGGAAACAGTTGAGCGATCATAAATTAACATTCTCCGGAAGCTGTTCTCCCGCAAATCCAGCTTAGCTCTAAGAATTTAATACTTCCTTTTGAAAAGTGTTTTGTCAAAATGTTTATAACCTGCTCATCTGAGGATACATACTGAAGAAAAATTGCCCCCTTTTGACCAGTGTCTCTGAGAAAATGATAATGAATATTTATACGTTTGGAGCAATAGTGAAATATTCGTTTTTTCGAGGGCTTGACGCAATTCTGATTATCATAGATTGGTGTTGTTGACTCCAAAATCTGGTTAGTAATTTCTGCTATCAGCTTTTGAAGTAGCCTCACAAATAGTAGAAGCTTGCCATGTACTCTGCCTTGGCTAAACTCAATGCTATGACTGCTTGTTTTCTGCTCAATAGAATGAGATGCCTAACTCTAAGCTGGAAGAAAACTCTGAAGTGCTCTTCCTAGCACGAGCATTCCTTGCTTAGTTTGAACCCACAAAGCCATGCAACATCAAGTATTCATTCTTAATATATTTCAACCCATAATGAAGCGTGCCTTTCATATATGAATACAAGCTTAATATGAAAAATGAATACAATGAACCTAACTTGCAGCAGAATAAGCTCAATCTCTAATATCCTCAGATATTTAATACTAATACTAATCTGACCTTCATGTTGAAATCCCTGAAAACAGAGACAGAAGAGTGCTTTGATAGTCAAGTCTTCATACAACAATATCGTCAGGCTATCTTAAGTTCTTAACAATTTAATGAAAATTCCCATCCCTTTGTACCGGACTTGTCTTATAATTCAGAGTAATGCTGTCATCACTGCATAGACAGACTTGGCTTAATAATTTACCTTTGATTCATTAACAACAGCAGCAAAACATGTGGCAGACATTTCACTGAAATAAATGTCTCCTCCGTTCTTCACATAATCTAAGATTTGCATCAGTCTGAAATACAAGTGCCCAAACTGCTTGCTCAACCAACAGCAGAAATGATTAATGCTCAGCAAATGGGAATATTAAAAATACTGTGATGAAGTTAATTCAAGCTGATAAGCCTTGATTCCTTTGTCAATTGAACTAACAAACGTATTGTTCACTCCTGCAGACCTAGCACACAAGAATATTCACAAGCTCTTGCCATAAACAGAGAGAGCACCCATGGTTTCAAGACAGCAATCGATCTTCTTTAGAAACTGCACCAAGCTGGGAGTACTCTTGTAATGTCCCCATTTTTGGACCAACACCACTAGAACACCAAGACACTTTATGGGCAAGGGGTGGCAGTCCTTGGCCTCTAATAGTAGATTTATAGTTAATGATAGAAGAATAAAGAAGGAAACTATGAAGTCTTATAAATAAGATGGTTTCCTAAGACTAAGCCAATCATATATAAGGAGGTAATGGGAATTATATAACTTGGATATCATCATCAAGTATCCAGAACAGCTATAAGGATAGTACAATTGGAGATGCAGGCATGAGAGTTAATGAGAATCTTTACCTTATAAGTGGATAAGGGTACCATCATTTCATAGGGGAAGACATCAACATGTTATGAAAGTTGCAATCAACATATCGAGCATCATTAGTATTATCCTCTGCAACAAGTCAAAGATGATAAAGAATAGAGAATTGACGGTCATTAAAAGAGAACAATCAGTGACAGATAAGGACCGAGTATTGATGAAAAACAAATCAGTATGGCAACATAAAACGTTGAGTAGAGCATCATCTTAATCATTATCAGGTAATCATATCAAGTATATCAACATAAGCATGTAAGAATATAATTGATGAATAATATACAGATCGACTAAGAACAGAATTTGATGGTGGTAATGATCAACGACCCTGGTAAAAATGCACGATAAGATAGAGAATTTATTAGAAGGAAAATTCAACATAGTAATGACTACTGATCATATGAAGGCAATCAGATTGATCTAATTAAAGGAATCATGAGTCAAGTCGACAAAGTTTATGATTTAAGGATATCAACTAATCAAGAACAGATCACGATGCTTGTATCGTCCTACATCGCTGACCTTCACGACTTAAATGATTACTTGACAAGTTAGTCAATCGGCTAAAGAAATATGAATATAACTTTATCAATATCAAGGAATCGATCAAGTAATAATTCGTTTATTAAATCATGGGATCGATTAAGGCATAATGATATCAAGTCAATTAAGTGAAGGGGCACGATAAAAACATAATGCTGCAATTAATACTAAAGTGGTGTGATCAGTATCTATGAAAGATCATCATTGTGAACGGACATAAGACACGTCTCATTCATTGCAACTCTTCATGGAGGACAATCGATATAAGAAGACATTCGCTTCAATCATTCAAGCATTCAGTCATTTATAACCTTTATATATAATCCATTTGGATCTGCTCATATTGAGCAATTGCCTTTTTAAGCATTATTTGGTTGCAAGCACATAAGTTTATATCAGAGACAGCACCTTTGATTGCAGGGAAAGATTGTATATATCAGACACAGCATCTTAATATTTGCAAGATGTTTAAACATTATGATGGCGTGAATAATAATATTGGAGATTTCAAGGAAATTATTAATGAGATTGAGGATGGAAATTATTATCGAGGATATAATCTATCTCAAGATGCATGATGAAATTCCTTCATTGCCAGGTTATAGGGTTGCTTGAAATTATCAAGATTAATATTATGGAGCTTTGAATGATATTATGAATGTCGCTTTGGGCATTTCTACAGTCGAATCCACAGAAGCTATTGATATGCACAGGAGCTGAAAATTCTGAGTATCGGTGTGAATGTTTTAAATCTGACAATGCAATGGAGATAGGAGTAATTCGAATGCTGAGAGTGTGGTGGAAATAATACTATCGGAGGAAAGGAACAGAATCTCTCATCATGGGAATTGCACAAATGAATTACTTAAGAAAGATATCGAATGCCAAGACATTCCTGGAAATTACTAGCGGCTTCATCCATTACAAAGAAGAATTAAGAGAACATCGAGTACAGACATAGCAAATTACTTTGAAGCAACAAACAGATTGAAGAGAGGAGTTTGAGAATGGTGGAGGTGATATAAGACAAGCTAAAAGTCAAGTTATGCTTAGCAGGTGAGTCTATTATGAGAAGCACTTCACTAGATGTTGTTTGAGTAGTATCGTGGGTCTGTAAAAGAGAAACCGAGATACTTGTTTAATTTCCACTGAGAGTTCTTCTTATCCTGTGCGCCTGTACGTGTATTAAGCACTTGTTGCTTATAGTTATTGGTGGACACATTTTCTGTTATGAACTGCACCTGCTAGCGGGCGCTATTGTTATCAAACATGGTTTTTGTATTATTTGCTGGACAGGGACTGGAATTACAGCTGGGTCAGAATTGATATGTAACAAGTCCTTGCTTATAATGTATTTGTCTGATCATAAACAGTAAACATTTGAGTATGATGAAGCATTGTCAATATGAGTTATGTCAGTTTAGGACATCTGATTCTAAAACATCAGACATTCTGACTTGTAGCTACCTTCGAGAAATCTGAATTGGAAAACTATCCAAATGGTTGTTGTACTGTAAGGCAAGTGTTTGATAAATTACCCTATCCGCTACACATGAGTTCATGTGTAATTTGAATTATTTTGGGACTGTTAATCTTTTGTTTTGAAAACAAACACACTCAGAAACAAACAAGACAGCTTGCATACACTCAGAAACAAACAAGACAACTTGCATTCAAAGTGTTTGACAAAATGTCAATACACTAAAATCTAAAAGTTCAGGGATATTAGGGCTGAATGTGACAGGGGTTATTACAATTACTTTCTAAGGGACACCTACCTTCAAGAAGCCACTAGGATACATATGGAGGAAACTCCCAAGCAATGGAGACCATGGGATGAATCAGAAATAAAAGACAATAACATCAGAGAAGTACAATCATAAACATTTTGAAAAGCCTTCAGATTCAGATATAGATAATTAAACCAGCAGCCAGTAATATCTCTAAATAGTGGGTATGAGATAAAATGCATTATTTCTTGGCTGAGTCATTATTGAAAAATATTATATTACTATTGCTGCATCTGTTTATACATATTTATTGTTGTTCTTGTTATAATTCTGCATATGCATAATAGGGTAGATGAAATGATCCCTTGAAGCTTCATCCAATCTACCATTCCATTATAAGGGGAAATGAGGGTATATAAGGAGAGCAAATAGCTGAGTGGTCCATTCAAGTTTGATAGGGGGCCGATGGCGGATATACTTCTGTGGCCCTTAGAGGTTGATATGGTGGATATACTTCCGTGCCCAATTGAGGTTGATATGGAGGATGTATTTCTGTGCCCTTAAGAGGCCGATATGGTGGATATACTTTTATGCCCAATTGAGACAGATATGGCGGATGAATTTCTGTGCCCCTTAGGAGTCCGAATGGTGGATGTACTTCTATGCCCCTGAACTTGATGGATAGGTTCAAGGTGCCTTATATGATCTCCTATGGCCTTCATGACATGGATGAGTTGTGGAATAAAGCCTCAAAAAATCCCCACATATGCTATCTGATTATTATGATTTGTAACTTGATTATATGATTATCTGATTATTATGTTCATAACTTGATTTGTAACTAATCTAATTACAGATTCTAAATCAAGAGACTAAGTTAAATTCACATTCCCAAGCACAACCCCAACCCTAGCTGGGAATTTAAGGATAATTCAAGCAAAGTACTATTAGAGGACATTACAATTGGTGTCAGAGCATCGTTCCTGCCCTCTTGTGCAAGGTAGTTGATGAAAACTAGCCAAAGGGCTCAAAGGGATTTTTAAAGAGAAATGAGAAAACTTGTGTCCGCCAACACCACCACACCCAACAACATCATGGGCAAACAAATGAGCAACAAATTGATGACCTTCATGGAGCAAACCACTCAAGCGCTTATGGAACAAAATAAGAGAAATGAAAGAAATACCCAACTTCTCCTTCAAGCCATTCAAAATATGAGTAGCAATAATTCTCAACCCAACCAAACTAGTGGGAGGGATACCAACTCCAAACACTTTGAAAATAACCACACCTCCCCAAGGGTATCAAACTTTAGGCCAACAAGACCTCCTTTCTTGCCTAGGGAGGAACACATAGAAGAGGAAGAAGCGAACCCTCTAACCATGGATGATATTGATGAAATTGTGGAGGCATACTCAAAACTTGACCCCAAATTTAGGAGAAATGTCTCCCTTAGGAACTATTGTGATGCCAAAATGCAATCCATCCCCAATAAGGAAAGAAAACAACCTAACAAGGATTTGAAACAAAAAGTAAATAAATAATCCCTTCTAATTTTAGTGTATCTAGGAAAATCACTGCACATTCATGGGTCCAAAAGATGGACGCATATCTCTCACTTAGTCCCATGACAAAGGAGGATGTCATAAAATTGGCGTACTCCGCTTGGAAGGAACAACCCACGATTGGTGCATCATGGCCTTGTTACCTAAGGCCATCAACATGTGATGACATATTACAAGTTCACTAAAAAACTCATCCAAAGGCTTGATCAAAAACACCCCGAGTGGTACTTTAGGGAACTAACTCAATTAAGACACCTTGAAATTGTAGAGGCGTATGCTACTCAATTCCAAAAACTTTTAGTTATGGTTTTGTTGATGTGAGTTTTATGCCACTACAACATGCAAGATGCAACACTCAATGTTTCAGGATGAAACACCAAATAATGAATCCTCTCTTGAACAAAGACACCATGTATGCTAAAGATTGCAAAGAAAGATCATGGAGGCGACTCTAAGGTTCCTTCTTAATGTGGATACTTACTTAGTTTAATCATGTGATATGCTGGTATCACAAAGGGACTTACACTAGTTCTTGAACATGTATCAACTTGACTTACGAATGATGTGACATTTGAGTGCAATTAACTATTTTGACTTCCAACTTGCGAAGTGAAATGCAAATGAACTTAAACTTATGAATCGCAACTACTTCTATTCTAGGATGCAAGAGATTGTGAATATCCTTGTGACTCTACTAGATTTCGTCTTATCTTCAACTCCAAACTAGTGCAATCTTCTAAGGTAAGCTTACAAATTTTCAAATCACTACCATGACATTAACACCATCCAATGATGCATATCAATGTATAGGCAACAATTGAAGCTAAGCTTATAGTTATGTCATTCGACCATGCAAGGCAAACTTACAATTAACAAGCAGCTAGTGGTTTGGTCTAAACGAGTTCAACAAAGATGCATCCACGATAACTTTCATCCAATCTAATCTACTTGAAGAAAATTCTAATCTAAGTACTTGAAGCAAATTCTATTCTAAATGAGGAATGTAGATCACCATGCAATACTCCAAAAGACTACAAGTATTCACCATGCACAACAGAACAATGAATATAGAGCAATTTGGGTAGTATATTTGCAACAATTCTCTAACAATCTCTTCTTTACAAATGAGAGGAGTGGGGTTTATATAAGAGCCCAAATATAATGAATAACTAGGACCAATTTGAAATCAATAGCCCAAATTTACTCATAGAAAACCCTAATTAGGGTTTCTACAAACATTAAAGTCACATCCAATGAAAATGAAGCACCTCCAAATGAGCCAATGAGAAAATTCAATGGCATGAGAACTAGTGAGAAAAAAGGAAGGTGCCTCATCATCGCACAACTCATCATCTAGAAGATGCACTCTTTTTTCTTTCTCTTTCTTAGCAAATTCGACGAACTTGAACATAACTACATCAAGCTCATCCATGGCACAACTCATCATCGCACAATTCATCATCTAGAAGATGCACTCTTTTTTCTTTCTCTTTCTTAGCAAATTCGACGAACTTGAACATAACTACATCAAGCTCATCCATGGCAATGTTAGGCAAGTTGCCATGCTGCAATTCGATCACCTCCGACCTCTCCATGCAAGTGTCAAGTATGTTGTCCCATTCTGAAGTATGCTTTCGCAAGTCACTAATAGAGACCATGAGGGAGAGGACCATCCAATTGACCTTTCTTGATGGATTCCATATCTCTAAAGTAAACTGATTTCATTTCCTCTTTCAACTTTTCTAAGTGGAGCTCATTGGAAACATCAAAATCAATGCCAAGTAATTCCTTGATTGCAACAAGGACCTTTAAATGTATATCAAGGATAGGCCCTTCCACATCAAGACAATCTGCTTGTGCATGCTCAAATGTGGATTTCCTCATAGACAAGGAACGATACCAATAACCAAAATCATACGTACTTCCCTTCTCAATCACCCCTCCTCGAACTAATGTTGATGTAGGAACCTTCTTCAATGCCCTGAGATGAGGAATCACCTTGTCTTTGATTGGCTGAAACTCCTTCCATATCTCATCTAAACCTTGGACCTTATTCATTAGCAACATGGTCCTTTCATAAGTCTGGACCATCCTAATAAGGAAATCTTCTGCCTGCCCCTTGATATCTTCGATCCATTCTTTCACTTCTTGATAAGTGTTCTTCATTGTTTCATAAGTGTCATAGGATTCCTAAGGGATAGGGATAGATGGAACAAGTGCAACACTTTCTCATCTTGTTGGATCATGTGCTTGTGTATGTATTCTTTCAATCTATTATTTTCCAACTCTAGCATTTCCTTTTTTCCTTCCAACCTATCCATCCTTTCCTCAATTATCCCAACAATATCTTTCAACTCTTGGAATTCTCACCTTTTAGTAGATGGTCCAATATTGAATGATGCTATTTGATAGTCCATTGGAGTAACTCCATCTCTAGTCTTATCACCTATTGGGACAACCACATGTAAAGTGTGGGATTTTGAAGCAACTCTAGTAATTTGATGAATTTCTTTGCCTGTTTTGGTTCATTTGCCTTGCCAATCTGGCTCAGGAATGTATCAATGTCATCAATTAAATGTACTTCCTCTACTCTCTTTTTCTTCATGCTTTCTTTTAGCTAATGCAGGATTGCGGACGAATCTAGGCCATTCTCAAATTGATCCTCCTCATTAAGCCCTCTCAAAGATGAAAGGATCTCTTCATCAACCTCTTGTGTATTAGGCCTAGGCTACCTCATATCTTCCCTCAAATCAACCTCCAGCTGAATGGTAGGAGATGCTGGTAGCTCCTTAGTCTCTTGATGTACCGATTGTGATGACAAAGACTCTCCTTGATCTTCCTGAGGTAATATCTCTATATCACCACCTTGATTTGATTCCTGTTCCTTATCTTGCATATCCACTTCTCTTACTAATGAAGAACTGGTAATGGAAGGGGTTGTGGTAGACTTGTGCCTTTTACTCCTAGACTCTCCATTGATAGTCTCCTTACCTCTTGCTTGTGATCCCTCAACCACATTATCCCTCTTCTTTGAAGCTTGACCTTCCTCATTGTTGTTCAATTCCGAAATGTTGATTGTCCTCTCATCTCCTTTAGAAGAAGACTCCTCACTTTGCATTTTTCCATATGTGAAAGTGACCCCTTTCTTTCTCAACCTATTTATCTGTTTGTCCACCTATGCTATCGACTTTCCATCACTTCCCTCATCAATATGTCCAACTCTGTAAGTTCTTTTACTTGTGACCAATCAGGTGCATGGATTGACTTGTCTTTCTCATTCTCATACTAGGGATGTATATGATTCCCATCATCTTTACCTGATTTGGAATGAGGAAGGTGCCACATTTTATCATAAAGTCCACTGACATCTTGGACCACATTTTCCTCCTTATTGCATATTCATCCACCAAGTCTTCCCAATAATCTTCTATTTCCACCTTGTGCTTGCATTTCCTTCCTTTGTAGGTGAGGATTTTTTGAAATGGATTGAACTCCTTGGCTTGTAACTTCCAAGTTGATCGAACTGCAACTTAGTGTTAATTTTCTCTGCTATCTGCGTTGTGCGACATGTCTCAAGCATTTTTCCCAATGTGATAGGGAAAGCCATACACTGTGTATGTTTATCCTTCTGAATGTGATCAAACTCTGATAATTGTTTGACCACCTCTAGTAACACCAACTTATCCGTGGGATATCTTGGAAGCTTGTAGGGCTCTAAAGTGAATCCTTAAATCCTTATGTAAGTAAAGGTTAGTAATTGAATGTATCAAGATCCATATTTTTTAATCAATGTAATTGCCTCTTTGGACAATCTCCTATGTAGTTGCCCCTTGCAGTGATTGTGTGATGTGCATGGTAATATGCCATTAACTTTTCTATAGTTTGCCTTTTCATGGAGTTGAAGCTCAGGATGACAGTCATATACCTTGAATTGTCCTTTCTTATTCCCCACTTCACCCTTGCATATAAGACTTGGATACTATTTATTCCTTACCAGTAAGTAAATCATGTAGGAGCTTAGATTGAATGTCTTCGTTCATTCTAGGTTCCTCAATTGGATATCCAAGTTATAACTTATTATCCTAGCCCAATTAATCATCGCTGTTCCTACTGAAACCTCCTCTATGAAATAAAACATCCAATTTTCAAACATAGCACCTTGGGGTGTCCCCATGACCATGTATAGCATGAAGTTTATACCACTATATTCATCCTTGAAATCCGTACTTACAAGCTTCTTGGGCACCTTGGAGTGGTAGTTCCTTGGTTCACTGATCCAACCTTGTTGATGATGTTCATACCATAGTTACAAGACTCTGTGAGTCCAGAGAGGCTAATCCACCAAAACAGGTACGACCGAGTTAGACCAAGTTTGGGCTGACTTGCCAAGTTAGCCAAACTTAGCTGACTTGTTGAGTCTGGGGCTCTTGACTCAATTGCAATAGACACAAATTATGAAGTGAAAAAAATAAGTTTTTAATAGTTTTACTTTGACTTTTTATGTTATAGCTTTCTCTCAAACACAAAAAGAGCATTCTTTCATTTGCAAACACAAGGAAGAGAGAAAAAGGGAAAAGGTTGAAAAGGTTGAATGATATTGTGTTTGTTCATTACAACCTTCGTCTCCGTCACAGATAGATCTTGGCCGTTGACACATCTCCTATTATTTTAGAGGAGGTTGATCCACAGGCAGAGTGGAACATTGAAGTTAATGATGCAATCTTCAGTGATGAAGACTTGGAATGGGTTGATCAGGTGGATCGAGAGGTAGAGGCAGTAGCGATGGTAGAGGAGAAGGCTATAGCATGAAGAGATCCATTGGAGGATTCTAAGACTGAAAGTGAGGATGATGAGGATGTGGATGTGGATGTCACTGAGGCTAAGCCTTAGACATAGGAAAAGATCATGGTTGCAGAATCTACCAAGACCTATCTTAGGCGTACACGTAGGAAGGTTGCGGGGTCGACTGGTCATTAATATAGGCTACTTTGGGCCTTAGTCTTCTAGGCTCTAGCTTTTATTGTAATATATGTTTTGAATTTTCAATTCCACGGATTTCATATTCCATGAATATTGTACACATTTGACAGTGACATTATTTATATTTCTAATGTGCTATTTAATTTAACTTATTTCCTTCATAAATCCACATTTATACTTATGTGATCAATGTAAACTTGTGTATGTGTGCTTCTATTTATCTCAATTATTGTGTCTTTAATGTAATTTATTAATTGATGCATGAAAAAAGCTTTAAATCCTTAAAAATCTTTGAATTTCTTGGGTTTTTCAGTTTATCGAGTTTGGACGCCGAGTTTGAGTCAAAAATCAGCTTGCCAAGTGTGAGCTGAGTACGAGTCTTGTAACGCTGGTCCATACAAGCATCAAGTCTCCTCTCAAACATGGACTGCGCTTCCTCCTTCATCCTTATCTGCATCTTTGGATGATAAGGAATCCCAAAGGTCTCCTTCACTGCCTCTTCTCCTAGGAATGCAAACACCTTTCCTTTAGAATTAATTGTCCTGGACTATGGATTGTAATGCTTTGCATACTCCACCATAAGCTTATTGCACTGGATAGCTAGTGGGAATCCAACTGCATGATTAATACCACTTTTCACGATGTTAACTGCCATGGGAGAAGGTAGCTGATCCTTAGTTCCAAACTTTCTCTGCTTCATCTTCCTTATGTTCAAGTGTTCAAGGTTTGTGTCACTGACTTTTTTCCATTTGGAAGACATCTGAGACTCATGATAGTAACCTTCCATAAGCTTTTTCATCTGCACCTTCCTTGCTGGTTCTCCTTTGTTCTCAGCCATGATCCTGTTGCAGGCTAGAAGTTAGTATCGTATTAGGGAATTAAATTAAGACACTAACTTCAGACCCTTAATCCCTTGATTTTACCATTGATTTGAATCTCTATAACTTAGAAAATCAAGCATTGAAAGTTGCAACGAAGTCTAGAATGAAATACAAGAGTTTGAAATTCTGAGGACAAATCTGAAAAAACTAAGTCTACAGACTTGTCTGAAGACAAGTTTGAAAACATTGAAATTTAAGAGAACAATACAATCCCCTTGTTGCTATAAACTCAAAAAAAATCAGAATATTTGGAGTCATGCAATTGGAAAATTTTCTAAGGACACAAATCTGAAACAAAAGTTTGAGGCAAAGTCTGCATACCTGTTGTGATCAGATTGATAAAGCATTGAAAAACATGACTTAGAATGAATCATTTAGACTCCTAAAAGCAAAGATCAGACTTTTTTCTTGATACACCACATTCTGATTTTCTAAAGACAAATTTGTCCTTTCAAATTAATTAGTTTCCTTGCAAGAAAATGATTTTCCTTGCATCCTGCAATGAAATCGGATAAGGATCAGTCAGTTGGATTTTTTTCCTATTTTTTTTAATAAAATCACAGACTCTAGAGGAATTTTTTAAGACTTAAATCTGAGTCTTACTGAGTTCGCAACCTCCTACTTTTGTGGACCTTGCCTGTGAGTTGGGTCTGAATCCAATTTTACTCCTCAAACACTCTTGTGACTTGTCCCTTAAAACCTCTGTTTTTTTATAAAATCACTACCAGGGGAGGTTTCAAATTTTTAACTTGAAGCTAGGTACTGGTATTTTAATTATTCCTCTGATTCACTCCTTCCAAATCTGCAACAGATTCAACTCTCAGTCTTGTCTCTAAGCTCCTGCAATTTTCCTATTTTCTGATTATTCTTGGATAAAATTGATGCCTCTTCCTCTATTATCCAGATCTAACTCCACTTGCTAATGCCTTCTCTTTGCTGGAGTAGTCTTCTTTGCCTCCTTCTTGACTTCAGACTTTAGTCAAATCCTTATATTGCATTTTACTATTGCTGTTTGAAGGCTTTTTAAAGGAGTTTTTGTTTTGGATTGCATCCACACAGCCAATGTGGGATAAATAGTTTTGCCTCTTAAAGTCTTGGAACTTGTGCAAGTTGAATATCACTTAGTTTCTCTTGAATTTTATTGAATTTAATTTTATAGCTTTAATAGGGAAGTTCAGTGGCTTTAAGAACAACCTCATCAATCCTCAAATTCATTGTTCAAGACAACATATACCCACTTGGTGGAAATTCAAACCATATATGGACTTGCGAGATCCCTCAAATTTGCTTGATTCCATTCCATTAATTCCCAAATAGGGAAAATGGATCCATACAAGGACTAATCGTTGTCACAACTTAGCCAAAGTTCAAGGGGAAATTCAATCTATGCAATGACAAATCAGATTCTCACACTTTATTTTCTCATTCATTCACATTATCTTCCAAAGGGAAAAATCGATCTCCTCAGGGACAAGGGAAGGTTTCATGGGTACAAGGACAATTTGGGATCCTTTTTCTTCAAGTGGAAAACATGGTCTATCTAGGACATAATGGAAATAACACAAGGACATGGTCAAGTGGAAATTTCCTATCCACAGGGACTTTCCTCATTTTAGCTTCAAAAATATTCTAAGTGTCAGACAAATGGAGAAAAAACCAGCACAGGAACAAAGGGGAAATTCCCTGTCCATAAGGATTCTCCACTCCAACTTTCCTCCAAAATTTTCTAAGTATAGAGCCAGTGGAAAAACTACTTGCATAGGGACACTTGCATTTTGGCCTTGTCTTTCATGTCCAAGAGGGGAAATTTGACCTCCTTAGGGACAAATGGTCTTAAGACTTGGTTTTTACTTGTTAATGCCCCTTATGAGTGGAAAATCGATCCCTACAGGGACTTTTACATTTTTTAAGGTGGAAATTCACCTTTTATAGGGGCTTTGCCCAGTTTTGGAGTGGGAATTCTATTGTCACAAGAACAAAGTGCATTTTCTAAGTGGAAAAATGATTTTCATAAGGATCTTGCACATTTGAAGAGCAAAAAATCAATTTCCGAAGGGATTTTGAAGTTTTTATGCACAATTTTGTCATTTTAGCCCTAATTAACAAATAAAATATGTCATTATAGCATCTTTCAGACCACTTGTCTAGCCAAAATATCCCAACACTTAGAAATTTTATCTCAAACCTTTGTAACTTGATCCAAGTGAGCCTAAAACCTTTTGCACTTGTCTACATTTGCAACCTTGACAACTCAAAAATTTGAGCACCCCTCAACTTTTAAGCTCTAAGATGACACTTCTATTGCCAAAACCCTACAACTATGAGCGAAAAGAGGGGGTCCCCATTTGCAATGAGGCAATAGTGTGAAAAGGTCAAAATATCTCAAAGTAGACTTGCCTACCTATTTGTAGAAGGATTTTATCCGTGACCTTATCCTACATCCCTTGAGGATGCAATTCAAAGGGCACTAAAGCTAGCACATACAAAAGACAAATACCATGCAACCAATCAACCTTAAAATGCTCATACCAAACCATTCCATAACAGGGATGAAGGGCAGAAATCCTTCCTAGATTACCGGGAAAGAAGGGAATACATAAAAGGAGACCAAGACACATTTGTAAAAGATGACGAAAAGGTGTTTCAAATGTGAAGAAGAATGAAAGCTAGGACATAGGTGCAGAAAGGAGGGCAAGCATGCTAGATGGAGACATTGTTTGATGAAGGAGAATGGGAGGAAGGAAATCCTAGTAAAAGAAGGAAGGGCGAGGAAGAAGAACATGGAACTTTAGCCATCATCTATCAAACATCCAAACATTGTCCATTCCAAATCAAAAGTACCATCAAGGGGCATAGGGTTATCATCCTCATGGATAGCGAGGCATCCCACAATTTTACTGATGGGAAATTAGTGGGAAGAATGAGGTTGAAGATCAAGATCTTTAAGAGGTTTACATTTGTTACTGCCACGGGAGCTATGGCTCGATGTACAAAAATAGTTCCCCAACTAGAGATCACCTTAGGGAAATGCCCCATCAAAGAAGATTTCTATATGGTGACAGTAGACATCGATGTGATATTAGGCACTCCTTAAATACAATTTTTGGGACACTTCATTTTTGTTAGTATATTTCAGATTCTACTAGGAATGATCAAACTCTACTAAGCATAGGATAACATAAACTCACGACAAAGAAGAGATAGTACTTGGAATATAATTCTGATATTCATCCTTGGAGTCTTCAGATCCTTTAGCTCACCTAGGGCTTCACCAAGTTGTTCATTGATCTGTACTTGTGAGTTATTGAATAGGCTGAAACTAAGCCCAGATCTGTTCTGCCATCAGCGCCCTCCAATGTGCAATGATATTGATCAACCTTGATCAATATGAGGGTCTCCACTCTGAATATGCAGCTCATTGAACTCCTCAATGCTCCACCTAATCCAAAATCTGTACTTGAATGTACTGATGTTAGGGCATAGAGGTTGCTGCTGTCTTGGACTGAGATCTGCTACCTGATGGTGAATTTGCAGCCTTCCAGAGGGTGTATTCACAGCCTACTTAATGGCATTTGCTGCTGCTTATTGGTGTTTGCTGCTGCTTATTGGTGTTTGCTGCTTCTTGTTGCATAGCCGAACTGTTAGTAAATGCAAAGGAGGTTTGAGCCTTAAGGGAGGGAAGCAGATCGCCAACCTAGGAAATTCGCTGCTTCCAGAATAATGTTTGCTACAGATTCTTCAATGGAGAGAGAGCACATTATGTTTTTGGTGTCTCTCTTCCTCAATACTTGTTTGAATATATATGAGGATGAAACCATTCCTCAAGGGCTGCCTTTGCTATAAAACATTTATATTAAGAGGCCGACGTAGGGCCCTCTAATATTTAATTCAAACAACTCATATATATATTGAATTAAACTGATAAACAATAAACAATAAATATCTCCTATATTTATTATTAATATTTATGCAAATCGATTTATCTATCCAAGGTAGAGATATTTGCCGTAAAGGCCAAAATATCAACACTCCCTCTTGGACTTGAGGCAAAGATCAAACCAATGTTCTCCCTCTATCACCCGTGATAGAGATGCCAAAAACATAAACAACATGGATTCCATATCCAATAGAATCATAGATCTTATATCTATGATAGGAAGAACACATATGTTCTTACATCATTTCCAACCATAGATTTCATATCCTTATGAAAATCATGGTAACGAGATGTTTATCAACCGGATGTGGATTTCCTAAATCCATGAGTCTCCGAGACTCAAAACATAACAAAAATGGATTCCTAATCCAAAGATGCCATAGATCTCTATCTACAAGATATAATGAGAACACAACTGTTCTTCATAAACCATACATCTCATATTCATATGAGAAACATCATATCATATGATGCTTACCATTCAAATGTGGATCTCCTATACCCAGAAATATCAGTTCATGATATGAGTGATATCAAATATCCAATCAATTTGTGAATTTCCTAAATCCACTAGTCTCCTTGACTATTTTGAATATCAAGTCCATGATATTCAAGGTATCATCAAGTCCATGATGTATACCATCCAATTTGTGGATAACTAAATCCACGAGTCACCAAGACTCAAGAGATGTCAAATCCATGACATCATACCAACGTCAAGTACATGATGTTTTTCTATCTAGATGTGGATTTCTCAGATCCACGAGTCCCATGACTCAAGAATTTAGAATATCAACTCTATGATATTCATGGTATCATCAAGTCCATGATGTTACCAAATACTCAATTGTGGATCCCTGATCCACAAGTCTCCAAGACTCAAAAGGATATCAACTCCATGATATCCAGAGCATTGGTCTCTCGAATACCAAGTCCATGATATTCACCAAGTGCTTGGAGCAATGGCCTTTTGACATCAAATCCACGATGTCTCACCGATTTTTGGGAGTAATGGACTTTTGACATCAAATCCATGATGTCTCATCGATTACTCAGCAACGGATCCTTGATCCACGAGTCCTTTTGACTCGGAAAACATCAAATGATATTCTTCAATACATAAGAATAACCTAGCCAAAAACATAAGTATAACCATATGAAACCACATAAGTATAAGATTAACCAATATGATCATAAGATTCAAGTTAGATGTAAAGTACACATATAGAACCGCATGTATTATAGTTCCTACTATAAAGAAATGTATTCATACATATATATGATCAACAACCATGAATACACAAAGCATAACATATGCAAGGGATAACATATATCCATATATAGTATGCTCCATGCAACCACAACATTATCTCGAAGTGTCATAATGAATGTTTCCATAAAATATGGCAATACAACATATGCCAATGAAATGTGTCAAGGCAATATAAAGTATGTTTCCCATACATAACATAATGTAAAGTATGTTTCTACATTCATTAACCAATAATGTATGCACTCATGCATCAATGTAAAACAGTTAATCAGCTGTATAAGTTCCCTGTACATAACAGTGTAAGGTATAACACGTGTCATAGAGTAAGGTATGTTCCTCATACCTAACCATCCAAGCTAAACAAACATTCCAATCAGCTATGAATGTTACAATCATAAGCTATGCCAATAGGGAATGTTCCTACTCATGTAGAAGGGGGAGGTTTATACCAGGTGTAAGTAAGCCCATAATAAAACTCCCTCGTAAGCTTAGACTCAAGGCAACATGAATCCATATGTGCATGATCTATGCATATATCTAAATGTAGTTCTCTCATAGAACAAGTATAATTCAATCATGAATATCGGAAGCATGTTCACATATATGCAAAAGAAAACCAATGTAATGCAACATGAGACTTTACTTAATGTGAAGTAGTGCTGCTAATATCAAGTATGATCCTATCATACAGAAATACCAAATATATGCCAATATGCAGTCACAGTAACATAAAGTCAATACAGATGCTGGCTGATCAGGCGGCTGAAATTATGAAGTGTATTTAGCCAGCAAGGCGCTGTCCTGCTGTCTTTTTGCTGTCCTTTGCTTTTCTGCCTGTTCTTTTTGTGTTTAGATTCGTGTGTGTGGCTTTTTTTGGTGCTGGTGCACAAGTTTTATTGGAGCTTTAATGCATATCTTGTAATTTTGATGTAAAAGGTTTCGGGTCCTTTCAAAACCTGCTTTTACGTAATCAAAACATAAAGTCAATACATACAAGGTTATATT
Source organism: Chamaecyparis obtusa (assembly GCA_027943335.1). Classification (NCBI taxonomy): domain Eukaryota; kingdom Viridiplantae; phylum Streptophyta; class Pinopsida; order Cupressales; family Cupressaceae; genus Chamaecyparis; species Chamaecyparis obtusa. Next base: position 408,767 of record BSBK01001182.1, on the reverse strand, counting down.
AGCAATCAGCTGTGTATGTTCCTCTATAACAGCGTAAAGTATGACCTATGCCTAGGCAGAGCATGCATTTCACAATGCCAGATCTACTGCTATAAGTTAATCAACTAAGCAGATATATCAAATAGCTAATTCAATCAGTTATACAGGAAGAATCATGTTCTTTTCAAACATCTCAGCTATGACAATTTGTTGTGCTAATCAGCAAGATATGTACCACTCATACATGACCAAGTTAACTTGCAAGGTTGCAATCTACCAATGAAAGTTGTGCTTCCTACACATGCATAGAACCAGTATGTACACCAATAGTTAAAGTTCCCATACATCAAATGCCAAACAAGATGAAGGTATGTGCAATACTATGTGAAGGATGTATCTCAATTCAGATATGATCTATCCAATATACTCCCTTTGAATCATACATGCCACACACTTAATCTCAAGATGATCTACTCCCTCTAGATCAAAAAGAAAATTAATAAGATTTCCCATAGAGACAACTAATTGAAAATCAAAACCCTTATTTCAATTTCAGACCAAACCCTAGTTGTCATAAAGTTTCTTAGTTTGTACTCCTAAATCTGAAAGGATCTTTACTCAACCGCAGCTCTGATACCATGTTAGTATATTTCAGATTCTACTAGGAATGATCAAACTCTACTAAGCATAGGATAACATAAACTCACGACAAAGAAGAGATAGTACCCATAATATAATTCTGATATTCATCCTTGGAGTCTTCAGATCCTTTAGCTCACCTAGGGCTTTACCAAGTTGTTCATTGATCTGTACTTGTGAGTTATTGAATAGGCTGAAACTAAGCCCAGATCTGTTCTGCCATCAGCGCCCTCCAATGTGCAATGATATTGATCAACCTTGATCAATATGAGGGTCTCCACTCTGAATATGCAGCTCATTGAACTCCTCAATGCTCCACCTAATCCAGAATCTGCACTTGAATGTACTGATGTTAGGGCATAGAGGTTGCTGCTGTCTTGGACTAAGATCTGCTACCTGATGGTGAATTCGCAGCCTTCCAGAGGGTGTATTCACAGCCTATTTAATGGCATTTGCTGCTGCTTATTGGTGTTCGCTGCTTCTTGTTGCATAGCCGAACTGTTAGTAAATGCAAAGGAGGTTTGAGCCTTAAGGGAGGGAAGCAGATCGCCAACCTAGGAAATTCGCTGCTTCTAGAATAATGTCTGCCACAAATTCTTGAATGGAGAGAGAGCACATTATGTTTTTGGTGTCTCTCTTCCTCAAGACTTGTTCAAATATATATGAGGATGAAACCATTCCTCAAGGGCCGACTTTGCCATAAAACATTTATATTAAGAGGCCGACCTAGGGCCCTCTAATATTTAATTCAAACAACTCATATATATATCGAATTAAATTGACAAACAATAAATAATAAATATCTCCAATATTTATTATTATTATTTATGCAAATCGATTTATCTATCCAAGGTAGAGATATTTGCCGTAAAGGCCAAAATATCAACAATTTTGGCCTCCCAACTTTGGAGATTTGTTTCCAACATGATGGACAAGAGGTCACTTTGAAAGGATTACCTGACGGATCCCCAAAAGTAGTCTCATCCAAAAGGATGGAAATGATCTTTAGACACGGGCAAGGAGAATGGGTCATACAATGTATGATTCTCAATATGACTTCCTCCCAAGGCAAGGCAATTCACATTGATATCCAACCCATCTTAGATAAGCATAAGAAGGTATTTGATGATATTCCCCTAGGACTACCCCCAAAAAGAGAATTTAAACACTCAATAGAATTGGAGGAAGGGGCTAAATTGATGATTACCACCCCCTATAGACACCTTGAAAATTCAAGGGGGAAATTGAAAAGACCAGCAAAGAACTACTGGAGATGGGACATATTCAAACTAGTTCTTGTCCTTTTGCATGTTGCGTAGTACTAGTTAAGAAAAAACTATACTATGAGGATGTGCATAGACTATAGGGCCTTAAACAAAAGGCCATAAAATAGCGCTACCCCATCCCAAGAATTGATGAATTAATAGATGAGCTACATGGGGCAAAATAGTACTCTAAGATCAATCTACGGTCTAGGTACCATCAAATTAGAATGAGAAAGGAAGATATTCCCAAAACAGCTTTTAGGTGTCATTATGGGCACTTCAAATTCTTCGTCCTACCTTTTGGTTTGACCAATGCCCCTACAACATTCCAATCGTGCATGAACCATATATTTGAACGCAGCTAAGGAGATTCCTTTTAATATTCTTTGATGACCTTAGTTATCAGATGATTTGGGCCTGCTACCAGATTCAAATGCGTATCGGTTTGGATGCGTAGTCCGAATGCACTCCGGATGTGTTTAGGATGCACATCCTGGACTGTTGATATGCACCAAGCGCATCCACAAGCCTGGATGCATGTCCTAAATGTATTCGACATGCATCTAGAGTGCATTCGGGTGCATCTACAAGTCAGTCACAAAAAAGTGACTTAAAAAATTATTATAGTGTTTTTTTTCTTTTTTTTTGTTCAATGATGAAGTATCATACTGTCAAATGATTTAGTTTTATAATTACACACACATACTCAAAAAAAGTAAAAAACATTTCCATGCATCCACATACTGGGTTCTCATAACCGCATCCAAACCGATAACTAAGTTGATGACATTCTCATTTACAACAAGACATGGGAAGAACATTTCAAACATATCAAGGAAGTGCTAAGCATTTTGGAGCAAGATTCACTTTATGCTAAAGCATCAAAATGTGAGTTGTGTTAGAAGAAATACCTTACCCTGGCCATAACATCAATCCACAAGGAGTGAGGGTAGAAGAGGAGAATATTAAAGCCATTAAGGAATCGCCTCAACAAAAAACTTTGACACAAATATGAGGTTTCGTAGGCCTATGCTGACAATTTGTAAAAGGATTTTCTAAATTGGCAGCCCCACGGATGAACCTATTGTGAAAGTTTTCGAACCAGAATACATAGAGATGCAATAAACTAAAACTCACAACACAAAATAACAGAGAACACAAATATTATCCTGGGAAAAACCCTCCTCACTGAGGGAAACAACCCAGCCCACAGAAAGATAGATCCTTTATTCAGTTTATCAGAGCAATTACAAAGAATCTCTGCCCCTTAAGATGTCTTCAACATACAAAGATCACTCAATGATCAGAGACAATAAAATTCAACAGAATTTTGCCTTATGAAATCATGATACTTAGATATCAACATCACAACTTAATCTGAATGCATAAAAGATGCTGCTCACACATTGAGCGTACTTTAAAAATGAGTATACATTTAATATCCTACTTTCCGAAAAGAAAAACATTCAACAACGATTACCTGCTACCTGAATGCTTTTTATCATGTTAAAACTCAACTCAAAACACGATATTAATGATATCGCCCTACCCAGAGAGATGACACGCACGTCTATACAAAATTGGCAGTTACAAGTTATGAATCAATGCTACAATGAATGAAGCGGCACACCCATTAGGATTCAAGCTATCGAAGAAGAAATGAACCGACGAAGGTGAGACATGAACTGATGCTGCATATAGAATCACCGCACATGAATATCTGACTACCGTTTCGGTTATTAGACATCTGCGGCCATAAAGGAAGAAACCGAAGCTTTCAAACATGAAACCGACAAAAAAGAAGGAACGTGTAGTGCCAAGTCATACAGAAGACAAAATGAATGCCAGCAAGGATAAGGTGAACGCACGGTGCCAGGAAGGAATATAACAATGCTGGAAAATATGATGCCAACAAACTTTCGGTGCCAAGTCACCATGAATACAAGGTGCCAAGAGATAAAATATAGAACATCAGACAATATAGACTGATGAATGGTATCTCTCACAGCGTACAAAAACATTAACACTCCCTCTTAGCAAGAGAGAGATCATTCATATGTCTTGCCATCTCTTAACATGACGACAAACATAAGAAGCTGTAACAAAAAGTCAGTAACAAAATCTCATCACAATTTTTCTCAACATAATATATTATTATCTCAGCATAACAATATTCACCATAGCTACTCCTAGAGGGTGAATCAGAAAAGCATAAAAATAAAGTCACGAAGTCACACACATGACTTCCACCATGGCTACTCCCAGAGGGTAAATCAAGGGCTTTCACCTCAAACTTCTCCCAGAGAAGAATGCAACACCACCTTGCCTACTCGTAGAGGGTGGAACAAGGGCTTTCACCTCAAACTTCTCCCAAAGAAGAATGCATTACCACCTTGCCTACTCGTAGAGGGTGGAACAAGGGCTTTCACCTCAACTTCTCCCAGAGAAGAATGCATTATCACAAAAAGGATCATCTGAATGCTAAGACTCCCTCTCAGCTGAGACTCCCTTTCAACACGAGCAGCATTCTCATAGCTTTGATTAACACAATACCAAGAAGTTGACTCCAATATTTGTCCAACAATGAGCTTTAGCAGTCACACTTCTACATGAGCTTGTTGATCCTCTACAAAAGGACTCGACACTCTTCCTCTGCCACACAAGCTCCCTCTGAATCTCATATCCCCCTCTTAGAATAAATTAATCACAAGATAATAGGAACTTCTTCAAGAGCCACCAACTCAGCTCAGGTTGCAATCTCTCATGATCCTTGAACTCCTTGATCCATCTTGAAGTATTTTAGAGAGATTAGTAGTAGTTCAAAGAAACAAACTAATCTGAAAAGAAATATTCAGATCAATGCTAAAGATATACATGATTCACTATTCCCAATATTAATGCATGAATTAACTGCAAAATTCATGATCAACATTTAAAGATACAATCATAAAATACTTATCTCGATATAGTTTAATCTTCCTCACAACTCAAGCACACTACAGGAAGATGAACCACCCCTGTTGCTACCTCTAGTCCTTTGATAATAGACAGCATCACATGTCTACTCATGATAAATATCATATCTGAATCTCCAACAACAACAATAAATTGAAGCCTCTTTTCCATCTTTAGGAAAATCGAACCAGCTCAATAAGCATCTACAGATTAAGGATCGATCACCAGCCCCTCTCGTAAGAGAATCAAGGCTAACTTGGCTCTGATACCATGTTAAAGTTTTTGAACCAGAATACATAAAGATGCAATAAACTAAAACTCACAACACAAAATAATAGAGAACACAAATATTATCTTGGGAAAAACCCTCCTCACAGAGGGAAACAACCCAGCCCACAGAAAGATAGATCCTTTATTCAGTTTATCAGAACAATTACAAAGAATCTCTGCCCCTTAAGATGTCTTCAACATACAAAGATCACTCAATGATCAGAGACAATAAAATTCAATAGAATATTGCCTTATGAAATCATGATGCTCAGATATCAACATCACAACTTAATCTGAATGCATAAAAGATGCTGCTCACACATTGAGCATACTTTAAAAATGAGTATACACTTAATATCGTACTTTCCCAAAACAAAAACATTCAACAACGATGACCTGCTACCTGAATGCTTTTTATCATGTTACAACTCAACTCAAAACACGATATTAATGATATCGCCCTACCCAAAGAGATGACATGCACGTCTATACAAAATTGGCAGTTACAAGTTATGAATTGATGCTACAATGAATGAAGTGGCACACCCATTAGGATTCAAGCTGTCGAAGAAGAAATGAACCGACGAAGGTGAGACATGAACTGATGCTGCATATAGAATCACCGCACATGAATATCTGCCTACCGTTTCGGTTATTAGACATCCGCGGCCATAAAGGAAGAAACCGAAGCCTTCAAACATGAAACCAACAAAAAAGAAGGAATGTGTAGTGCCAAGTCATACAGAAGACAAAACGAATGCTAGCAAGGATAGGGTGAATGCACGGTGCCAGGAAGGAATATAACAATGCTGGAAAATATGATGCCAGCAAACTTTCGGTGCCAAGTCACCATGAATACAAGGTGCCAAGAGATAAAATATAGAACATTGCACAATATAGACTGCTGAATGATATCTCTCGCAGCGTACAAAAACATTAACACCTATCACAAAGGGGAGCCTTTGGGTGGAATGCGTCAATTCAATAGGCTTCCGAGAAACTCAAAGAGGTGATGAGCTCATGCCTTGTTTTAGCCATCCCTGATTTTTCATCACCCTTCGAATTGCAGTGTGATGCTTTTGGGGAAGGAATTAGAGCAGCACTTATGCAAAATAAGCATCCCATTGCATTTGAAAGCCATAAGCTCACAGAGACCAAGAAACATTATTCCATCCATGATAAAGAGATGTTGGTCATCATGGATGCCTTGACTAAGCACAAACAATACTTGTTTTTTGGGAATTTCAATGTCGAAAGAGATCATGATAGCCTACGGTTCTTCATGAATAAAAAAGATCTAAACAACAAACAACAAAAGTGGGTAAGCAAGATACAAGCTTATGATTTTGATATCGAGTACGTCAAAGGAGCAAATAATGTGGTAGCAGATGCCTTGTCACGACATCCCCAATTGAACACCATAATAGATTGGAAGAATGATACCTTTGCAGAATATGTCAAAGACCCATAGGCCAATGGGATCGTAGAGGAGAATGTACCCAATGAAGAGTACAAAGTAGTAGAAGAGCTGATCTTATATAAGAATAGGATATTCCTTGTGCCCAACTTGAGGATGAAGGATAAGATCATTAAGGAATACCACACCAATCCCTAAGTAGGCCACCAAGGGTACTATAAGACCTACAAATAAATATAAGGGAAATACTCTTGGAAAGGCCTCAAGGGAGATGTCCTAAAGCATGTAGAAGAATGCATGACTTGTTAGAGAAGCAAAATGGAACAAAGTCACCCAGTAGGTCTTCTACAATCCTTACCCATTCCAAATACAAAATGGGAAAGCATCTCCATGGAATTCATAATAGGGTTGCCTAAAGTTCAACGGAAGGAATGCATTTATGTAGTTGTGGATCGACTCACCAAGTACACACAATTTATAGCAATATCTATTGAAAATCGAGCTCCACAAATAGTGGAAATATTCTTCAAAGAAATCGTTAGATTACATGGTATTCCAAGGAACATTATCAATGATCGGGACAGCTAATTCCTTAGCCTATTTTGGGAAGAGCTCTTTCGATTACCAGGGAACTTACAGTTATCACCCTCAAATGGATGGGCAAACTGAAATTGTTAACAAGTGGATAGAGATATATTTGAGAAATTACATCATGGGTCAGCAGAATGCATGGATAAAGTGGTTACACCTTGGTGAATATTGCTATAATATCACTCACCCCATGTTGATCAAGATGAGTCCCTTAAAAGCATTGTATGGTTATGAACCGTCCTCCTTTAAAAGTTTGATCTCACAAGAAAGTCTAGTACTAGGAGCTAAAGGTTTTGTGCAACAAAGCTTAGACATCACGAATACCCCCAAAGACAATTTGCATCAAGCATGGAATCAACAAAATATCTATGTTGATCAAAACCACACCAAGAGAACATTTAAAGTTGGAGACTTAGTATTCTTGTGGCTACAACCATATAAACAGTCTTGAATCAAGGTAAGCGGAGTAGAGAAATTAAAATCCCAATTTTATTAGCCATATAAGATCCTAAGGAAGGTGGGTGAAGTGGCTTACGAATTTGAGTTGCTCAAACAATTGTATTCATAATGTCTTTCATGTATCCCAACTCAAGAGAGTGCTAGGACAACAAGTTACCCCATGTGTGGAGTTGTCACCACTTGGTGAGGGTAAACTAATCTTGGAACTTGAAGTCGTTCTCAATATGAGGGAGAAGCGATTCAGGAATAAGACTATTCGTGAATTCTTGATTAAATGGAAGGGTCTCCCTATGGAAGACACCACTTGGGAAGGAGAAGAGATCTTCAATCTTCCGAATCTGAAATTGCTTGTGGGCAAGCAAATTCAGGAAGGACAAACTGGCATGTTTTCGACACGAAGAATTACTATGACACGTTATTAAGAACAAATCATATACAACACACCAACAAGGAAGAAGAAGATTAAATATCAAGGCCGATTGAGGACAGAGCAAGGCAACAATATAATTTGAACAAGGCATCATTTGTGAAGACAATGCAATGCCAACGATTCCAAATATGCATTAACTAAATTAGTGAGTAATATCCCTAAAGCAAGGTGATGAAGGAGGGAGCCGTCTTACATAATAAAACACGATTAAGGGAAGAATATCAATTTAATTTGAAGAGATGCCCCTATTGAGAGGGCAATTACTTTCTAAGGGATGCCTCCCTCCAAGAAGTCGCAAGGATATATATGGAGGAAACTCCCAAGTAATGGATTCCATGGAATGAATTAAAAATAGAAGACAATAACACCAGAGTACAATCTTAAACATTCTGAAAAGCCTTTAGATTCAACTATAGACAATTTAACCAATAGCCAGTAATATCTCTAAATAGTGGGTATGAGATAAAATGTATTATTTATTGGCCGAGTCATTATTGAAAAATATTATATTACCACAAAAACTAAAAGCAATAAACATCATATTTAAAAGTATCCTAATCACCCAATGAACCTATAGAATAATTTTTCATAAAATAACGTAAAACAAAATTAACAATTATGCAAACTCTATAAGATGCTTCATTGTTCTTCTTTCTCCTCTAATTTAATGCCACTCTTTTGTGAGACGAGTGCACTAACATGACCGAAAAGGAAGTATGAAAATTAGCATAACAACAATTAGGATACTAGAATCGTGTTTAACTAAAAAAGGAAGGAGAAAGTCCAATATATAGAAATCCAATTCAAAAAACAAACAGTCATAATAAAAAAATGAATAGACAAGAGGGAAAAGAAGAGCCAACAATCAATAATAAAAGCCAGATAATAAAACCAATTTGCTAATTCCCTCCAAAACCCAAAAGCCATTTAATATTTAAATGTGAAATAAAAGACAAGGAGCATAAATAAATGAGATTTATTTATGCCTAAAGGGGACATTAGGAGATAGGGGGAATTAATCAAATGATTAATTCTCTAGGACCAAAGTTATGACATTAATTGAATAATTATCAAATTATTTAATTAAACATGTGCCGAACGACAAAATATGAAGAAATGACCAAAAATAAATGACAGGACTCCAATATTAAAGGATAAATAAAAAATGATCAAAATTACTCAAAATTGATTCAAAATGACCAAAATCGACAAATGGCGCAAATGAGAACTAAAAAGGGGGTTGTAGCCACTTGCCATTTTTAGGTGTCTATATATATATATATATTTTGTGGTTCTTGTTATAATTCCGCATATGCATAATAGGGTAGATGAAATGATCCTTTGAAGCTTCATCCAATCTACCATTCTGTTATGACGGGAAATGAAGGCATATAAGGAAAGCAAATAGCTGAGTGGTCCATTCAAGTTTGATAGGAGGCCGATATTGTGGATATACCTCCGTGCCCCTTAGGAGGCCGATATGGAAGATATACTTCCGTGCCCAATTGAAGCCGATATGGTGGACGTATTTCTGTGTCCTTAAGAGGCAGATATGGCAGATATACATCCGTGCCCAATTGAGGCCGATATGGCAGATATATTTCCGTGCGCCTTAGTAGGCTGAATGGCTGATGTACTTTCGTGCTCCTGAACTTGATAGATAGGCTCAAGGCGCGTTGTATGATCTCTTGTGGGCTTCATAACGTGGATGAGTCATTGAATAAATCCTCAAAGGAATCCCACATATGCTATCTGATTATTATGATTAGTAACTTGATTATATATTTTAATTTTGATAACTAATTTGATTACAGGTTCTAAATCAATAGACTGAGTTAACTTCACATTCCTCAGCACAATCGCAACCCTAGATAGGAATTTTAGGATAAATCAAGCAAAGTCCCATCAGGGGGGACATTACAATTTTTGAGAGTGATTATGTGGACTCTTTCTCCCACTCTTCTTCCTCTGGTGGTAATTCTACAGATGATGTGTCAATTTGATTGGTAAGGTCCATGTACGCTTCACTAGGGAGTGGTAAATACCTTGTTATTTCTTCCCACTCTACTTTTGTTTATTCTCTTACCGGAGGAGTCTTTTTCTCTTCATGACTAGGACTCCGACTCAAAGTCACACTGTGGCTTTCACTTTGTTCTCAAGATGGGCTTGGGCTTTTGATCAAAAACATTTTAGTTTCTTCAAACTATTCCCTTCAGTCTTCTTCTTCGTTCTCTTTGTTGCCTTATTCTCAGGGACCAGCTAACTTTTTTCTCAAATGGCTTGTGACCTCTTCGTGATCTTTTCTCGTCCTTATTCAGATTAAAGACATTAATTCCAAGAAGTGCGTCATCAGTCAGTGTTGCATTCTTCTTTCCATTGGTTTTTTTTCTTGTAGTGTTGAAGTATTTACTGATCCTTTTCTCTGCACAGATCTTGTAAAATGATAAAATGTCATTCAATGAGTCTTGGCAGTTGATTCAAGAGGTGAACTACTTCATTTACTTGGAGGTTATTCCAAATTGTGTTTTGTGGTATTTATTTCCTGATGGCTTCCCTTCATATGTGCTACTTGAGGGATATGTCCTACAGATTTACAAGATCTTGTGTAAGGTTGTCTTCTTTTTCTTTGTTAGATTGTATTGGTTCTTTTGCCAGCCATGCCATTTATGTATTCATTTTCACTGACCTCACTTTGTACCCAACCTGACTTCTTTTAGGCAAGATGGGAAATGTTTACTTCCTAATTCAATGTGCCACGAATGTGACCAAATAAACAGATCAGATAGAACTATTAACTATAAAAGTTTCACACCAGCAATTTGCATGAAGACATCTCAATATATTTATTCATATGCACTTATATAAATTCCATTCAGAAATGCCCAAAACATGCAGCCCCCTTTCTTGTGTACAATGGAAGCATATAAAGTAGCTGACAGTTGCTAAGAACTTCCAACCATTGATAATTACTAAGGGAAACCACTTACATCCGAAGACCTAATTATATTGACCAACACAAAACTATAAAAATATTCTTCTAACTACATCTATTTTTATTTGAAGAATTTTTGTTCCAGTCAAGGCATGAAATTTTGAGTAGATATTTGCGGACTTTAGCTGGAGAATGCAATTTATCCATTGGCTAGGGTTTGGTGGAGGAGTTTAAAAATAAAATAAAAGTTCTTGAAAGTTCATAGGCAGGATATAAAAGGAGTTGTAAAAGGAAAAAAGAACATCTTTGTCATTTTGCATATTTCCCACTGTGAAGTTTGAACTGCATGTTCAAATTAAAACCATAGGATGAAAACCCAAAGGGTATTTGCCTTTGGAGATGAAAAGTTCCTTCCTAGCCAATGTTGATGGATTCACATATAATTCACATCGGTGCTGAATTCTTGAAGGATTGAGATTTTGTGCGATATTTCATATTTACCAGGAGCATGGAGTTCTAGAGGCAACAAATTTGTAGAAGTTTTGCTAGCAAATAAAATTTGAAGATGAAATTAGATTTATTGAGATGGCCAGATTTTTGTTAGTTTCAATGTTCCCAATGTGGTCGCTTCCTGAAGGAGTCATCCATGATGAATAATATCACAATGAATGTTTTAGAGAACATTTGGTGTTCATTTTTCCCTCCTGGCTGCCTATTTAGTGTGGCATTGGAGATTAAGGAATTGTCACATGCTTTTTGGGGCGGCGAGTCTTCAAAGGGAGGTTGAAAGGATTTTAAGAGGGAAGTCATGTGGTTTGTGGAGAGAAGGTGTGGACTGATGGAAATGGTACCTGCCCCTCATAGAGGACTCATAACATTGGCACAATCACTATAGAAGCAGCAAGGAAATTGTGAGATTTCTAGGGAGCAGCAGTAGCTCTTGTAGGTGGGATGTGACAGTGGGAAGAGGAGAATTTGCGTTGAAGCTGTACAGTAGACCTGAAATTTATATAGCTAGTCACCCCTAATCAGAAATCTTCAAGATCAGCCAATCTGGTATTTGGAAGAGCACACCAGAAATTATCACTTCAAAATTCTGTATTTATGTAAAGGATATCTCCACCCAATGATAAGCTTTGTATCAGAATTTTAAATCAGAAATTTACTAATATAGATAGTTCTATATATATATTTTAAAAAAAGTTGTGTTTTTGTTATCATTGTTGTGTCAATCCATGTCTGCTAATATTGTCAAACATTTATGCGCTGTGTTGAAAATACAAACCAAAACATTATTTGAGTCAAAGAAACCAGTAAGGGACTTTACTGATACTCAATATCACTACTACTAGTGTTGACTTGAAGTTTGAAGAGCTGTGCAAAAAGCTCTTAGAGCAAGACAAATGGAAGAAACAGTTTGGTGGTAGTAGTGAGACAAATTGTGGAACTTCATTGTCATTTCATGAGACAACTTGTAGAAGATGGATCAGTTATATTGCAGTATTGTCCAGGGATCAAATTGCAGACATTCTTGCCAAGTCTTTGAGTCCTACAAATTTGTAAAATTTTGGGATAAGCTTGGTGTATTTAGTAGATTGACCATTAAGGGAGGGTGTTAAAATAATGTTTCATTTATAATGGGCAATTACTTACTAGCGTTTAGGATAGACTTTAGGAATATTCTTTAACTTTTTGCTTTATTAGTAGTAAGTCTTATCGTCTTAGTCATCGCTCATATTTTGGAAGATCAGATCTGTTTGCATGGATGAACCAAAAATATCATCATACAGCACAGTGCAGATTCTGCATATTGCGTTCTGAAAATGCTCTGGTCTTTTGATTACGAAGTATATGTTCATACAAATCTTATTACTTTTTAAATAGAATATGAAAGCCATGAAAGTAGTAGTAGTTTGAAGTACAAGATGCTTGCCATGTAAACTTCTTGTGAACTGGAGAATTCGATGTTTTGATAAATCACCCATCAAGAATTTCTAGAAAGTGGACTTAGCTTGCTTCAAGGATCTTAAACTCTTGATTTTTTTGAATATGGAATCTATGCGAGCTAGGAACTACAGCCTTGTATTAATGTAGTTGTGAGAACTAGTGGAAAGTAATATTGTTTTATCAATAATTTAAAGCAAACAGAAGAAAATTAATTGTACTTCTTAGAAAGTTATTTACATGCTAAAACTTCATGCCATTTGTGAAATGATGCTAAGTTACATTAAAGAGTAAATATAAGGCTCAGTGGAAGTCATGTAATAGGCCGACAGATCCCTATAACCGTCTTTGAAAAGGTTTTCTTTCATTATATTTTTTTCTATTTGTGTTTATTGTCAATTGTTTCTCATGTTGTGTAGGATTCTGAGTTTTATAGCAATAAGTGAATAACATTGTATTAGGTTATGAAAAAATGGTAATGTACAGTTTTCTTTTTTCTTCTTACGAGTGTCAGGATATTGGTTCCTTATTTTGTGAAATTGCTTTCAGGTGTGGGATCGTGAAAAGATTGTTATTATACCTGATCACTATATATTTACTAATGATGAGCGTGCAAATAGAAATGTGGATATAATAAGAGACTTTGCCAAGGAGCAGAATATTAAGTATTATTATGACATCAAAGATCGTAGTGACTTCAAGGTATGCCTCGCAATGTTGTCTTTTAACATTCTACAGACATCGATATATTTTTCCTTTTTGTATGACATCAAAGATTGTAAATTTATAATGACTTAAAGGTATGCCTTGTGATTTTGTCTTTCAACTTTCCACATGCATCAATAATTTTTTTAACAGTATCATGATATTTCATTTCTGAGATGATCATAGACTCCTGTTTCTACATGGAGCTGTTTGGTCCCATTGTTATATCATGTTTCATGCATGGTAGGTTTCCTTTTACACGACCACCTAAAAGTATAAATGGAATTCAGTTACCCAGGTTTAAACTGGGAAAATCTTGGCAAAATCTCTGAAACTTTGCAACAATGTACTAGCTGTAAAAATAGAGAAAAAAGCTAATTTTGTTATTGATGTCAATTATAGTGGTATATACTAAAACAGACATTAGACATAATAAAAATGTTAATCATAAAAAAAATACTTGCAGGTTTTAAAAAATCTAGTTTAATATTTTTTTCACCTAAGAGTGTTTGTGTAAAAAGAATATGATTGGCCATAAAACAGAGTGCTGTTCTATCTTGATTCTTGAAGCATGGCCAACTATTTCAGGGCAGCCCTGTGGTTTTTTTACCTAAACCGTCATCAGGGTACAAGTATAAAGCAAAGTCCTTATCATGATCTAGGGTAAAACTTCTGAAAAAAATCTATTCAAAGTAAAACTTAATGAAACTTGAATTATGTGAAAATCTTTGGAGAAAACCTGGGAAACACCACGGCAAGCAGCAGGCTTGATTACTTAGGATTAATCACAGGTGTTTTGAGTGTAACGCTACTATGGTTTCACATTCTCTTACTGTGACTTGTAGACAATATTTATCAAAAAATAGCATTTGATCTTTATTTTTGATGGCTTGGATTTTTTGCTCTTTAGGCAAATCCAGATTATAAAGGAGTTTGCCACATTGCTCTTGCTCAAGAAGGCCATTGCAAACCCGGCGAGGTACTTTTATTTTTAGTTTATATTTATGTCTCTGTCTGTCATATGGTCTCTGAGTTGTCTGTTAACAGTTATTCAACCCCCTCTCTCTTTTAGGTTCTCTTTGGGACAGATTCACACACATGCAATGCAGGTGCATTTGGGCAGTTTGCAACTGGAATTGGAAACACCGATGCAGGATTTATAATGGGTACTGGTAAATTGTTAATAAAGGTAATATTTTCAGCAAGCACTCCATACATTTTTTTGAGTGATAATTCTCATGGGTTTTGGATACCTCTAGTTGCTAGTATAGACAAGGAAATGAAATGAGAGAAGAAGGTTTACTCCTTAAATAGAAATAACAGCATTATATAGATGTAGAATATTACTATTACATCCGCTACATTAACGACAGTGCAACAAAGGTCATTAAAGATCTACAACAACATCAACAACCTTATTTAAAGACCTACACCTAATTGCATATTTTTTACATCATCATTCTAATATAACCCCTAAATGACGAAACCAGAAACAAAACCTGGCTTTGCCCAAAATTTGAGAAAGTAGCCAAGACTAAATGGTTTAGCTGTCAAATCAGCAGACTACTCTAGAGAAGAGCAAAAATGGAGAGAAATGTCTTCAAAATCCACTAGTTGCCAAATGTACTCATGATTGGTCTTGATGTGTTTGGTTTGATTATGATACACTAGATTCTTTACCAACTTCATACTCCCTAATTATCCCAGAAAAGTGGTGTAGGTGTATGCTAAGGGAGCTAAAATTCTATGTAATCAAATTGCTTCACAACTAGCACTCGCAGCTGCTTTGTATTCAACTTCAGTGGATGATGGAGCTTCGGTTTGTTGAAGCTTACTTTTTCATGAAATCACTCTTAAACCCAAGGGGAAGATGGACCTTGTAGTAGACGGCTAAGTATATACAGATCTTGCCCAAGTAGAGTCTATATCCTATCAAACCTATTGGGACCCCAACAGAAAATCGTAATTCAGCAAAGTCCTTGCTAATTTTGCCCAATTGTACCTTATGATGTTCCTTTTTTGATCCGCATGTGTTGAGAAAGTCAAGTAGTCATTGAAAATCCTCAATTTTTTTGGTATTTTATTGGGCTATGGACTCTCCAGCTGACCAAGGACCAAGGGACCAAGTCGCAAGATTCTCATCCTTGTGAGGTCTTGGTCCTTGTGGCCTCCCTATCCCTATTCCCCTTGCATTTCATACCGTTTTCGAGTTCTAGACTTGCTCAAAACCTTGAGACTCATATTGTATTCTCTCTCTTGTCCATATTAGAATATTATTTATATCTTATTAATTAATGGTCAATAGTGTATTTATAGTTAGATTAGATTTTTTTTTTTGTATTAACATAGTTGATAAACTGATTACATCAGAGTTCTCGGTATACAATATTTCTATCCGATCAAAACCTTAAGACTAAGTCAGATCATTACATATATAACATCTCGTAAGTTCTGATAATAGAGATTAAATACAACTGATGCTTGTTAATACAAAAAAGAGGACTGTAATCCTTTGAGTATTTGCTGCACTGCAAACTGGTCAAGAACAAAAAAAAGAGGAAGTTCCCTTGCTAACTTTGTGTATCAGGTCCTGGCATCCTTCTATCTTCAAGCTGCATATCTTTGATGAACTGGTTAAGACTGTCAAGCTCCCTCTGCCGAAGCATATCTTTGTGCATGGAGAAGTATTGGCAAGAAACAATGTTGTCTTTGTGGATCAACAGCTGGCCTTCTCTCATAAGGATGATAAACCTGTCCCTAGAGATCTCTAAGGAAGCAGCAACCTGTGACATGATGTGGAAATGTGTGAATTTACATCAAAACTCAGTAAGCTGTCTCCTTCTCTTCTGAAATATCTCACTATTCTGCTCTTTCCATAAAAACCATAGAATTTCACATGTAAGAGTAGACCAAAAATAATTCATTTTAAAATCAAAAGACACAACATAATCGGCAAGAATTTCAGACCAAGACAAACCAAGTTTACAATTCCAGTCAACCAGAGACCCAAGAAAGATAGACCATATACACCGGGCATATGCACAGTTAAAAAATAAATGCTCATAGGACTCAGGGACAGAACAAAAATCACACCAAATAGGTTATCCTAAATCATGGGGCAGGGTGTTACTCACAACAAGTTTCTTTAAGAGCAAAAGCCACCTAAAACAAGATTTCTTAGGTTCACAAGGGGAGTGCCAAAAAAAGTTAAAAAAGGTTTGCCATTTAGATACCGGGAAATCCAGCCCCCAGCCAAGGTTCACCCTCTCAAAAATGTCACTTTTATCTTTCAGCATATCATAAATCTGCTTAGTAGAGATCTTGTGGAACTCACTACCATCCTTCCATTTGACCCACTGCATGAACTGACTAGTGGTCATACATTTTCCAGGAAAAAAAGAACCCACAGCCTTAGAAAGGATAGAATATGTCTTGTTCTGCGAGCTAGGGATATGGTACTTATTGGATAGTTCCTCCCAATCCCCAAGCCGATTGTCAATCAATACATCTTGAATAGTAGAGATACCATACTTAGCCCAATTCTTGGCAGAGCAGCTTTGAGTTAATGCCAAAGGCTTGCTGTTTGCCTCCACCTCCCACCAAATCGATCTATTGACCATCGAGTATGTAGGAGGACCACCATTGGCACCCCTGAATAGGAGAAGATCCCTGACCTGAACCCATGCTTTCCAAATGGACTGAAACACTTTGGAACCAAAAACTGACAAATTCATGGACCCCATCAATTTGTCCCAAAGAGGCACATCTTTCCATCCTTTCCCTTTTATGATATCTGATTTATTGATGTTGTTCCTGATCAAAACCTTCCACTGTTCATCGCCTATCACAGCTTGTGTAACCCATTTGGAGGCCAGAGCCATACCCTGGTCTTTCAAATCTCTTATGCCCAGGCCCCCTTTATTTTTTGGCATACAACACCATTACCATTTGACACAGTGCTTTTTCTTGTTGCCAAGGCCATCAGACCAGAGAAAGTCTCTCATAATTCTCTCAATTTGCCCAGTCTGATAGTTAGAAAATAGCCATGCAGATGAAAAATATATGTGATGAACTGACAAAACTTTTTGAGCAATCTGAACTCTACCAGCCAGGGATAATGTGTGTCTGCCATTTGATGTATTTCTTTTCAATCTTGGCATATAGCCAGTTCCACATTTCTTTGAGGGATGGGTCAATAGAGAATAGAATGCCCAAATATCTTACTATGTCGTTAGGCCCTGACCATTTCCAGCCTTTACTTACTACCCAATCTGGAGGAGCAGACGACCAACCAATGACCGAGGATTTGTGAGGGGCCACTTTGGCTCTCGAGACATCACAAAAGAACTGCAATCTATGTAGCATGTTATCAAAGTTCTCCTCTTCCAAGATAATAAACAGTGCTGTGTCATCTGCAAACTGGGCATTAAGCAAGGATTCCTCATTAGGGAGGGTAATTCCTCTAACAGGGGGACTTAGCTGAGGGGCTCTCAATATATAAAAAAGAGCATTAGCAGTAATAACAAACAAAGCTAGGGCAATAGGGCACCCCTGCCTGATGGACCTTTGGAGGATGATTCTCTCAAAAAGTTCTCCATTTACATCTATAACCATAGAAGAGTCTGTGAGCAGGATATTGATCCATTTACAAAAGTAGGGGGGAATCCGAATGCCTTTAGCATTCCCATAACAAAGGGCCACTCAATTCTGTCATAAGCCTTTTCGAAGTCCAACAAAACCATGACTGCATTATGCTTTTCACTCTTTGCCCAATGCATTGCTTCCCAACTGGTAATCAGGTTTTCAAGGATGAATCTCCCTTTAATGAATCCTGTCTGAGTTGGAGATATAAAATCAATCAATAAGCTACCAATCATTCTGGCCAGAACTTTAGCTATCACCTTATAAGACAAATTCAGGAGTGTAATGGGCCTCCAGTTCTTCACTAGAGATTTGTCACCATCTTTGGGGAGCAGCTTGATAACTCCCCTATTAATGTCAGCACCCAGGGAGCCATGATGGAAGGCGTCCTCATATAATTCTAACAATTCCTGCCCAATCCAATCTATATTATGTTTATAGAACTCAACAGGGAGTCCATCAGGCCCGGGGCTTTATCATTAGCCAGGGACTT
This sequence comes from Chamaecyparis obtusa, assembly GCA_027943335.1. NCBI lineage: Eukaryota > Viridiplantae > Streptophyta > Pinopsida > Cupressales > Cupressaceae > Chamaecyparis > Chamaecyparis obtusa. Next base: position 390,047 of record BSBK01001182.1, on the reverse strand, counting down.
GATTGCATCTTCAATTTCCACCAATGAGGCCGGCAGGTTGAGTCTATTAGCCTCCACATCCTAAATTTTCTTGGGGATCAAGCTGAGACATTCCTCCATTTTTTTGATATTGTGGTCATTGAATTCTGAGGAGAACAAATTCTTATAGAAGTTAAAGAAAGCTTCTTTAATATTGTTAGAATCCATAGAGACTTCCCCATCGATTTGAATGCCTTCAATGCGTTCTCTTTTCTGTTTGCATCGAATGATATTGAAGAAATACTTAGAGCCTTTATCACCACCTTTCATCTAGTTCATCCTAGCCCTGGTCTTTTGCCCATTGATTTTATATTGTTCATAGTTTCTAAGCTGGCACTTAATCTCTTTAATCTTCTCCTCCAATTGTGGGTCAGACCCCTTATTCTGCAATTCTTTCTCTGAAGAGTTAAGGGTACACTGTAGGGTATGCTCTTCCCGGTTTTTGATCATGGCCTTCTGCTTCCCTATAATCTGGTAGATACTCCTCCAAGAGAACTAAGTGGCTCCACATGTCCACTTGATTCAATCCCTGATTACAAAGTTTACATAAACTGCTGACCATTTTAATAGCTTCATCATTGTCTTCATCCTTAAGAAGCAAAGTATTTAGTTTAAAGCTATTATTTTTCTTAATAGGATAAATACCATCATCACATTCCAAGGAGACTACTGCATAGATTGGGTGGTGATCTGACATAGTTGTGGGGGAAACACACACTGGGGCCCTGCCATCCTGTTTCTCAAAGGAGAAGATAGACTCTTCTGCATAGACCCTGTCAAGCCTATAGTAGACTCTCTGCTGCCCTGCTTGGTTATTACACCATGTGAACCAAATATTTGAGAAGGAACTCTTCTTAAGCCTGAGGGGGTCTTCAATTCTGAACTTCCTCTTAAAATTAGACCAGAAAAACAACTCATTCCCTTTCCACCCTTGAACATTGCCACCACACTTATCCTCTCTACTCTCCACCATATTAAAGTCTCCATCAAAGATCCAGTGTGCTTTAGGAAGGCCATTAATTAACCATTCCCACAGGGCGGCACGATCTCTATAGTCATTGGGGGCATAGATATTACACACTCCAATCAGAAAATCCTTATGTTTGAATGTGACCCATAATGCTCTGTTACAGGGAGAGGAGCCATTTGAATTGAGCTTGTCAGCCCATTGGGGTCCAACCAGAATGGCGGTGCCACCTCTACCTCTAGGATGTGTTAGTGCTCAAATCTGCAGATGATTTATGATCTGACAAAACTATAACTCCAATTATCCCAATAGATTCATCTAACAAAATGCAAGCACTAAGGTATTAAGGTTGTGAAACCTTCTTCACTTCGAGTATGAAATTCAGGCGGGTTTACCTATAACAATTCACTATTTTCAAATGAGGTTTGAATTGTGAATCAGCTCCTTCACTGTTATGCTATCCCTTTCAGAATTGAATCAATAAGACATCACAACTCTTAATATAGCCCAAATTATCCTGATACAGAACACTATGATGAAAATTATGAAAGCAATAACATGGATTAGTGGCATAAGGACATTCATCCTTCTTTTTGAGAGTTAAACTCAAGGAAGGATAACCTCTTTCCGGTGCTTCTTTAAAGCATTACAATATACATCCATGAACTTGTCATTGATGATTCAGATAGTGACTAAGCAATAAAAGTAAAATTAATCAATTATTGGTATCTTCTTGGTGGTACAAATGTAAATATAGCCTAGACCAGTGCCTTATCTACTTGGGCATCAGAGTCAAACCATACCTCCACAAGATTCTATCAAGACAGATATACTAAAACCCAAATGAAATGCCTGACATCCCATCCCTTTAATTCCTACACTTGCTATCAAATTTATACATGGACACTTAATTCACAGAGACTCTCCCCTTAAGATTTTACTCTTTCATTGAAAGAACTTAAGTTCAAGCCCTATATTCACCTTGTGAACAATGCATTTAAAAGCCTTACAATTTAATGCATAAGAAAACTAAACATCCATACACAAAGACAACAGGTAGTAACAATAGAGTTTCAATATCTTTGTATTAATATTCAAAATGTATCAGTACGGTATCACCATGACTTCAGAGAAAATAAAGTTCTATATCTCGGAACTTTCTTTACAAAATGTATTAACCACCCCTTGAAAAGAGTAAAGACTTGCTATATATACTCACAGCCATCTTGGAATCCTCAAAAGGATGCAACAAGCTTCGGATGGCTATGTAAACAACTTGCACAAAAGACAAAAGTACAAATCCAAAGATTGTGACTATAACAACAGAAAGCAGTTCTCAACTACTTAACAATTTTACAAGTGGCACCTTTGTCTAAAGATATTTTAGAGCAGTTACATAATTTGTTGCATGAATGATGACCGCCATCTGGCTAACCTACATCATCCCTCTTATACATCTGACTAGATACCTTTCGGTTGCTTTCAATATTGATGGCCAATTTAAATGCATCCCTAAGGGTACGGGGGTTCTTATCTCTTAGGAGATAAGACATCTTACCATCCATAGAATTGAAATAAGTAGTTAGGCAGACTGCATCATCCAACCTTAATACTTGAAACAATTTGTACATAGCCTTTTGGAATCTGCTATTAAATTCTGACATGCTCTCATTGTAATGCTTTTTGATATTGTTAAACTCATTGAGCATGTAGCTTGAATTCACATGTTCTGCATATTGCTCCTTGAAGCATCTGACAAACTCATCCCATGATGCAATATTGTTCTCAGGCAAACCCCGGTACCAATCTCTAGCATCTTCAACCAATGATTGAACAAAAAGCTTCATTATAACATCTTCGTGCTCGATCTCATAATCATTGACTTTATTCGTGAAAAATTTCAAGTGCTCTTCACAGGTAGCCACATTATTTCTTGTAAATAATGGGATTTTCTTTCTAATCTCATTAGGGACAACATTGGGTTGACTAGGAATACCATAAAAAAATAAAGGTCTCTATCTATCCAAATGAACTGGTCTCCTTTGGATATTTGGTTGGACTAGAGGGGTTGCTGCAACATTTTGACAAGGTTCAGTCCCCATTGTACCACTAACTAGTATTCAAATTTGGTCCAAGTATACTTTGTCCAGGATGAAGGGCTTGAGGATTTGGAAAAGAATTGCTAAGCTGATTGGGTGGGACCATTCCTGATATAATAGGGACAGAGCTACTAGTAGATGTGTTTATATTAGCATGCAAGAAAGCAATCTTTCTTTTCATCTCATCTGCAGCAGCCTCCAATTCTAGTTTCTCTAACTGAAGAGCCAAATCCTCTTTAGCTTTTCTAGCCCTTTCCAAATCTTGGCTTGCTTGGGAAGGTATACCAGGAACAACAACTTTCTTGGGCTCACTAATATTTACACCAACCATTTTTTGGGCTACTTCATTTTGCAATTTGTGACCACTGTTAACTTTAAAGATTCCTTGAAACCCCTTCTCTCTACTCAGGGGTCCATTGGAATTCCTCCTAACACTCACGACTTTCTCACTAATAGATGTTAATGCCAATTGTTGAGTAGTCGGTTTGGGGGGGGTGGGATTTTTTCATAGCTTTTAACATACTTTATCTCATGGTTGGGAACTGGTTGACAATCGGCTGGGGATTCGAGAGCAACTTTATTTTGACCCATAGTCTCCTTTCCATCAAATAAAGGATTATTAATACATAAAAAAACATCTTTATCCGCTTTATCTTGACTGCTATTTATCTCATTGTTAACATTCGGCTTGGGGACTGAGTTTTTACCATCCATTGGACCGGTCTCATGAATTTTTGAAATGTTAGCATCTTTTTCTTTATTAGGGTCAGTAGTCTCTGAGCCAGCCTTTCTATCATTCGTATTCAATTTACTGGAAAATTTAGGGTTCTAAGGAACCTGCAAGGCCGGACACTCCCTTTTGGAATGACCATTTTGCTTACAATGAAAACAAGAACTTAAATCACCTAAGAGTGCAATTTCCCAAGAAAATTGTTCATCTTCTAAGTCCATCGAAATAATATTTGGGAATTCAAGTTCTGGTTCGAGGGCCATCAAGATTCTAGCATTCAAATGAGGTAAAGTATATCTTGCTTCCTCAATTTGTAGAACTGACCCAAGAGGGTGGACAATCTGGGCTATAAAAGGCCAGAATTCGGGCTAGAGATTTCTAATCTCCACCCAATGGGGAACAGCCCGAGCCACGACCTGCTCGACCTCCACTTTAGTAGACCATTGCAAAGCTTTAAAGATGGACCGACCCACATTCCAGTGCCTCTTTTTAAGCACCCTTTCCTGCATGGCATGCGTTTTGAAAAAAACAACAAACAGACCCTTCTGAATCATCTTGTAGAAACTGACTTGAATACCTAGTTTATTTCCCCAAACATGCGCAATCCAATCATCAAAAATTTTTCTTGCAGGAAGAGAATCTTTTTCTAAGCATACAAAGAAAATTGCAATTTCTTTAAGCCTTAATTGTTCCTTCCTAATGGCTTTTATCATATCTTCATTAGGGGAGAGTGAGAGAGTCCGAAGTTCATGGGGAGCGGGCTTACCAGTTCCACCCTCTCCGTCTTTGATTGTGCCATTCTCAACGACGTCCCCACCCTGTCTATCTCCATTAGCTACGGGCCATCGAGTTGGCTCCTTACTGGCGAGGAAAACTCCATTGAAAGTAGCTGATAACGGACACTCAGGTCGTGACTGTTCTGCCAACACTTGTATGACGGCTTGTCCTCCAATTTCCCATTATTAATCTTAGTGGATTCCCCTTGGCACGTTTGAGTATTATTATCCTGACATTCTTCATTAATAGCTTTATTACCTCCATCAATATCCATACTTAAGGATTTTCCATCATTCGCCGTAGTTGCTCCAAACTCACACACGGATGAACCAGGCTGGGAGCCAAGAGGACCCGGCTCCAAAGACATCCCTAAGAAAACCCTAATCACACCCCAAAGAGAACACAAAAAAAGCAGAGAAAGAAAACGAAGAGAACCAAACCAAGCAGAGGGAAACACAAAGCGAAAAAGACCACAAAAAGCACGAAACTACAAAGGAGAACAGAGAAGAGCCATGGGGTTCTGTAGAGTACGATGGCAGAAGCGTTCAACACCTCAGCCTCGGGACTCGTACGGTTGCAGAGCCCTTGATATGAACAGTTAGATTAGATTTTTTCTAATTTAGTCATCAATTATTGATTGTTTCTTAAGAAAACATCGACATTGTAATTGCTATAAATTGTACATACTCTTTGATTGTTAATACAAGCCATTACTATTGTTTTTAACACTATCATGGTATCAAAGCGGGTGGAGAATAAAAGTTTTTTAATATTTTTATAATTCTAAAAATTTTCCTAAGATAAATTTTTAGTGAAAAATTGTTCAAATTTTTTTTGTATCTTCCTTCAAAGGTCTTTTTTTAAATTTGTTTTCATTGCTATTGTTGAATTTTTGTTTGTGTTTTTTGAGATCTCGTGGGTTTTCATGGTCACATTCTTCAATCCACGTATTATAGCTTGTTTTCTGCGATGCCTAAGTCTGTTTGTGGACCGTGACCTCCTATTCTTAGCACACATGACCTCGTTTGAGGCCTCTTTATCCTGTTTGGGGGCCACTTTTTCAAACTCCGAATATTTTTTTCCTGGCACACGATGACCCGAGTTTCACAGAGCTTGTGTCGTGGGTGTTTCACTGTTTCCATTTGAGTTTATTATGGGAATAAATTTGTGTTTTCTGCCTCCTTTTCTCCGCCTTGACAACCTGCATAACTTCCTAGAGTTTTCTTCTCCCTATTATCTCGCGCACGACCTGTTTGCGACTAGTTTCTTTGCGACAAAAGGGTTTCTTGCATGCTGTTTTGTGATCTCCGCGATAGTATTTGTATGCGTGCCTATGAACTAGGGTTTTGTGACGATTTTCTCAATCAAAATTGTTTTGTTTTTTAGGCTTTGTGACGGGCACAATTTTTTGGGTGCATTTTGTCTGCAACTAGGGTTCCCAAACCCTATTGTGGCAGTATGCAATTTTTTTGGTGGAATCTTCAACCTAGGATTTTTGCACTGGGATTCGTGCTAGTAGAGATGTTTGACTCTACAAGTAGGGTTTATGGTTTTTTAAACCAATAGATTTTTGCCTTGGAATTTGTGCTTCAAAATCTACCTCTATTCTCTGTGAATTGGGATTTGTGCCTTGGGTTTTGTGCAATCAAGGTTTAAGCGTCTTTTGTTTTCCTTGTTTTTTCGTGTCTTGAAAAGCGTGAAAGATGGCTTCTTTGACCAACATAGTGTTGGAAGGTAGTCAGAAGTTCAATGATTGAAACTATAACACTTGGATGTAGCGGATGATAACGACTTTTGAATATCGGTGTTGACTAGATTGTTATGGGCAAGTCTACTTGTCCTATAGCACTGGGTCCAGATCACAACAAATTTGATGAGTAGAATCGAGAAGTTGTGATGCTCATTAAATTGTCGGTTCCTTGAGAGATTAAATTCAATAAATAATGGCATAATAATAAATATAATATTAGAATAATTAAATAATTAATAATTAGTAAATAATATGATATAATCAACTATTAATATAACTATATATTATTAATATATTATTTAATATAATAATATATATAATGATAATTAAATGGACATCTTGATAATAATATTATCATCACATAATATATAATATTAATATTCATATTGATATTATATATTTAGTATATTATTAATTATAATAATATACCTAGTACTAAATACACTATATTGCTAAAATACATATAAGCAATATAAACCAATAAGGAGAAAATCAAATAGTCTTATTGATCCAAACTATAGATGCAAACAAATAAAGATTAAGATAACTTTCTATATCTATTGGCGATTCTAGTCAATGATTAAGGGTTGATGATAAGATGGGTTGATCATAGTCATTGGAGGTGTTTCTTCCAACTTGTCTCATCCACTAAACATAAGGTATAAAAAAAGGCATTACAAACATTAATGGAGGGAAGTAAGAATTTTCTATTTCGAATTGAATATATATTTGGGATGGTATCAAGGGATGAGCTTTCTTAAGGCAATAGAGTGATATGTGTTGAAGGCATCACTCAAAGAGAGGCGCCAACAAATACTGACATCTCATTGGATACTACAAACTCAGTTATATAAGAGCAGTCAACAGCTTAAAAAGCATTCAACAAAGGTGGGCTCGTTCCATAGTCATGGTCAGCGGTTTTACAAGGAAAAGATTTAAAGGTTAAATATGAAGACTGCAACATCATAGTAATAGGAGGAGCATTGCACAAACAGATTTACAAGAAGAGGAACATAAACATTATACTCATTAGTGATTGCCAAAAAAACTGATTTTTAATTACCAATTCTTCATCTCATCAAGTATCACATTTATAATTAATTCATCACATAAGTAAGATGACTGAAACATCATTGATAGCCATAATCATTATTACATCAGATCATCATTAATAATCAAAAGGAAGGAGGATCCCATAAATACAAGAGTTCTACAGTAGAGATAGCCATTGATATTTGGTGGAATAACTTTATTGGGTTTTCATTCCAATTAATTGACAAAGTAACAAGTTGGAAGAAGGTAATTGTTTTGAATTTATAGCGCAACCTGAAGGGGGGACATTACAGTGGTATCAGAGCATAATCCTGCCATCCTGTGAAGAATAGTTGATGCAAACGTATCAGAGAAGAGCGAAAAAGACCACCATGAATGAAATGGCCAATGAGTTGAGGATCTTTATGGAACAAACAAATCAGACACTCATGAGTCAAAATGAAAGATTAGAAAGGTCCAATCAAGCACTCCTCCAAGCCCTGCAAAGTATGGGAAATTCAATTAACAACCTCAAGAACAACTCTACCAATGGGAGGGATATGAGTTCTAACCATTCAGAAAATAATGAGTCATCAATGTCTAGAGTTCCCAAACCAAACCTTCTTGCCGATGGAAGAAATACCAAGGGAAGAAGAAAGAATAGGTCAACCAATGAATAGCATTGAGGAAGAGCTTATGCGAATCTCAAGCCCCACATCAGAGAGGTTGTATCATTTAGAGAATTTTGTGAACACAAATGATGAGCGGCACATAAACAAAGAGCTCAAGCATAAAGTGAACAACGTAATACTCCCAAATTTTGACGGGTCAAGGAAAATTACAGCTCAGACTTGGCTACAAAAATTAATCACCTACTTTACCCTTAGTCCGATGACCGGAGAGGATGCACTTCAATTCGCCGTACTGCATTTAGAAGGGATAACACATGAATGGTGGCACAATGGGCTTCTCTCACTAGGCCATCAAAATATAACCTCTTACCAAGAATTCTCTCACAAACTCATCAACAGGTTTGATCAACAAGATCCAAAATGGTATTTTAAGGAACTTACACATCTTAAGCAGCATGGAACAATAGAGGAGTTTGCTAATGAATTTCAAAATCTTTTGGTCATGGTTCCTAACTTATCCCAAAGAAGGCTTACCTATTTGTTCGTTGAGGGACTTAAGGACTCAATTAAAAGTATAGTGAACCCCCTTGAACCACAAACCTTGGGGGAAGCAATACAAAGGCTAAGAAGGTTGAATCAAATTCTTCAAAAGAAAGGTCTAAGAATTTCTCAACGAAGACAAAACATAGGTGTGAAGATTCAAGGAAGGACAATAGAGGAAAAAATGTTATGTATGCAATGAACAATGGAGTACAAAACATCAATACCAAGCAAGAGATGAATTAATGAAGAGTTTATGTTTCAAATATAAAGAACCATGGAGACATAATCATCAATGCAAAAGAGGACAAGTACATAAGTTAGAAGAAATGGATAATGAAGAAACACCTAGCAAGAGATCAAGGCTTTCTTAGTGAGTGCCAAGATCCAGGACATTCTTAGTGAGTTTCACACTAGATCAAGGCGTTCTTAGTGAGTGCAAAGATCTAGGACATTCTTAGTGAGTGTCAAGAAGCAAGGACATTCTTAGTGAGTGTCAGGGCATTCTTAATGAGTGCCAAGCGCATTCTTAGTGAGTGTCAGGACTCAAAGGCATTCTTAGTGAGTGCCAAGGACATTCTTAGTGAGTGTCAAGACTAGATCAAGAGCATTCTTTGTGATTGCTGAGACTGAAAGGACATTTTTGAATATTGAAAATTTATAAAAAGGAATTAAGAGAGTTGATATCCTTGAACAAAACCATACTTAATAGAGGCAGACAAAAGGGCTACAACAAATAAAGATAAGTTTTATCTTTTTGAATTGTTCTTAAATTGAATAATATGATGAAATATTTGCAAAGAAGATTTGTTTATATTTATGAATATATTACTACTCTAACCTCAAATTGAAATTGTCATTTCAAGATCATTGAATTGAACATTAGAGTTACACTAGAAGTGCATTGCTTGAGGACAAGCAATTTTAGGAAGGGTGAACTGTGATGCCCCTTGTCTGAGAGATTAAATTCAATAAATAATGGCACAATAATAAATATAATATTAGAATAATTAAATAATTAATAATTAATATGATATAATAAATTATTAATATAACAATATAATAATAATATATTATTTAATATAATAATATATATAATGATAATTAAATGGACATCTTGATAATAATATTATCATCACATAATATATAATATTAATATTCATATTGATATTATATATTTAGTATATTATCATATAATATTAATTCTAATAATATACCTAGTATTAAATACCGTATATTGCTAAAAGACATATAAGCAATATAAACTGATAAGGAGAAAATAGAATAGTCTTATCGATCCAAACTATAGATGCAAACAAATAAAGATTAAGATAACTTTCTATATCTATTGGTGATTCTAGTCGATGATGAAGGGCTGATGATAATGATTAGTCATCGCGAATGCTCTGATAGACGACAAATATAAAGAGATGAGATTCATATGATAAGTAACTCTTGTATCGAAGCCAATGTGTATCAAACGTACATCCACAAGCTACTGCGATGATTATGGTGATAATCACCCTCATCACAATCTGCTGTTAACATAAATTGAACCACTATTATTACGTAAGTCATTTATTAAAATTATTAACGAGCTCTAGCAAAATGAATGAATAGGATTAATTAGGAAGGAACGCAAGTCATTGGAGGTGTTTCTTCCAACGTGTCTCATCCGCTAAAGGGACGGTATCAAGTAAGAATAAGAATTTTCTATTTCGAATTGAATATATATTTGGGATGGTATCAAGGGACAGACTTTCTTAAGGCAATAGAGTGATATGTGTTGAGGGCATCACTCAAAGAGAGGTGCCAACAAATACTGACATCTCATTGGAAACTACAAATTCAGTTATATAAGAGCACTCAGCAGCTTAAAAAGCATTCAACAAAGGTGTGGGCTCGTTCCATAGTCATGGTCAGCGGTTTTACAAGGAAAAGATTTAAAGGTTAAATATGAAGACTGCAACATCATAGTAATAGGAGCATTGCACATACAGATTTACAAGAAGAGGAACATAAACATTATACTCATTAGTGATTGCCAAAAAAACTGATTTTTAATTACCAATTCTTCATCTCATCAAGTATCACAATTATAATTAATTCATTGCATAAGAGGACTGAAACATCATTGATAGCCATAATCATTATTAAATCAGATCATCATTAATACTCAAAAGGAAGGACGATCCCATAAATACAAGAGTTCTATAGTAGAGATAGCCATTGATATTTGGTGGAATAACCTTATTGGGTTTTCATTCCAAGTAATTGACAAAGTAACAAGTTGGAAGAAGGTAATTGTTTTGAATTTCTAGCGCAACCAGAAGGGGGGACATTACATGGAATTGGGAAAATTTGAAAGGCCTACATGAAACGTCCGACAAGAGCCATGTGTTTTTTTTGAAGAACATACTTTTCTTGATCATGATGGATGAGAGAATGTTCCTACAAGAGCATCTCACAAAAATCAAGGACATCCATGATTAGTTGGAAGCAATTGGTCGGACGATGGAAGAAGACATAGTAGTAATCACTCTAAAAAGTCTACCAAAGTCTTATGAGCATTTTATTGAGAGCCTCAACATCACCTCAACTTATGTTGAATTGAAGTTTCTAGATCTTTGCATCGAACTTTTGTAATAGGATCTATGAAGACAGTAGTTCAGTAGCAGTTCTAGTTCGTCCTCCATAGAAGAAGCCTCACAACAAACTCACCTGCTCAAGACAAAGGGAACAACTATTGCTCTCAACAAAAAGGCCTAATGTATATCTAGGATAGCTCTAAGAAGAACATTAAGTGCAATTATTGCCACAACTATGGTTACATGAAAAAACACTGTTGGCATCGCCCGACTTTTGAATAGAAGCAGGGAGGGTCTTAGCAGATGGCCGATATAGTAGAGCACACTAAGGACATTAAGCAAGAGTTTGCTTTCAATGCCTTTACGACCAAATGCCCAATAGATCACATCAAATTGTCTGCTTGGTACATTGACTTAAGTGCTTCTTGACACTTTACTCATCATTAAGATTGGTTCATTGACTCCACACCATACATTGATTTCAGTTATTTTTGGAGGAGAAGAGATATCGTTGTTGGAGAGGGTAACATGTAGATTCAATCTGGAGGGAGGAATATAATTTTTAATTTTCCTTAATGTATACTATGTTCTAGGCATGGAAATCAATCTTCTCTCTATTAGTTAGATTACGAGACACTCTCTTCAGCTGGACGTGGTATTCAAATTGCACAAATGCAATATTGTTGATCATGAGACTCACTCTACAATTGCTGTGGGTATTGAGGATAATGGTCTTTATAGACTCGTTGACGTTAGTGATTCTCAGGAGGATGCCATGGAAGCCAAAAGTTCTTCCATTAGCAATCTTTGGCATTAGCGGTATGGGCATATGAACATACACTATTTCTCTTAGTTGGTTCGAGAGTATTTGGTTGTTGGCTTGCTTGAGATTCAAACTCAAACCCATGGAGTTTGCAGAGCTTGTCAGACTGTAAAGAAACAATAGACTCCATTTTTGGATGACAATACTTGACGAGCTTCCAAGGTATTACAATTGGTTCATGCTCATGTATGTTGACCAATGAACGCTCCTTTACTTACTGGGTCCAGGTATTTTCTATTATTTGTTAATGATTTTGGTCGCAAAATGTGGGTGTATTTTCTCAATAAAAAATTAGAGGTGTTTAGCATGTTTTAGATGTTGAAGGCATTGGTAGAAAAAGAGCTAGGTCAGCAAATAATAACTCTTAGGTTAGACAATGGGGGGGTAATTTTGTTCCTTAGATTTCTCCAATTTTGGTGTACATCATGGTATTAAGCATCAACTTACTACACCTTACACCCCTCAGTAGAATAGTGTTAGCGGAGAAACCACACAATCACTAAGATGACTTGGTTTATATTGGAACATAGAAATGTTCCAAAGAATTTTTGGGCAGAAGTTGTCTACATTGTTGTCTATCTTTTGAACATGTCTCCCACACAGGTGATTAAGAAGAAGACTCCAAAGGAAGCTTGGTTTGGTAGGAAGCCTAAAACCACTTACTTGAAAGTCTTTGGCTTTTGAACTTATGTTTGGATTGTAGATGCCAAGCACTCAAAACTGGATTCCAAGAGCCAGAAACTTATGTTCACAGGATATAGTGAAAACTAAAAAGCATATCGGTTGATTGATGTAGACAGTGATTGTCTGATATTCAGTTGGAACGTTGTCTTTGATGAAGTACGGGGGTTGTTTCAACTCTCTTCTCCTATTTTGAGTCTTGACAATCGCCTCTACAGGCTAAGGATTTGGGTGTTAGTCTTCCATTAGGTCCACCTGATGGGAGTGATTCAGATGACTTTGACTTTGAAATTGTGGAGTCTCCTAGGCATGATATTGCACCACCCCACTTTCCTTAGGAAGATGTTGATCTACATCCCGTTGATCCCGTTCCTGCCATCCTAGATGTTGGTACTTCTACTCTAGCCTAAATGGCGGGCTGAGACCATAGGTGATCTTCATGATGATGAGTTCATTGAGGGTAGATCAGCTAGGAAGAAGAGCATGCAGCATAATACAATTAATTTTGCTCTTATGGCCAACACTCACAATGTTTATGAGCCTCAATCTTATTTAGAGGCAAAAGGTATACCTGAATGGGAACAAAATATGGAACCTGAACACCATAGTCTTCTAAAGAACAACACTTGGGTCCTTTCTGATCTTTCACCGGGGAAGAAGCCCATTGGTTGCAAATGGGTGTATAAAGCTAAGTACAAGGTTGATGGAACCCTTGATAAATACAATGCTCAACTAGTTGCTAGAGGGTTCTCACAGAAAGAGGGCATTGATATGAGGAGAGTACCTTTTGGCTTGTCCTTGCCATTTCAGCCCAATTTGGATGAAAAGTCCATCAAATGGATGTCAAAAGTGCATTCCTCAATGCTGAATTGTAGGAAGAAATCTATATGACACAACCTCTAGGTTTCAAGGTTGTTGGTAAAGAACACCAAGTATGCATATTGGTCAAAGCACTTTGTGGCCTGAAACAGGCTCCTCGAGCTTGGTATATAAAGATTGGTAAGTACCTCAGTGATCAAGGCTTTCAAAGGAATCCTTCTGATTCCAATATGTATGTAAAAACTATTGGTATTGATATTCTTTTACTTGTCATCTATGTTGATGATCTGATAATTATTGGTAGCTCAACACTTTTGATTGGGCATATCAAACAGAGTTTGTGCTAGTCCTTTGACATGACATATTTGGGACTAATACATTATTGCTTAGGTGTTGAGGTTTGGCAGACAGATAATAGTATCTTTATCTCTCAGTCGAAGTATGCCAGAAGTTTGCTAGACAAATTTCGGATGCAAGATTGCAAACCTGCATCCACACCTATGGAGAAAGGGCTGAAGTTGTTAGCCTAATCAAATTCACCTTTGAGTGATGAATCCGTGTTCAAGCAACTAGTGGGCAGTCTCATCTATCTCATTGCCACAAGACCCAATGTTAGTTTTGTTGTGAGTTACATCTCTCACTTCATGACAACTCTTGGAGCTGAACATTGGGTTGCAATGAAGTATGTGCTCAGATATGTGAAGGACACTTTTGATTTTGTCATTCTCTATGGAAAAAGCAAAGATCCTAGACCCATTGGTTTCAAAGACTCAGATTGGGCAGCTTTTGTTGATGACAAGAAGTCTACATCTGGGTATGTCTTCAGTGTGGGAATAGGTGCAGTCACATGGAACAACAAGAACAAATAGACAATAGCTCTTTCCTCGACTCAAGCAGAATATCAAGGAATTGCTAAAGCAACTTGTGAGGCAGTTTGGCTTCGACAGATTCTTTTTGACATGCACATCTTAAATAGGTCCTTCACCTCTATTTTGTGACAATCACGGGGTGCTCAAACTTGTAAAAAATCTAGTCTTCCATGAGCAACCCAAGCATGTTGAGCTTCTTTGTCATTACATCCGCTAGCTTGTCGAAGATGGATCAAAACAATTGCAGAAAGTTCCAACTGAGAATCAGACTATAGACATCCTTACCAAGTCTCTGAGTCTACACAAGTTTGTAAAATTTAGGGGACGACTTGGTGTAGTTGACAGATTGACCATTAAGAGAGGGTATTAGTATATTATTATTTATATCTTATAGTTAGATTAGATTCATTCTAATTTAGTTTTCAATTATCAATTGTTTCTTAAGGAAACATTGACATTGTAATTGCTATAAATTGTACATACTCTTTGATTGTTAATACAAGTAGTTACCATTGTTGTTAACATTAACAATTCACAATCCCTCTTTGGATCCATACCTCAATTGTCACCTCCTCTATCTCGGTAAGTCTGTGGAACTTGTGGATTTCAGACCTTGGCATCATATTCCCAGTGCCAAGTCCACACTTCGCCCCCAGTGCTTGGCCCGATTCTTTCCCTAGTTCTTGTTCCTTTCTTCTGCTTGACACTTGCATTCTCACAAATCCTAGAGGCTTGTGTGGACTCGCCCCCATCTCCATTCTCCCAATTTCCTTTCGTAGGTTCTCTAGGTTCATCTCAGATTTAGACTCACATGAGGTCCTAGATTTTTGATATTTCATGCTAGGTTCCATCAGACCTTAGAAACTCTTGAAACTCGTTCCCATCTATGCCAACATTCTCCGGATTACCATTAAGGCCCCACTTCGATCTTTGCAACATTCTAGATGTGATTTTCTTGCCAAAAAATAGAATCTAATCTCATGGGTGTGCTTTCAAATGGATGTTTCAGTAGTGAATGGTAAATCATTATGTGGGTTGCAAAAATACTTAAATCTCTTAAAAAACACATTTGATCCTAGCAAAGCCCCAAAAAAGGTCATTTTTTTATGCTCACCATATTGGGTTTTATACCAATTTATATGTTTTTTGGACCTCTTGAGCTCAATTGAGAGGTCTGTTTTGCACTAGGATGCATCTTATGAAATTTCTTTGGTGAAAAATATCCAAGCAAGGGAAGGGAATTGTAGATTTCAAGCTCTGATATAATGAAAGAGAGAAGCAATGTAAATGCTACGAAGCAAGAGAATTCATTAGATATATTAATGAAACCTGTACACTATACAATAAGAAGACCCTTGTTATGAGGACAAGGATGAAACCCTAGGACATACTAAGATCATGACAAATTTCTTAATCATTTGATATGAGATACAAAAAGTAAATAAGTAAGCTTAAGTATGCAAGTGTGAGTATAACCCACTATTAACTATTTAGGTAATATACTATGTTCACACCAACAAAAAATGTGTATATGTTTATAATTTTTTTTGTTGTTGTATGGACCTATCCAACCCCCTCTGTGTAATGTCCCCTAACATATAGTATTGCTGTTAATAAATAATATTAATGATAAACTTGTAGTTAGTCCTCGCAGGCTAAAGCATGGTATTAATAAAAGGGGGACAACTTAGTGCACCTAAGTCCTATTTTGTAGTCATGAAGTTGGGACCACTTTAAGTGGGGTGCAATTGATCTTTCCTTTACTCAGCTGAAGATTATCTTTGCCAATTTAGAGGCTTTTCTGACAAGGCATGTAGGAAAGAATTAGTAATTGCCAGGCGATTGGGTTTTAAAGTGGAAAGAAAGCTAAAAATCACTTTCTTTGGTTGCTGAAGTTATTATAAAGGATTTGCTTGTGAAGAAGAAGGCATCTAGAATATTGTTATGTTCTTTTATGCTCTGCAAGCTTGGTCGCTTCAATCTTTCTCGGGATGCAAACCTTGGAGAATGTCACACATTTGGACGAAACCCTAGATAATTCTATGTTAATGTTTCAGCAGTACGTGTGCACAGTAATAAGTCAGCTGATAATATTTGAGGTTAATAGTAGTAGAGGAGAAACACCTTCATATAGCTGTTAAAGTTCAGACAGAGAGATTGTGCTACAGCCAACAACCTGATTGAATACTATTGGCTCTAAGGTATCAATATCTTCTGATGGGATCGATTATGGTATGAGTATTACATGCTATTATTGTTCGGTTCCCTTTTGTAATAAATTCTCTATAGTCAGGAGGACATTGCTTTTGTGAATTTAAGGTATATAAGAGGGAAATGTATATTACTCTTACAGTTGATATTTATTTTTCTTTCCGCATTCTTGATTCAAATTAAGAATTGTATTCTGGGCCATACAATTTATATCTGTTTGTGAATTCATAGCCTAGAATATTTTAGTGGTATCAAAGCCGCTAACCCTGCCAACCTATGGGGTCTCAGTTTGCTTTTTTGTGCTTTTTCGTTGCATGTGAGTATTACAGGGTTCTGTGCACTCCAGAGGGTTTGAGTCACATAGATATAATACAAGGAGTAGGTTTGGACAACGAGAAGAGTCAGGAAGTAATCCTTTAGAAGTAGAAATGGGAGAAAGAAGAGATGGCAGCCCCCAGAGAGAATTAAATAATCAACTTAATGATTTTCTGACAATTTTTGCCCACGAACAGCAGCAGCAAATGGAACTACAAAGGCAACAATAACAGCAAATGCTGCAACAATTCCAGGATCGTATGATCACAACAATGGGACAATTGAGTGTTGGACGCTTGAGGTCAGGGAGTTCCAGTAGTCGACACAACAGAAGTGAAGCCGGGCATGAGAACCAAGACAGAGCAACCTCTAACATTGTGAGAACAGTAGAGACAATGTCTGATCGACCATTATGTCCCACTTTCTTACCTTGTCCAGTTGAAGGAGGACCAATTCCTGAGCTTTAGATAGAAGAGACGCACATCACAGATGATATCATGGACTCTCGAGATGAATACCTGCAGCTTCCAGCTATTGTAAGGCAGCTGATAAACTTAAATCAGTTTATGAACCAGCAGAAGGACAAAGTTAGGAATTGTCTGGAAGGGCAAGAGAAGAGGCCTAGAAGACAAGCTAGACAGGGCTTCCAATCGGGAGAGTACAAGGATGCCTTGAACAAAATTACTATTCCAATTTTCAATGGAACAAGAGAATTATCAGCTAGACCGTGCATTCATAAGTTGGACACTTTTTGGCACTCAAGCCCATGGAAGAAGAAAAAGCAATTCAATTTGCTACCATGCACCTAGGAGTAGAATACTATTGGTGGCACCACGGACTTGTTTCCCAAGATCATACCATGATTCATTCTTATGAAGGATTTGTCAAAAGGCTGATTACTCGATTTGATTGGAAAGACAGAAATCTATTAGAGGGGGTTGGCACAACTCAAGCAAGTAGGACATTTGGAGTCTTACGTCAATGAATTCCAAAAAAATTCGATAATGGTCCCTGATATGCCCCAGAAAAGGGTAACAATGCTTTTCATTGAAGGTCTAAGTGACAAATTAAAGGGCGAATTAAGCATTGGGAATGAGATGGCGGGAATGAAATTGGAGGGTCTCCGGGAATGATTGAAATTTGAGGGTATCAAGAAATTGGAATTAAGCAATCAAGGGTTCCACAATCACAAAGGCAGAGGCAGAGGCTATTTTTCGAGGGTCGGCAAGCACAGAGGTAGAGGCTGTTTTTGAAGGGTTCCTTTCTGCTTGAAATGAGGGTTTTGGGTTTCGAGCAGAGATTGGAGGCAGGTTCAAAGAAGTTTGTTCTTCGAGGTGGGACTAAAAGGGGGGCAGCCTCAAAACAGCTAGGGTTCGCACATCGATAGATGCAAGTGGGAACAAGTCTTATACTTTAAAAGAGGGAACAGGTTTTATACTTTAAAAGCGGGATCAGGTCAACTAGGTTCTATTCTACTCTTCGTTTGGCATACTTTTTTGGTTTCCGGTTTTGTTTTTCTCTTTTTCCTCAATCTCCACAAACTGTCTCAAGGAAAAACAAAACCAAAGCAAAACAGTAAAACTCTATTTTACTTCTTTGAACAAACCATAGTCAAACGGCATGTCTGAAAACGGGGAACTAGAATTTCCGGATCCTGGCAAAACTAGCAAAAGCATGGAAAAAATTGATACCAATTTTCAGAATGAGATGGTAGGTTCAGAGGCGGCACTAGCAACTTTTGGAGTAAAAAATAAAGTAGAATCACACGTTATCACAGTGGGCAGGGTGCAAGCAAACGGAAGGTCTCAACACAAACAAAGACCTATGTTTGGGGTGTTAATGCAAAATGGTTTTCTGGTCCCCTACAACTTTTCAAGGAATCTTTCAACAATTGCTCCAACTGTGATTTGGAATCCTAATTTTAATATTCAAGTGGGGGAAACAAGTGCACAAAAGTCTTGCACACTAGACCACCATCAAGATTATACACCAGTTTCGATAGAGAAATGTGTGTACGTAAATGCAAAGCAATACAAAGGAATCCTAAGACGTAGGCAGATTTGGAAAGTTAATTATGCAAGAAGGGGAAAATTTGCAATGATACTACCAAGAACTATGCTGAAAGTATTATAAATCGTTGAATCTGAACATGAACAACAAGAGCAGGGACAAAATAAAGACGAAGAAAATAAGAATGCTGCACCCCACTCAATACTCTTTTCCAAAAATCTTGAGGTGGGATCTAAGGCAGCAGGCAAGGTGGAAGATGGAGAAAACGGGCCCACAAACACATACAGCCCTTCCTCAACACCTTTAACATGGTGTCCAAATCTGTTTGTAAATGAGCTGATGAACATGAAGGAGAGACTTCAGTCTCTAGAAACAAGGAGTCATGTGGGGGACAGCAAGATAAAGGAATTAACTGAAAACAATCTGAAGCTAACAAGGGAGATTAAATCACTTAGAGAGAAGGTGCAAAATCTACAGTTTAATATGGAAAAAAAGAGGAATACGAGCTGATTTTGGTAAGGTAGGCACTAGAGGAAATAAAAGCAACAAAAGGATGCAAAGTAAATGGAAGTGAAAGAGAGGATCCACAAATTAAAGAAATCAAATCTGCAATGGCAAACATGGAATTAAAAGAAAACCAACTAAGAGAGAAAATAGAAGAGGTCAAATCATGGACTCAAGTAGTGGAAGGGCCATCAAGCACACCAAGTGAAATTATAGAAAAACAAGTAAGGAGGCAGATTCGAGAAGAGAAAGATAGAAACGATAAAGCAGTGAATATCATCACTAAAGGGTTAAAAGACTATGGAGAAAAGGAAAATGCAAAAGATTTGGCAAGAGACTTCCTTAAGGACCATCTTGAGTGGTATGGAATAATTCAGCATGCACAAAGGATTGGTAAATGGACAAAGGATAACATGAGCAAGCATGTAAGGGTCACTTTGAAGAACACATAAGACAAGAACATGATACTAAGAAACAAGAGGTTCCTCAAAGGTACACACATATGTCTCAATGATGATCTTACCATACTTCAACAAGAAGAGAGAAGGAAACAATGGGAAAAGGTGAAGGCAGCAATAGATAATGGAAAGTGGGCATGGTTACAAAATGGTAAGGCCCAAATCAGCGAAAGAATGAAACCTAAGAAATAGGAACTCGGGGCCCCCCAGAAACACTTAGCTATAGTTAGTTGGAATTGTAGAGGTTACCCATGGAGAAGAGGTCCTGGTTTAGGGCCCATAGCTAAAGGTAAAGACATTATTTTGCTGACAAAAACACATGAACATGACGGATGTAAAGTACCAGAGTTCAAGGGATACAAATTTTTTTCTGTTTGGAATGAAAGAACTGATAGTGGCAAAGGATATGGAGGGATCACTGTATTAATTAAGGAGACTTGGGGCAGATTTATAAATATAGAGAAAGATGACTCAAACAAACAGTACATATGGCTGAAAATCACAGAAAATCAGGTAGCGATAAGAGTAGCACCATGCTACTTTGCTTTGAAGGGATAAAAAACATACAAGAAGAGGAACTTAGATAGGGAAGATCCCTACACATTGCTGAAAAAGGATATCTCTGTTTTTAATACTTTGGGCGAAGTCCTAATAATAGGTGATTTTAATGCTAGGATAACAAATAACCAAGCCCTCAACTTGAAAAGAAGCTACAAAGAAAGAAATAATCCGCTATGGTTAGAAGAGGAAAATGCTTAGTTTTGGGAAAGGTCATCATGGGAGAGCAAAGGTAATGTTAATCATTACGGGGCAGAATCGGTGGGCTTATGCAGCTTGTACAACATGGTCATATGCAACGGTATGAAAGTGTGGCCAAATTCAGGAAATATGACTTGTAAAACATACGATGGACAAAGCATTGCTGATTATGTTATATGCTCTCAAGATCACATCACAAGGGTAAAAGAGATAGAGATAGGGGAGTGCCCTATAGATCTAAAATCATACCACAACCCAGTTTTATTAAAATTGGCCTTCCGCTTAAATGAGCAACAGAGAGAGCAAACTCATCTTAAGCAAAAGATGGTACCCTCACATGGCAGAATTCTAATGGCCCCAAGAAAATCAGAAAATATTCAAAGATGTTCTTAAGAGGCTGAATTGGAGCTCGGAGGGGGAATTTGAATGAACAGAGCAACAAAATGTAAGCAAAGATACCTTAGTTCCTCTGATTCATATGGCTTTAGGGAAGTGTAAAAGAGCTAAACCCAAAAAAGAGGCAAAAAATACTTTTCTGACAAACCCTTTGTTTGATGAAGAGTGCAAGTTAGCAAAAAGAAATTTGAGAGAGAATGAGTAAAGAAAACAAGAAAGAGTACGAAAAGTTGTTAAGAGGTAAAAAGCTTAAATATGTGAGAAAAGAAGGATGGAGCTGATTGCTCTTGGAAAACAAAATCCCAAATTTTTTTGGAAAGAGCTGCAACAGAGGAAGCAAGTAGAAAACAACATCATAGGGTCCCAATGGCTTGAATATGCAAAGATGTTGTATGAGTGTGAGAAGGATAAACAAAGACCCCCGGTAATCAAAGTCACAAATGAGCTTTTCACAATTGAAGATATCTTCTAAGGCATAAAGAGATTAGCAGGGGGAAAAGCCCAAGATATTGATGGGCTGCAAGCTGAACATCTGAAATGGGATATTGATATCTTGGCACCTCATATATATCGTATCTTCAATGATGTCAATAAAGAAGGGTTTCCTAAAAATTGGACGACTAGCGTGGTGATCCCTGTCAACAAGAGTGGGGACATAAATAACCCTTCACACTATCGCACTATTATGATTAACCCCCTCCTAGGGAAGCTCTTTGGTAGCATGGTCCAACGAAAAATGCAACTGGGCTGAAACGGAAGGTAAAAGAGCTAAGGGGCAGGCTGGTTTCAGACTGAAGCATTCCACTATTGACCACGATGTTATGGTTAGGTTCTTGGTTGAAAAAATATGGAATACGCAGGGTGAGGAGGCCTTTTGCTGCTTTGCTGACTTTAAAAAGGCCTTTGACACATTACCACGTGACAAATTTTGGGATAGGATGGAAGAACTGAAAATTCCTACTGAGCTCAGGACTGCGGTACATAGACTATATGAGCAGGTCAAGGCTAAAATCAGAACTATGGATGGGATGTTAGACGTTTTGGCAGCATTATAGGTGTCAAACAAGGCTGCCCCCTTTCACCTACCTTGTTTGGGTTATATATGGACAAGTTAGAAGAATGGTTAAACAAGAATAATGGGGATGGGGTTCAACTAGCTAAGTATGTGATAAAACTACTTGTGTATCCGGATGATCTCATTTTAATTGCTAAAACGGTTGATGGTTTAAGGGAACACTTGAAGGCGCTTGATGCCTTTTGTCATGAGGTTGGGATGCAAGTGAACACTAGCAAAACCAAAGTGATGATCTTTTCTTTGAAAAGAAACAGGAGGCAAAACACCTTTCTTTTCGAGGGAAATCCTTTAGAGATTGTGGATGAGTACAAGTACCTTGGGATCGATTTCCACAACAAGCTCAGTTGGGAAACATGTAGAGCAAAAAGAATTCAGGTAGGCTGGAAAGCACTATATTCTTTACAAAATAGATGCAGGAATGCAGAGCTATGGGACTGGAAAACCAAGAAGATGCTTTTTGGTTTGTTGGTTACCCTGGTAGTCCTTTATGGATGTGAGATTTGGGGCAGCAGCATGTCGGATTAGAAATGGAGGCAAGTAGAAAGAATACAAAAACATTTAATCATCAACAGCCTCAAAATTAGAATGGCTGTCCCCTATGAAATTTTATTGGCTGAAATAGGTATATTCCCTTTAGAGGCTTCGACAATGGTTTGGTTATTAAGCTATTCAAAGAAAACTCAAGGTATGGAAAAAAATCGTTGGCCTAAATTGATTATAGAGGAAGGACTTGACAGAAGAAAGAACACGTGGATGAAGCAAAATGTCAAATGGATGCAAAAAATGGAATATTAATATGCATGAATGTTCAGATAATAATGATGGTATAAAGAAGTTCGTGAAGGAAATGTTTAGAAATCTCATATGGTCAAAGAAATATGGGCGCAAAAAAGACTACTATATCAAAGAATTTAACCACACGGGAGATCATGAGGAGAAAGCATACATAGGAGCAAATATCAAATGGAGAGCTAAGATGCTCATAACACAACTTAGGACAAGTTCTCATCAGCTGAGGTGTGAAATGTGTAGATGGATGATACCTAAGGAAGAGTGGGAGGAGCGAATATGTTTATTAGAGACAGAGTGACATTTTATCATGGAGTGCCCGACATACAGTGACATTTGCTCCAGCAATGAGGAGATTTTAGAAGTAGGCAATTTAGGTGCTCTTTTTGAAGAAACACAGCTAGATAGGATGACAAACTTAATGATCAAGATACACTGTTGAAGAGCATACTTAAAGAAGCAGTTACAAGGGGTCTAATGTTCTGGTCCCCTTCCTGGGGTGTTTGTTTTTTCTACGGGGTCCCATAGGCTTCTTTAGCCTCGTGGACGTTATTAAAATATTTCATTCATTCATTCAAGGCTCATAGGCCTAGTTCACTAGATGATGCTATCAAGTTAGCCATGGACCTAGAAGTTACACCTTACTAGCCACCAAAGAAAGATTTCAGTCCTTGGAAATCTGATAAGAAAAGATCAAATCAGCAAAAGAACATGAATTTCAATTAGCAAAGGAACATACCTTCCAAAAACACAGTGAGAGACACGAAATGACTTGAGAAGGAAAATTTTGTGTTTCAATTGTAAAGAACCGTGGGAACCTGGTCACCACTGTCTTGGATAGGACAAGGTGCATTTAATGATGAGGAACAAAGTGAGCAAGAGGACAACCTTGATGAAGAAGTTACCCAAGAGGTTCAATCTCAACAAATTGAGTTAGAAGATACTGTAGATAGAGAGACTCCACACATTGCCACGTTATTTGGAGTTCCTTGCAGCCATCCTTTTCGGCTGAACGGTGTCCTTAAAGGGCAAAGGATGGTATATTTAGTAGACAGTGGAGCAACACACAATTTTATAGATGAAGGATTGGTAAGCAAGCGGAGACTACAGGTTGAGGAGTTCCTTGGATTCAGTGTTATTGTTGCAAATGGATTTCCATTGAGTTGCAACCAAGTTGTAGCACAATTGAACATATAGATGGGAGAATACACATTGACATGTGATTTCTTTGTGCTTGGGTTGAGTAATGTGGATGCCATTTTAGGAGTACAGTGGCTGGAGTCACTTGAACTTTATGTTCAGGACTTCAAACAGATGCAGTTGGATTTCATGGTTAATGGAAAGAAAACAATACTTAAGGCTATGGTTGATGGTGGGCTACGAGTGGTTTTCGCAAAGAGTATGGAGGCTCTTTTTAGACATTATAATGTGGAATGGGCAGCTCAATGTTTGGTTTCTAGCAAATCTTCCTCTTGTAGTAAGTCATCTTATGATATTGATATTCAACCCATGTTAGATAAGCATAGTAGAATATTTGGAGAAATTCCTCCTGACCGTCCAGTTGATAGAGGATTTGAGCATGTGATTGAGATGGAAGAGGGTTCAAAGCCTGTTATCACAACACCTTATAGGCATCCCCGCCATTTTAAAGAAGAAATTGAAAAGATAATCAAAGAGCTGCTGAAAATGGGTCACATTCATTCTAGTCCCAGCCCTTTTGCTTCTTCCGTTGTGCTAGTCAAGAAGAAAGATGAAACATTATGCATGTGCATAGATGACAGGGCACTGAACAAGAGAACCATTCAGAACAAATACCCCATACCCAGGATTGATGAGCTTTTGAATGAGTTACACGGGGCTATATTCTTCTCTAAGGTTGATTTGTGCTTAGGCTGTCACTAGATTAGTGTACGGGAAGAAGATATACAAAAGATTGCTTTCCGTTGTCACCATGGGCGTTTTGATTTCCTAGTCATACTCACAAATGATCCAACAACATTTCAGTCCAGCATGAATCGCACTTTTCGGGAGCAATTGCGTAAGTTTGTGCTGGTATTTTTTGATGACATTTTGATATACAAGACATGGAATGAACATTTGCAACATTGGATGAAGTGTTGGGTATCATGGAAGCACATTTATTATTTGCAAAGGCTTCCAAGTGTGAATTTGGGATGACATAGATTCTCTACTTAGGACATGTGATTGGAGTTGATAGTGTAAAAGTGCACCAAGAGAAAATTCAGGCAATTTTGGATTGGCCACAAACGAAAAACATATCTGAATTGAGAGGATTTTTGGGGTTGTGTTGCTACTACGGGAGATTTGTGTGTGTTCTCATAGTTGGCATCACCCTTGATTGATCTTACTAAGAAGGGGGCATTCTAGTGGTTTAGGGAAACACAAGTTACATTTGACAAACTCAAGGAAGTTATGAGCACATGCCCAATATTAGCATTACTTGACTTCACTCAGCCATTTGTTGTTGAGTGTGATGCATCAGAACAAGGGATTGGTGTAGTACTAATGTAGAACACACATCCTATTGCATTCGAGAGAAGGAAACTCAGAGATCCAGAGAGATTGTACTCCAGATATGATAAGGAGATGCTAGCAATTATGCATGCGTTGGCTAAGTTCAAATAATACCTGGTAGGATCCAAATTTGTGGTCCGAACAGATCACAACAATCTTAAGTATTTTTTGGAGCAAATAGATCTAAATGAGAGGCAACAACAATAGGTAAGCAAGATTTTGTAATGTCCCCACTTTAGCAGTTGACCAAGCGTGTTTGCGTTAGCCTTGTTCTACATGGTCCCGAGGGCTAACGAAGGGTTTAAGGGGATCCTGGAGTGTTTTGGCCTAGTCATTTCCAGTTTGGGCCAAAATGAAGTTGATTTACTCAGTTTCAGGCATACTTACTATTTTTAGTAAGTCAACAGGACACAGTGGAGGCCAGTTTTGGTGATTGGATTTGATACTCTTCGGTGAGAGCTTTCCGACGAGCTATCACCTGCATTATTCGGAGTTCGATTGCTAATACATTTTAATGCCTGAAGTTTTATTAAAGTAACATTTAATTTAATTGTAAAGTATTAAAGTGTTACTTTAATATTTATTTTATGGGGATGTGTACCCAAGGGAGACATAAGGGGATATTTTAATATATGTTTTATATTGCTCATCTTTTATCCCACATTGCCCATGAGAGTTGAACCGACCCTTGGAAATAGAATAAAAGGAAGCGTTTGTGGCTTCATTAGAAAGGTTGAATATGAGAAGAAATTGGTGTGTGAGTTGCAGATCCGTTCTTGGCATTTGAGGACGTTTATCCTCTCTTGTGACATTCTAGACGTCATTCCCTTGGGGTTTGGCCTTTGGAATCCATTGTTATCAGTTTCATTATCAGACAGTTTAGTTGCATTTCTAGCTACAGGCAGATTTGGTATTTTGCTCATATCTTCTTCACTACTTGTCCAATGCTTATGCCGCTTTGAGGGAATGATTTTATGAAGGTAGTGGAATGATTGAAGGACAAAGTACTGTAGCGGCACTGTTCATGCGGCACTATTCACGTGGCACTATTCATGCGGCACTATTCACGTGACACTATTCACACGGCACTATTCACGTGGTACTATTCACGTCACTGTAGCAGCAAGTTCGAAAGCATGGGCTGGAGTATTATTTCATTAATGCTGGAGTAATTAGTGAGTTGATAAATCTGCCATGTATTTTGGTTTTATTAATTCTGAAAATAACATTTTATCGGCAGCAGTTCATTGTCCACTTTGCATATTATTGTAGTTTATTTCTTGTTTATGTTGTATGATTCCTATTCCATGCACAAAACACAACAAACAAATAAATGTTTGATTTCCAGTGTTATAAGGGGTTTAAAACATTAAATGGAGAAATAAGAAGTTGAATGCAAATTGTTTGACATAATTCCTTTCAGCAGTGGGTTTAGTTTTTTGGGGCATTCAGGGGTGTCCATTACAGTGGTATCAGAGCTATAAGTCCTGCCATCCTGCGGAGGTCTTATAGGGAATTTGGAACAGCCGGATAGAGGGAAAAGTGTTTGACGAAATGTCAAAACACTAAAATCAGAATTAAAAAAAAAAACACAAAAAAATAGGCTAAGCATTTATATTTGAGCATGCGACAGGGGCCTTATAATTTTCGCAATACTAGAGCAAGACAAAACAGGATTTTAGACTTGCAGAGCGAATAGTCTAGTTCATCCGTGCAAGTGGAAATAGAATCTAGTCATACAGACACAGAGGAGATATTCTTTGATCAAGACAGCAATATGGGTGACCGAGATGACATGAATACAGGATTAGGTGGAGGCAGGAACACTGGTCCAGATCAGGGGGATGTAATGTTCAGACAGTTACTGGATACATTAGAGCAGGGGCAGCGTATGCAGCAACAGCAGAATAGGCGAATGGACATAATGTTGCAGCTCATGGCTAGACAAATGAGTGTCAATATTAATCCAGGTGATGCCAACAACAGAAACAATAACAATGGGGGAAACAATAACAATGGGGGCAATGATAATAATGGAGGCCAAGGTAACAACAATGGTCCTGAGAATAACATTAATGGTAATAATGGACACGACAACAATGGGAATGAGGCTGATAACTTTAGACACGTTGCACGCCCAGCTTGGACAGCGAGCTCGAGACCTCTTCTACCCATCTTCCCACCTAGAGATCCGGTTCAACCAGTAAACGAACCGCAGATTACCGAGTTACAGGATCAGTTCAGGAGGGACTGGGAGGCTAGTGGACCGGAGTTTCAGGCGGATATTTCCCTCAGAGATTATATGGACTTGAGGATGAGACACATGCCTAGAGCAGGAGGGAGGAATCAAAACTTTGAGCTGAGAAAGAAAGTTGGAAAACTTTTTTTACCTTATTATGATGCTTCAGGGAAGATGACTGCACGAGCTTGGGTGCAAAAGGTAGATACATACTTGCAGCTAAATCCTATGCCTGAGGAGGAGGCTATCAAGTATGCGGCTATGCACTTGGATGGCGTTGCACATGAATGGTGGCATCATGGCATGGTGACTCTGGGGCATAATCAGATTACATCCTATGAGGAATTCACCGACAGATTGATTGAGAGATTTGACACTAGGGATCCCGAGCTACATTTCAAGGAGCTAGCACAAAACAGTCAGGTTCTGTGGATGCTTACATCGCTGATTTTCAGCGCTTGTCTGTATTTGTTACTGATATCTCTCCTAGGAGATTGGTGGTGTTATTTTTTGATGGGCTTGCTGATCCATTACGAGATTGGTGGTGTTATTTTGTGATGGGCTTGCTGATCCACTCACCTTAGTTGAAGCAACTAAAAAGGCACGAGATTTAGCCCCTTCGGTATACAAAGAAAAATACCATTCAACAGATTCTTCCTACCGCAAGGACAAAGACAAAAAACCATTTCAGAAAAAGTATAACAAACCCAAAGAAGGATCAAAAGGACTAGACAATGAAACCATGAATGAACTTCGAAAGAAGAAGCTGTGCTTCCACTGTAGAGAGCCTTGGGACTTATCTCATAAATGCCCTCTCAAGGCTAAGGCAAATCAAATGGAGTATTTTTCAACAGAAGAGTCAGAGTTAGAGGGGGAGGATCAGCACTCCGATTCAGATGAAGGTAACACTATAGAGGAGAGCAGCATTCCTAAGGATGATAGATCGTTGGCACGCTTGACAGGGGCCCAAAGGGCAATCACATTTAAGGTCAGGGGTACTATCCAGGGGCAGAAAGTGATATCTCTCATTGACACTGGGGCTACACATAACTTCATAGATGCACAGTTGGTAGCTAGGAGAGGGTTATAGACCGAGGAGCATGATGGGTTTAGAGTCATGGTGGCTAACGGTGACAAATTATTGTGCACTCGGAAGATATCTAATCTTCACATTAGGTTTGGAGATGGCTATGAGTTGGAGGATGAGTTCTATGTTGTGGACATGGGAGATTATGATGTCATCCTCGGCATGACATGGATGGCTTCGCTAGTTGAGTTCACACTCAACCTAGCGAAATTGGAGATGAGATTCCAGCATGAGGGCAGAACTGTGGTACTTAGAGGACTTTTGGATGGAGGTTGCAGACTAGTGTCCTTGAGGAGAATGCAGAGACTTTTTCGTCATGATGACATAGAGTGGGCGACAGAGTGCTACATTATGCCAGCTTCACTAGAGCCACAGGAAAAGAGTCATCCACCAGATATCCAGAAGATACTTGATAGACACGCTAAAGTATTTGGCGATATTCCTCATGGGGTTCCTCCTGACAGAGGGATAGAGCATGTTATCAAGCTCGAGGAGGGAGCCAAATCAGTTATGATTACTCCATATCGTCATCCTAAGAAACACAAGGATGAGATAGAGAAGGCGATTAAGGATTTGTTGGAGATGGGGCATATCAGGCCTAGTAAGAGCCCCTTTGCTTCAGCAGTAGTTTTGGTAAAGAAGAAGGATGGGACGATGTGCATGTGCATCGATTACAGGGCACTGAATAAGAAAACAATTAAAAACAGGTATCCCATTCCTAGGATTGATGAGCTGATTGATGAGTTGCATGGGGCATGCTTCTTCACCAAAATTGATTTGCGGTCTGGATACCATCAAATTAGGATGAGAGCAGAGGACATTGAGAAAACAGCCTTCCGATGTCACTATGGCCACTTTGAGTTTATGGTGATGCCATTTGGACTAACCAACACACCCGCTACATTTCAGAGTTGTATGAACTAGGTATTCAGGAAGCAGTTGAGGAGGTTTGTCTTGATCTTCTTTGATGACATCTTGGTCTTCAGTAAGAACTGGGAGGAGCACTTACATCATTTGGAGGAGGTGTTATCTATTCTGGAGAGAGAGTCATTGTATGCCAAGGAATCTAAATGCGAGTTTGGCATGACCGAGCTCCTTTACCTTGGGCATATCATTAGTGCAGATGGTGTTTGGGTTGATCCCGAAAAGATTAGAGCTATTGTAGATTGGCCTACTCCCACAAACTTTACACAGCTTAAGGGGTTCTTTGGTTTATGTGGTTTTTATAGGAGGTTTGTTAAGGGATTCTCACAGACTGCTGCACCCTTGACAGATCTTACGAGGAAAGGGGCCTTCGTGTGGACAGGGGCAACACAGAGGTGTTTTGAGCATTTGAAGCAGGTAATGTCTTCATGTCCAGTTCTAGCTCTACCGGATTTCACGAAGCCTTTTGAGCTTCATTGTGATGCATCGGGTGATGGGATTGGAGCAGTATTGATGCAGGAGAAGCATCCCATTGCATTCGAGAGTAGGAAGCTCCGGGGAGTTGAGAAGAGTTATTCTATCTATGACCGAGAGATGTTGGCCATAATGCATGCATTGGGCAAATTCTGATCATATTTGGTAGGTGGGCGTTTTGTGATCAAGACTGATCACAACAGTATTAAATACTTCATGAGCCAGCGTGATCTTAATGATCAGCAACATAAATGGGTTACTAAATTGCAGGCTTATGACTTGGACATAGAGTTTGTCAAAGGTAAGAAAAACGTGGTGGCTGATGCCTTATCTCGGAGACCTCACTTATGTGCTCTGGCAGAGATTTCAGGAGATTGGAGAGATCGGATTATAGCAGAGTATGTCGGAGATGCTTGGGCTTCTGGATTGATTTCAGGTACCATACAGGATGATCGCTATGAGGTGATAGATGGATTGATCAGAGTTCAGGACAGGGTTTATTTGATTCCGTCGTCACACTTGAGAGAGGCGATACTGAAGGCATTTCATGATGCACCCACAGTTGGGCATCCAGGGGTCTTCAAGACCTACAGGCAGATCCGAGAGCGGTTCTCATGGAGAGGGCTCAAGGATGATGTTCAGAGGTATGTCAGGGAGTGTGCAGTTTGTCAACAGAATAAGGGAGAGCACACATTTCCTGCAGGGTTATTACAGCCCTTGCCCATTCCTGATAGGAAATGGGAAAGTATTTCGATGGACTTCATCACTGGTTTACCACGAGTGCAGGGAAGGGATTGCATCTATGTGGTGGTGGACCGCTTGACGAAGTTCGCTCACTTCTTTGCTATTCCGTCCACTTACACAGCAGCACAGGTGGCAGATCTTTTCTTTAGAGAGATATTCAGGTTACATGGGCTGCCCAGATTCATTGTTAGTGACTGGGATAGTAAGTTTATGAGTGTTTTTTGGCAAGAGTTGTTTAGGTTGTGTGGTACAGATCTTACACCTAGCACTAGTTATCATCCACAGACAGATGGGCAAACAGAGATTGTGAATAAATGGGTGGAGGGATATTTGAGGAACTATGTAACTGCACAACAAAAGACTTGGATCAGATGGTTGCATATGGGAGAGTATTGTTATAACACCACTTATCATATGTCCATCAGGATGACTCCTTTCATGGCACTCTATGGTTATGAAGCACCTAGCTTCATGGATTTAGTTTTGGGGGACAGCAGAGTGCCCAAAGCCAAAAACTTATTGCAGGATAGTCAGGACATCCTGAAAGTGCTCAAGGAGAATATACAACAGGCCCAGAATCAACAGAAATTGTACGTTGATCAGCATCGAATAGAGCGCAGTTTCGAGGTAGGGGATATGGTTTACTTGAGGCTACAACCATATAGACAGTCATCGCTCAAGAAGAGCGGAGCTGAAAAGTTGAAACCTAGATTTTATGGTCCCTACAGGGTAATACGGAAAGTGGGCGAAGTGGCCTATGAGCTTGAGCTTCCAGAGGGCAGTCAGGTGCACAATATGTTTCACATGTCTAGGCTTAAGAAAGCCATTGGTCAGAGTGTACTGCCTTCTGCAGATTTACCCCCTTTGGATGAGGAGGGGAAGCTTGTGTTAGTACCCGAGGCTATTTTGGACACTAGAGAGAGGAAGCTTAGAAACAGGGTAGTGAAGGAGTATTTGGTCAGATGGAGAGACCTGCCGGAGGAGGATTCTACATGGGAGAGTGAGCAGGTTATTCAGCAGGCTGGACTGAGATTGCTTGAGGACAAGCAATTTCATGGGGGGCGGATTGTAATGTCCCCACTTTAGCAGTTGACCAAGCGTGTGTGCGTTAGCCTTGTTCTACATGGTCCCGAGGGCTAACGAAGGGTTTAAGGGGATCCTGGAGTGTTTTGGCCTAGTCATTTCCAGTTTGGGCCAAAATGAAGTTGATTTACTCAATTTCAGGCATACTTACTATTTTTAGTAAGTCAACAGGACACAGTGGAGGCCAGTTTTGGTGATTGGATTTGATACTCTTCGGTGAGAGCTTTCCGACGAGCTATCACTTGCATTATTCGGAGTTCGATTGCTAATACATTTTAATGCCTGAAGTTTTATTAAAGTAACATTTAATTTAATTGTAAAGTATTAAAGTGTTACTTTAATATTTATTTTATGGGGATGTGTACCCAAGGGAGACATAAGGGGATATTTTAATATATGTTTTATATTGCTCATCTTTTATCCCACATTGCCCATGAGAGTTGAACCGACCCTTGGAAATAGAATAAAAGGAAGCGTTTGTGGCTTCATTAGAAAGGTTGAATATGAGAAGAAATTGGTGTGTGAGTTGCAGATCCGTTCTTGGCATTTGAGGACGTTTATCCTCTCTTGTGACATTCTAGACGTCATTCCCTTGGGGTTTGGCCTTTGGAATCCATTGTTATCAGTTTCATTATCAGGCAGTTTAGTTGCATTTCCAGCTACAGGCAGATTTGGTATTTTGCTCATATCTTCTTCACTACTTGTCCAATGCTTATGCCGCTTTGAGGGAATGATTTTATGAAGGTAGTGGAATGATTGAAGGACAAAGTACTGTAGTGGCACTGTTCATGCGGCACTATTCATGCGGCACTATTCACGCGACACTATTCACACGACACTATTCACGTGGTACTATTCACGTCACTGTAGCAGCAAGTTCGAAAGCATGGGCTGGAGTATTATTTCATTAATGCTGGAGTAATTAGTGAGTTGATAAATCTGCCATGTATTTTGGTTTTATTAATTCTGAAAATAATATTTTATCGGCAGCAGTTCATTGTCCACTGTGCATATTATTGTAGTTTATTTCTTGTTTATGTTGTATGATTCCTATTCCATGCACAAAACACAACAAACAAATAAATGTTTGATTTCCAGTGTTATAAGGGGTTTAAAACATTAAATGGAGAAATAAGAAGTTGAATGCAAACTGTTTGACATAATTCCTTTCAGCAGTGGGTTTAGTTTTTTGGGGCATTCAGGGGTGTCCATTACAGATTTAGGTTTATGACTTTGATGTTGAGTATATAAAAGGTAAGAAAAACATGATTGCTGATGCTTTGTCTAGGAAACCCTCACTTTGCTCTCTCATCGAGATTTTAGCCGACTGGAAATCTCAACTCTTGACTGAATATGCCAAGGATACATTTGGTTCTGATTTGATTGATGACAAGGTAGAAGATGAAAGGTATGTAGTGATGGA
Source organism: Chamaecyparis obtusa (assembly GCA_027943335.1). Lineage (NCBI taxonomy): Eukaryota > Viridiplantae > Streptophyta > Pinopsida > Cupressales > Cupressaceae > Chamaecyparis > Chamaecyparis obtusa. Next base: position 356,696 of record BSBK01001182.1, on the reverse strand, counting down.
TGGTATTATTTATTACAAGGACACAATTTATCTTGTACCAAATTCCAAGTTGAAGGCCAAAATTTTGAGGGCATTACACGATGTACCTTTAGCAGGACACCCAGGTTTCTGCAAAACATATCATCAGATTTGTGAGAGATTTACTTGGAAGGGATTGAAAGATGATGTATTACAACATGTTAGAGAGTGTTTGACTTGCCAACAAAACAAGTCAGAACACATGTTCCCTGTAGGCCTACTACAACAACTTCCGATACCTGAACAAAAGTGGGAAGGGATATCAATGGATTTTATTGTAGGTCTACCCCGAGTGCAAGGGAAAGATTGTATCTTCGTAGTTGTGGACAGGTTAACCAAGTATTCTCATTTCTTTGTCATTGCTACTGGTTTTTCAGCATTCCAGGTAGCTGAATTATTTTCAGGGAGGTTTTCAAGTTGCATAGTCTACCTAAGACCATTGTAAGTAATCGGGACAACAGATTCATCAGTATGTTTTGGCAGGAGTTGTCTCGATTGGCAGGTACAAAATTGACTCCAAGCACTAGTTACCATCCTCAAATAGATGGATAGATGGAGATTGTAAACAAATGGGTAGAGGGCTACCTTAGAAACTATGTTTCAGGGCAGCAACGTGCTTGCATAATGATGGCTTCATTTAGGTGAGTATTGTTACAATACCACCTATCATATGTCAATTGGCCTGTCTCCATTTAGGGCTTTGTATGGGTATGATGTTTTATCATTCATAAACTTGGCATTTGATGACAGTAAGGTTCCTTGTGCAAAGGAGACAATTCAGAGTTATCAAGATATTCGCAAGGCACTAAAAGATAACATCCAACAGGCTCAAAATCAATAGAAAATGTATGTAGACAAACATAGAGTGGAGAGAACATTTTAGGTTGGAGACTTAGTTTTCTTGCATCTACGACCATATAGGTAGTCTTCATTGAAGAGTATTGGTGTGGAAAAATTGAAGCCATGATTTTATGGACCTTACAAAATCCTTACGAAGATTGGTGAGGTTGCATACAAACCAGAACTTCCTCAGGGAAGTAGGATCTATAATGTTTTCCACGTCTCTTGTTTGAAGAAAGCATTGGGTCAACATACAGTTTCATGTCCCGAACTGCCACCTTTGAATGAAGAAGGGAAGTTGGTGTTAGTGCCCGAGGATTGCTGATTGGAGAGAACGAAGGTTGAGAAATAAGATGATCCGAGAGTATTTAATAAAATGGAAGGAGTTGCTTATTGAGGATGCTACTTGGGAGGGTGAAGAGATCCTGCAGCATCCTAATTTGTGATTGCTAGAGGAACAGCAATCTAGGGAAGGGAGGACCATGATGTCCCTTAACATATAGTATTTCTGCTAATAAATAATATTAATGCTAAGCCTGTAGTTAGTCCTTGTAGGCTAAAGCATGGTATTAATAAAAGGGGGACGACTTAGTGCACTTAAGTCCTATTTCGCAGTCATGAAGGTGGGGGTTGGGACCACTTTAAGTGGGGTGCGATTGATCTTTCCTTTTCTCAGCTAAAGATTATCTTTGCCAACTCATAGGCTTTTCTGACAAGGCATGTAGGAAATTATTAGTAATTGCCAAGTGATTGGGTTTTACGTTGGGAAGAAAGCAAAAAGCCACTTTCTTTGGTTGCTGAAGTTATTATAAAGGATTTTCTTGTGAAGAAGAAGGCATCCAGAATATTGTTATTTTCTTTTATGCTGTGCAAGCTTGGTCGCTTCAAACTCAGGACACAAATCCTGGAGAATGTCACACATCTAGACAAAACCCCAGATAATTCTATGTTAATGTTTCAGCAGTACATGTGTACAGTAATAAGTCAGCTGATAATATTTGAGGTTAACAGTAGTAGAGGAGAAACACCTTCATATAGCTGTTAAAGTTCAGACAGATTGGTCGTGCTACAGTCAGCAACCTGATTGAATACTATTGGCTCTAAGGTATCAATATCTTCTGATGGGATCGATTATGGTATGAGTATTACATGCTATTATTGTTCAGTTCCCTTTTGTAATAAATTCTCTATAGTCAGGAGGACATTGCTTTTGTGAATTTAAGGTAAATAAGAGGGAAATGTATATTACTCATACAGTTAATATTTATTTTTCTGTCTGCATTCCTGATTCAAATTAAGAATTGTATTCTGGGCCATACAATTTATATCTGTTTGTGAATTCATAGCCTAGATTATTTCATGCCGGAAAACATGTTGTACCGGCATATTGTACTCACTCATACCTGTTGCCGATCGTGATTCAGTAACTTAGTTTTCATCTAGGCATCTTGAATTTCATTGATGATCAGAGTATATCTTATATGCTCTGATCCCTAGGTTCTTTAGTTAGGATCTCAGATTCCTAGATTCTTCATAGAAGGATCTTAAAAAAACGAGACAGTTTATTATTTTGTTTCTGGATTTGTGGAGTTTTTGGCAGCCTTTTTAACACTTTGAACATTCCTGAATCTCTATTGTCTCCCCATTCTTGAATCCGCAAATAACTAATAAAATGAGTTTGTCCAGGTTATTTTGCTTGTGAAAATCTTGTTTTATATACAGACCTCTGGGATTCTAAGTTTTGCTGTTGTGCAAATTGTTGATAACCTGAATTGCCAGAAAAGGTTTAAAGAATTTTTTTTGAAATTTTAAATCTCTTATTTGTTTTGTGTTTCTCTAAGGTTACAGTTGTAATTTAGCAGAGTTCGATCAGATTATGGATCAGCCTCCAAAGATATAGATTTTTGAAATTATTATTTTGAGAGGTGTAACCTACAGTGACAACAGGGGGAAGAAGCATCTGATATGGTGATTATGATAGAAAAAACTATTTAGAGGTGTTATTTTTAAATACAAAGACTGTAACTCTTAAGTAAATAAAATAGCTCTATGTAAAGAATTCATATATGTTTTTCTAAACTGCATCAGAGAAGATAGTGATGATTTGAACACTAACTACACAAATTTATGAGACTTCTTATGTTGCAATATTTGAATGATAGGTAGTCCATGCTTAACTTATACCACGTGGTTTCCCTTTGGCTTAATGAGTTATTTTGGTTTTATATATATTGTTTTGCTAACCTACTCATTCTGGACCCTGTACTTGTAAATCGACTGTCCAGTTAAGCATAACTGCTGTACTGTGTATTTTGTTTATTTTTCATTTTGTCATTTTATGATTGACTAAACACTTGTCTACAAATGTGGATCTTCTAATGAATGCATTGTTGAATATTGAATACGTATATCTTTATTTTTTAACTTTTGTTATGAAAAGGGTCATGCTATGTACTATGTATGGTCTATTACTAGTGTTGTTGGCTGTAAAAGATGAAGCTAAATTTTGGTTTCCCTTTGGCCTATTCAGTTATTTTGTTTATCTGTCTATCTATCTATATATTTTCTTGCCTACTCATTCTGCCTTCTGGAGCCTATATTTGTAAATGGTCTGTCCAATTAAGCATAGCCGCTGTGCGTATCTTATGTAGATATCATTTTATGATTGACTAAATACTTTGTCTTTCTTTTTTTGACAAATGTGGATCTTCTGATGAATGAATTGTTGGATATTGAAGATGTATATCACTATGGCTAAACTTTATTTATGAAAAGGGTCATGCCATGTACTACGTATGCTCTATTACTAGTGTTATTGGCTGTAAAAGATGAAGCTAAATTTTGAACAAGACATTCATAAAACTTTTGAATTCTCTAGAGCTATTGTGTAATTGACTGAGGTTGCAGGTACCACCAACATTGAGATTTATTTTAGATGGAGAGATGCCAAATTACCTGCTTGCAAAGGATCTTATTTTACAGGTAAGCTCCATGTCCCAGGTTTTGATGGCTGTTGATGCTAAATTTGTCTTTTTTATGTTCTTATTCATTGTCAATCTGCTATATGCCTGATGTCTTTGGGTTTACTGAAGTTCTTGTTTTTGATTTTAAGTAGCGATGTATTGGTTCTGTTAAAAATTTAAGTACACTCAAGGGTAGAATTAAGGCACATTTCCTTTTCAATCTTTTACAGCTACGATGCATTGAATGTTGCAGATTATTGGTGAAATAACTATATCTGGAGGAACGTATCGAGCAATGGAATTTACAGGTTCCACAGTTGAAAAATTGACTGTTAGTATTCACTAACATGCTAGTAATTGTTTTCCTTTGAGGGCTTTGACCTTTAGAACACAATTCTTGTGGAAATTTCTGTTTATTGTGATGTCCCTGTGCTTGCTGTCCATAACTGATTTTATGATCTTTAGTAAGTTGCTCGAAGACACTGAGTTCCTTAATACTCTGCACATGCTTCATCTTCCATATTTAACAGATGGAAGATAGAATGACATTATGCAACATGGTTGTTGAAGCGGGAGGGAAGAATGGTGTTGTTGCAGCAGATCAGATAACTTTTGATTATCTTGAGGTATTATAATTGCAAATATCTCTCACCTATCAATTTAGCAACTCTATCTGGTGCACCAAATTACATTGGATTTAAGCATCTGTATGCAGCTCTTTTTTGGTATGATTTTCAAATTCCACAATTTTTGGATAAGGTCAATTTGGCATTTAGGAAAAAAGTAATTTAACCGTTCAATGTTGTGCAGGGAAAGGCAACATCCAGTTTTGAACCACAGTATAGTGATGAAGCAGCAAGGTACAATGATCAAGTTATTTCATTGCAATGGTAATATCAGCTTTAAATAATTCTCAGTTTAAGCCTCAACTTGGACATATTGAATGCAACCTCATTTTAAAATGCAACATCTATAAACTGAACTATATCCTTTCTATTATGTTGTTTGAATGAGATTAATGTAAGCTATTAGTTACTTTAATATCAGCAAGAACTTGTCTCTGTACATTGATCAAGTATTAGCATGCAAAGATAATTTTGCACCTGTTTTTGAAGTGTTATACAATTATTAGTAGACCACTGACTACATTTTAAATGGAAACTCAGAATCATGGGTGTTAGATTAGGTGATATTAACGTTATAAACAGCCTACAATATTTTTGAAGAAGCACCTTAAAATTTTCCAAAGATGATGAAAATATAAAGTTATATGCTTTTAAGGATAGTAACTTAATAATGAATCTTCTCAAGTCAAATCTAGGCAGTATGTTTCCTCATTTTTCTCCCTCCATTTTCAAATCTTGCCCACATGTGGTAGAGATACATACAAATGTCAAATACTGTCACTGAAACCGGGAGATGCATATGAGGTGGTAGGATACACAACTCAGAGACTGGAACAGGTCATGGAGATGTATATACTTATTGGAGAAGGGTAGCAATAGAAATTTTTTAGCAGGTAGGGGTTGTCTCTTGATGTCTCCTGATACCTCAGTGAATGCTCTGCTGTAAAAAAAATGAAGGAAAGGAGGAACAAAAGACAAAAACAAAAAGTTGATGAAATGTCCTAAAGCTACGAAAGGTCATAAGTCCTGAACTAAGCCATTTTTTTCTCATTTAAACAAGGGAATTCACAGGGAATTCAGAAATCACTAAAAATGTCAGCAATATTTTGAGAAAAAAAGAGAGCAAGTGTTTACAAAATTTCAGGTTCAGGCAACATTTTGTGAGGGAAATATAACATAATGAAGTACAGCTAAGAGGATTAATCTCATTTTATTTAATGATCAAATGTTTATGCCAGTTAATATATATATATATATATATCAGACAAATTATGGATCTACTTATCTTGGTACCTTGATTCTGAAAATTGAGCCCCTATTCTTGTAAAGTCGTACCCATCTCTTTACCTGTAACAGTACTCGGTCCTGATGGTGATTCTAAATATTGTGAACCGGATACAGGGCCTAAGCATAGTGACATGAGTTGAACAAACCAAAGAGTGAGAGCTGACTTCACACTTGGCAAAACCTCAAGCATTTTAAAGATATGGTAAATTCTGGCTGAGACTGCCTAAGTCTAACTAATTAATAAATTTCATGATTATTATGAGTCAGGAGTTCTTGTAATGTCCCTCAGGTAGTCTCCTTGGCGGTGCACGGCAACCCTCCATCAAACTCTTAAGGGTTCAATTGTGACTTATCTCAATCGCTCTCAGACTACTGGTGTACGACACAAGTGGTGTCCGTACGGTCAAGGCTTGGAGTATGGTTGAATTGTGTTGGTGATAGTGTATGGTAATTGCCTGAGTTTTATCCTACGACAAATGATTCCAGACTTGGCGTATGATAGAATCCACAAATGTACGATTGGTACTGCCCACGGTCTAGGCTACTTGGTATGATCCGTACGGTGATGGAAAGATGCCCTATGAGATGGAAGAGGTCGTACAGTGGTGGAAGGTTCCGTACGGTGAGTGTGAAGCTCGTACAGTTATTAGGAAGTCAGTACAGTGGGAAATGGTGGTGTGTACGGTGAGTCTAGTCGCCGAGTGATGAGTGATTCAGCTGTATGGTCTAGAGCCTGTACAGGTAGTGTGCCTTCCTTCCGTCTTCAGACGATGATCCCTTTGATACAAACACAGTTTAAAGTAGTGACACAGGACAATAATTCGCAAGTCGGAAGATGCAAGATGAATTAATAATGATAGCAAAACAACAGATGCCAGGTAGATGGTCGCCAAAACACCAGCGACGCCATAAGTAATTCAGATTCAATAATAATAGTGCTACAAACACCAGGACAATGAATGCCAAGTATACATGATACCACAAGTTGTAATGCCAAAGATGCAAATGGATTTCGCAGATGTATACAAAGATGGTGTTTCAGATTTGCCAGATCCGAAACAAACAAAACACAACAGATTTGGTGCACAATGAAATATCAGAGTGATATTCCCAACGACAGACTAGGGTGGTTGTGAACCACCGAAACTGCAACAAACCAAATAGGGAGGATCTTTCACCTCTGAAATGGCAGACAATAGAACTCCAACTGGAATTCGCAAAGACAAATAAAATATTCCAAGATGCATATCAACAACTACCTACATGCCGGTCATAAATACCCCTTCGGAGAAACTCCTGAGGGTTTACAAAAGAACGCCGACACGACAAACACCTACAAACAATAATAATAAAAATGGACCCCTTTATTAATTAATTAAAGGTCCTTAATTATATCTTTTAAATTGGGACCAATTAATTAATTAATTAATTCTCTATGAATTTGGGGACATTACAATACTTTACCATTTGGGAATAGTTTTGTGACCATGCAACAAATGGGTTAGAAGGGAAAATAAAGAATAAATGCAAATTTTGCTAAAACTTGGAGTGCAGTTGCATGATGGTTAGGGCCCATCTCGAGAGAAAAAGTGGGCAAAGGATTAAGAAAGAAGAAAAAAGAAAGAAAGAAATTATGTTATTATTCACAAACAACCAAAATTAGTCATAGGGACTTTGAAGAGTACATTTAGTTTTAATAAAGAAGTTCTAGGGTTAGGGGTCTTATATTACAAAAAACAACTAAGTACTAAGCACCAAATAGATAGAAACATAGTAATGTGTATTGCCTGATACCATCAAAACTTAAATGACAAGCCAAGCATAATAGTTTTACGAGGGTACTGTTACACAATGGTAATTGCTTGATTTTATCCAAAGAATGCAATGTACATATATAGACAATTACATTGATGATGTTTCCTAAAGAAACAATTGATAACTGAAACCTAATTTATAAACTATCCAAACAAACTATTATTACATTATTGATCATTGACATTAATTAAATAGATATGTAAATATTATTCTAATACCCTTTCTTAATGGTTAGTTTGTCAACTACACCAAGTCACCCCGTAAATTTTACAAACTTGTCTGAGCCTAAAGACTTAGTGTGAATGTCTATAGTTTGATCCTCAGTTGGTACATACTACAACTGTACTGATCTGTCTTCTACAAGCTTGTGGATGTAATGACAATGAAGCTCAACATGTTTGGTCCACTCATGGAAGACAAGATTATTGACAAGTTTGAGTACTCGTTGATTGTCACAAAAGAGAGGTGAAGGACCTGCTTGAGTCATGTGCATATAAAAATGAATCCTTTGAAGCCAAACTGCCTCACAACCTACTTTAACAGTTTTTTGATATTTTGCTTCAGTCAAGGAAAGAGCTGCCACATGTTGTTTCTTACTAGTGTTGTTTCTTGCTAGTCCATGCAATTGCCCCTGTTCCTAGACTGAAGACATACCCAGATGTAGACTTCGTGTTATCAACAAAAGCTGCCCAATTTGGGTTTGTGAAACCAACAAGTCTAGGATCTTTTCTTTTGACGTATAGAAAGTCAAACTTGGAAGTGCCCTTCACATATTGCAACACATGCTTCAATGCAAACCAATGTCCAACTCTAGGAGTTTTCATGAAGCAAGAGATGTAACTCATTGCAAAAATGAGGTTAGGTCTAGTGGTAGTGAGATAGATGAGATTGCACACTAGTTGCTTGAACACAGTATCATCCACCAAAGGTGAAACTGATTTGGCGGACAATTTCAGCCTTTTCTCCATAGTTGTGGTTGCAAGCTTGCAATCTTGCATCCAAAATTTGTCTAGAAGACTCTTGGCATACTTTGACTAAGATATAAAAATACTATCATCTGTCTGCCAAACCTCAACACCTAAATAGTAATGCGAAAGTCCCCAATCGGTCATGTCAAAGGACTAGCACAAACTTTGTTTGGTTTGCTCAATCAAAAGTGTTGAACTACTAGTAATAATCAAGTCATCAACGTAGGCAACAAGTAGAAGTACATCTCTACCAAAAGTTTTGACATACATATTGGAATCATAAGGACTCCTCTAAAAGCCTTGATCACTGAGGTACTTATCAATCTTAATGTACCAAGCCTGAGGTGCTTGTTTAAGTCATAGATTGCTTTCACTAGTATGCATACCTGGTGTTCTTTACCAACAACCTTAAAACTAGGGGGTTACGTCATATAGACTTCTTGCAAGTCACTAGTGAGGGATGCACTCTTGACGTCCATTTGATGGGCTTTCCATCCAAACTGAGCTGAAATGGTGAGGACAAGTCAAATGTTACTAATTTTGGCTATGGGAGAAAAAGTCTCATGATAATCAATGCCCTCTTTCTGTGAGAACCCTCTTGCAACTAGCCGAGCCTTGTATTTATCAAGGGTTTTTCAAGGATTCCATCGGCCTTGTACTTCACTCAGTATACCCATTTGCAGCCAATGGGCTTCTTCCCAAATAGAAGATCATAAAGGACCCAAGTGTTCTTCAGAAGACTACAATGTTCTGCTTCCATAGCTCGTGCCCTCTTAGGTATACCTTTAGCCTTTGAATAGGATTGAGGCTCCTAAACATTGTGAATGTTGACCATAAGAGAAAAAATAATTGTATTCTTCTGCTTGCTCTTGTTTCTAGTTGACCTACCCTCAATGAGCTCATCATCATGGAGATTACCTATGGTCTTAGCCCACCATTTAGGATGTAGAGTAGAAGTACCAACAAATTATTTTGGGATGGCTGGAACAGGTTCAACAAATGTATATCAACATCTTCTTGAGGAAAGCTGGGTGATGCAATATCGTGCGTTGGAGACTCCACAACTTCAGAGTCAGAGTCATCTAAATCCTTCCCATCAGGTAGATCTAATGGAAGACTAACACCCAAATCCTGAGCTTGTAGAGGTGGATCTGTAGGACTCAAAATAAGAGAAGAGAGATGAAAAGGCCCTCTTTCTCCATCAAAGACAACATCCCAACTGGATATGAGAAGATTAGTGTCTACATCAAGCAACTTGTATGCTTTGTGGTTTTCATTGTATCCCGTGAACATAAGCTTTTGGTTCTTGGAATCTAGTTTTGAGTACTCGGCTTCTGGAATCCAAACATTAGCTGAAGAGCCAAAGACTTTTAGGTGAGTGATTTAGGCCTCCTGCTAGACTAGACTTCCTCTTGTGTCTTCCTCTTAACTACCTACGTACGAGACCTGTTCGTAAGATACACTATAGTGTAGATTGCTTTTCTGCCAAAAGTTCCTTTGGAACATTTCTATGTTCCAACATAGAATAGGCCATCTCAGCGATTGTGCAGTTTTTCCACTCAACCACAACATTATGCTGAGGGGTACAAGGGGTTGTAGACTTATACTTTATGCCATGATGTGCACAAAAGTTGGAGAAATTAGAAGAACAAAATTCTCCCCCATAAGTTGTCCTAAGAGTTATTATTTGATAATCAGACTCTTTTTCTACCAAGATCTTAAACTTCTGAAATATGCTAAATACCTCTGATTTTTGTTTAAAAAAATACACAAACATTTTTTTGCTAAAATCACCTACACATAATATAAAATACCTAGACCCAATAATTGAATGAGTGTTCATTGGTCCACATACATCAGCATGAACCAATTGTAATACTTTGAAGGCTCACCAAGTAGTGCCATTTGAAAATGTAGTCTGATGCTGCTTTCCAGCCTAAGAAGCTGTGCAAACTCCATGATTCTCCTGTCTGAATCGTAGGTAAGGCAACAACTAGATGCTTCTGAACTAGCTGAGAGAGATAGTCATGTTTAGATGCCCATACTGCTGATGCCAAAGATTGCCGATGAAAGAACTTTTGGCTGCCATGGCATGCTTCTGAGAATCACCAGTGTCAACAAGCCTATAAAGACCATGATCCTAAATACCCACAACAATTGTAGTGCAAGTCTCCTGATCAACAATACTGTAACTGCATTTGTACGAAGTGAATACCACATCCAGTTGAGGGGAGTGTCTCATAATTTGACTAAAAGAGAGAAGGTTGAGTTATATGCTTGGAATGTAGTATACATTTAGGGAAATTAAATTCCTTCCCCCAAATTGAATCTGTACGTTGCCCTTTCCAACAACAATATACTCTTTGCCTTCTCCAAAAATAATTTAATTAGTGAATGGTATATAAGTGAACCAATCTTGATGATGAGTAAAGTGGCGAGAAACACTTGATTCAATGTACTAGGTAGACGATTTGATGTGATTTGCTGGCTGTTTGGCCATAAAGGTATAAAAGATAGACTTCTGATCAGTCTCCTTAGTGTGTTCTACTTCTACTACATTGGCCTTGTTCTTAGACTCTCCCTCCGGTTTAGAGGCCAAGCGATGCCAACAATCTTTCTTCATGTGACCATATTTGTGGCAGTAGTTGCATTGAATGTTCTTAGAGCTGCCTTGTTCAAATATCATTCAGAAGCAAACATGTATTGGCAACCTATATTTCCTCTTCAAATGATGACGAGAGACTTAGAAGTAGATAGAGCACTTTGAAGACACTTCAAAGATATAGCTCTCAATTCTTTTATGCTAAAACCAAAATGGTGGAAACGATATGTTGATGACACTGACGTTTGATGGCCCCATGGTCTTGACAATTCCAGACTCACCTCAATAGCATTACTCCTTATATTTCCTTCACCAAAGAAATTGAATCCGATAACCAACTCCCTTTCTTGGATATCTTGCTCATCAAGAAGTCAGATGGATCCTTGGGTCATCGGGTCTTTTTGAAATCTACCCACACTGACTTGTACCTACACTCCTCTTCTCATCACCACCCCAACCCAAAATTGTGTCCTTAGGATCCTAACCATTAGAGCCTTTTGCATTTGTGATGACGAGCACTTGAGCCAAGAGCTTGCCCTTTATGTAAGGTTTTCAAAATGAATGGGTACTGTAGCAAGCATATCTCAAGGACCATCAAGAAAATTGAGCACCTCTTCTATTTTGAACCCAAGCCCACCAAACATTCTCCCTTGCCTGGTGCCACCTTACTCTTCATTAATGGCATTTCCCAGAAGATCTCCAAAATCCTAGCTAAGAGAGGCTTGTGATGCACCTTTAAACCCTTCTCTACTTTGAATGCATCACCCATCCCTTCTCTTAAAGACTCCAAGATGCCCTTCTAGAATAAGGAGTCTACAAGATTGATTGCTCATGTGGTACTCCCTATATAGGAGAAATTGGCCACTCTTTCAAAACCAAGATAAAAGAGCATAGCGCTGACATAAAACACGATAGAATCCTTAAGTCAGCGACTCAGCCCTAGCCCACCACTCCTTCGCCACTAAGCACCACATTTGCCTAAAGAACACACAAATCTTGTTTAAAGAAGATAATTTCTTCAAACACAAAATCAAAGAAGCCATTGGAGTCATAAACCACCCCTCTAACCTTAATCATGATGAAGGGTGGATCCTTAGTCATTCATGGCAACCCTTGTTATCCTTCTTGAGAAATCAAACCTTGCATCTTTGACCTCTCTCTCTCTGTCTCTCGCATCCTTTGCTCCTCGAAGTTTCCTTCCCCCTAGTATTCTTCCCCCTAATCTTTCCCCGACCTTCCCCTCGAGGCTCCTTTGTTTATTTTCTCAGGTTTGTATGTCATCTAGGTACTTAATGGGTATTCCTCTTCTCTTATTGTTTCTTCTTTTTAAATTCTTCCTCGCATTTTCCCATACCTTCTTTTTAGTTTCTTCTTGTTTTTCTATTTGTTAATTCACTTCTTGCTTTTGATTTTTCTTGGTTCTCCCTTTATAGTCTTGAACCTCATTGCATTATTTTATTTTTAATTTTATTGTTATTTTTGTCCTCCTTGTATATATTTTTGCTTATTTTTTAATTTTATTTATATTTGTTTGCAGTTTTATATTGTGAATTTATATATTGTCTTGTATAGATTGATTCATATATTAATTTATGGACATGTATAAATTCATATATATTTAAATACTAATATTATATATTTTGTTTTTTATTTTTCTATTATTTAATTATAAGGTGCATATATTAATATGTTTCTATCCATAGACTTGTTTTTTCCAGTTCTATTTTTGCATTTGGTTTTAAATGATTATTTTATTTTCTAGCTTATTCTAATTAATTTGCTTGTTGACTTGTATTTTTTAATTTATTTTTGTTTTCGCTTCTTGGTTATTTTTGTTAGACTACACACACACATGAACTTGTATATATTTATATGCATATTATGTTTTTTTTTTCATGTAGATTTGACTTTGTATTTTCTTTATTTTTAATATCTTTTACTATTATTTCTTACCTTGTTCCTTCATCCTTTCTCTCCTCAACCCCCTCCTTTTATTCCTTACCTGGTCTGCAATCTATGTATTACTCCTTCAGCTCTTTCATCTTGATGTTCAATCACAGAGTGTGATCTGAAACGTTGATGCAAAAAAGGAAAACACAATCAATTCAAAAAATAACTTCATAACTAGATGGAATGTCTTCCAATACCTTTTCACCCATGCATTGGTGGTTAGGTTTCCAATCCTTATTGCAAGAGAAGCACAAATTTTGCCGCCTCAATTCATTTTTGCTCATTTTCAGAAATTTGTCATTGAAGAAATCTATTTCAATTTCCTTTGCTTTCTCTTTATCCATGAGAGTTTTAAATTTATCACATTGACTGAATACATTGTTGACTAAATTGTAAGTATTAGTAGATATAGCCAATTCTTGTTTATATACAACCAATAGGAAAGTTATGAGAGGTTGGGAAATGACATCATATTCATCAATAATTTTAGTCATAATGATTCTCATAAAATCATGAATGGATTGGACATGATCTTTACTGATAGCAAAAAGAAAATGATGAAACATCTGAAAAATAAGATCTTTGCAATTGCAGTCAATCATGACAATACACGATCTCACCTTTGTCATCAATTCTGAATTCATAGTCCTTTTACTGAAAGAAGGTCTACTGATTTATCCTAACCCTTCAAGACTTTCAATAATTACTTGAAAAACCTCTTTCATTTTATCATCTTTGTAAGGAATTTCAGGTGCTGTAATTCTTATAAATTCACTTAGGCAATTAGAAACAACTCGTCTTACCTCCTTATTTGGGTGTCTCAACAATCTATGTTCTCCCAAAGAGTTCACTGTCGGAGCTATTGTTCTTCGGATCAGCTGAGAGGGGGATAGTTTCATCTGTTGCAAACACTCTGCCATTTCCTCCAATGAGCTGAGAAGATCATCTGTTGGTAGAGATAAGTGTCCCAACTTTCATCAGCAATAGACACCTTTTTGCCTAACTCCTTATCACCTTCTGAAGTAGTTAGTATGCCCTTCATCGTGTTTTTTCTCCTTTCTTCATTTTTTGCTGACTTTTAGGATTTGGTCACTGAAGAAGTCCTTTTCATTTGTTTCTGATTTCTTTTTAAAGATGGATCTAAACCAACCAGGATGCTCATGGAACTATTGAGGATCTTCTAGGAACTCTTTAGAAGACTTCATCTTTCTGATTAACCGTTTAGGATGGCAGGATACACCTTCTATGATACCATTGAAATATCGCCCTAGGATATTTGCTCCATATTTTTCAACTCTATTGTTGCAAGAACGTTTTCAGATGAAATCTTAAAAAATTTGCCCAATTGTGAACTCCGTTGCGAATCCACCTCTAGAGATGAATTAGGTTTTTGTCCAACCCACTGAGAAACCCTGAAAGCCGAAGCTTCCCAGTATTCTTCAAGAGAAAGAAATAATCAAGCATAAACCAAACATGTTGAAGGAGAGGTCTTCGATCTCTTTTATAATGCTCTCATAAGAGCTCATTCACTCACCTTATCAATGTGGGGATAAACAAAGTCACTTTTTGCCTTTTCCTATTTTTTTGAGATTTTGCCTTTTCCTATTTTTTTTGAGATTTTGCCTTTTACCCTATTTTCTCATGATTCCTATTTTTTCCGCGATTGCTTTCCACCCTATTTTATCGCGATTCCTATTTTTTCACGATTGCTTTATCCCCCTATTTTATTGTGATTCTTATTTTTCTGCGATGCTTTTTTTTTAAATTGAAGTCCCCGAACATTTTATATCTCCAATGTGTTATTAAATAAAGGGGAACTCTTTTAATTAAATGTTTCGCACAACTATAGACTTAACATTAATAAAGTTAAATTTTAAATTTAACTTTATAAAATAACTTTATTAATGCAGAATAAATCATATCAATTGACAATGATAAATAAATTCTCTGTCGATATTAAACATTTACCATTGACATGTCATATCCACTAGAGGTCCCAATCATGCCCAAAATGATTTACTATAAATAGTAATTATGCCTGAAACTGCCTCTAAACACCTCGGGATGATTTGCAATTGAAACTGCCTAGGCCAAATGGCCTCTAAGTCCCTTAAATGTCTTGGTTAGCCTACAGGACCAAGGGTGAATAGGCTAATGACATCATCATGCAATAAGTGCTAGAAAGCAGACATTACAAGTACTGAAGATGAGGGAGAAGAGGTTAAGGAACAAACTGATTCCAGAATATTTAATAAAATGGAAAGGATTACCACAGAAGATGGCACATGGGAAGGGATAGAGATCTTTGAGCATCCCAACTTGAAATTGTTTGAGGTCAAGTAATTAGAGGATGGGAGGACTGTGATGATCCCGAATTGAAGAGGCTGGTTGGCCAGCCAGGCGGTGCTTCAAAGCACCCTTCTTTTGCCTTTTTATATAATATTTAATAAATAAAGTAATGCATTTATAAATATGCGTTTATATATAATATTTAATATTTCATGAAATAAAATGGAGTTAGTCAGCCATAGCCAACTTAGGGAAATGGTGTAATGTTGTTATCTCCAGCCAACTTGGTTAAATGATGGTATTGCTTATTTAAGGTGGAGTTCATAGGTATTTGTCATGCTTGATTGAAGGATATCGCCTCTGTGCATGCTGAATAGTGAGATGTGAAACCCATGGTCGATGCTAGGTAGGATGTTAACCGTATTCTGGCAATTCAATTTAATCGAGCATTGCAAGGAATGAAGACTAATAATTTTCCTGATCGCAAACTACCTACAAGAGGATTAAGGAATTGGAGAACATTGAGTTACCATTCGCAGTAATTTGCATTCCATCATTTTGGAACCATGAGATTGGGAAAGGCCATAGGTCCGTCCTTCCCTGTCTCCAACAGGGCAAAGCCAGAGATATCGCTATCGGGATAGCATTGGCGGCAACTGAAGCAGTGATACGACTCTAAGAAGGAATTCATTATAGAGGAAGGTCTGCAAAATAGGATTGGAGTTGGTCGCATTCAGCCTGATCAAAGGCAACAGTAGTAACATAGAAGGAGAACTTCACAAACCCCTCCACTGTTGTAACCTGTACAAGCCTGGCAATGTTATTGTGATTATTTAAGGAGGACCTGGAATTGTTCTTCTTCAGAAAACCAGTATGACATTTCCATTCAGAACTCTAAACTGTAGGACAGATTGAAGAAATTGTAATACTGCTCTATCTTTCATATAGAAATCAGTGGAATTGATGTATTCTGGAATGATATATCAAATTTGTCTTCTGTGCGATCTGGCATTTGTGTTTTGAGTATCTTTCATAATTTTGCATTGCTGTAACTTTCAGTATTAGAATCTGAGAAGTTGTTCCTATTTGACTATGTAATTTGTTGATTTTGAAACAATTTTATTGTAGAACTGGCTAAGGATATTTCATGACATCTAAAAATAACTTTACTATCCGATTCATCTAAACATTCCCCACACTTCAACAGGCTGTAAAGCTTCAGGGTATGAGATTTTTTTGAAGCAGCCTCTGGATTTATGTCAGCTCCCATATTTTGAAGAAATAATTTCAGAAATTGTAAGGGAGAAGGGATATAAGAGAATGCGGAAAGAGAAATGGGCGTACTAAATGCCATACCAGATTTGACCTCAAGACTTGCTGAGAAACACACTTATTGTAAATAATATCAATAACATCAATAGGCACATTATTAGCTTGAAACGGAGGTAAGCAAATGATACTCCAGGAGATTGCAGAATGATATTCAAACAAAATTGAGAGGATGAAGCTTCTCACTAAGCATTAGTGTTGAAATATCAAAGATAAACACTATTTTATTCTTGGAGTTTCTCAAATATTTACAGAAAATCAAAACTGAAGTCTTAAAATTTGCAGAATTATCTGCTGGAGTTTCTTGTAACAGAGCCAATCTGTATGATATAAATTTATGATTGGTGAGTATGTGATGGCCCTCAGGTAATCTGATTACCTTGCCAAATATTATTCTTGTCATATACACATACATTTGTACTATTGTTGTATGAGGTTGATATTAATCAAAATATTCTAATAATATAATAAAACATGATGTATATTAATCTAAGTTGCCGGTTCGGATTCGGGTTCGAGATTCAGATTCGAAATTCATGCGAATTTTTTTTGGGCTGGGTTCGATTCGTTTTGGGTTTGTCCATACAAGATTTTATTTTTTTTAAAAGAATATACAAAATATATATCTATATGTAAACATATGCAGCAGCAAATAAGTTCATACAATACTATGCTAATAATAAAGCAACATAGCAAAATACACCACCACATATATTGTCGTTTTAGTTCAAATGACATAACAAAATGTCAAAATACACCACCATATCGGTGTTTCGGTTCAAAAACAATAACATCAACATTAATAATCATTATCAGTCTTCATCAGTGATCAAAATATCATCAAAAATCATCAAACAAATCATCATCATCATTATGCTGTTGCAGATTAGAAGCACAAACAGTGCCACTAGCATCAGTACTAGCAGCCTCGGGATCAGCCTCAACATCACTATGTAGCTCATGATCAGCATCATCAATTGCAAGTGCATCAAAGTGGGCTTCCAACCCTGCAGACTCTGGTTCAACATCCCAATGATGGGCCTCCCCTTTTTGTAAGTATTTTCTTTGTGTGTTGTGAGCCTCAAGTTTGAATGCACAAAGACCAAGTTATCTGCCTTCTTGGAGTTTAGTCGGTTGCGTTTTATTGAGTGGATGAAGGAGTATGTGCTCCAGTTCCTCTCAGATGATGATGAACTAGCAACCTAGCAATATTTACAATTTTGAAATTAGAGAGTTAATAGTTTTGAATATAAATTTTAAAATATAAATTTAATATTGAATAGAAATTAGAATCTTAAGAGTAAAGAACGAACTTGTGATAAAATTTTGATGGCAATGGGTTGCAGGAGCTGGTACATTTGTCCATGAAAGTACCACCATTTATGAGCATCAGCATTTTTTTATCTGCAAGAGCTTCAAGAACACAATCATCGGTGCTCGCGAAACTCATGAATTGAGCTCTCACTGTAGCTCGTAGGTGCTCGGGAAAGAGTCTTCGAAGGGCTGCCTTGTACCCTTGAGCAACTTCAGGATCTCTATATGGGGCAACTCTAGTGGTACTCCCACTGAGGATCGATTGGCTATAGAACCTGGGGCTCAATGCCAAGGCAAGTAGATGCAAAGGGGTAGTCATTTTGGTCCACCTCTCTACCATGATTACTTGTAGCTCCTTGAAGAACTTTTCATCTGGATCTTCCTCTTTCTCATTTATGATATTTCTAATATCTTCAATCATGGAGTCAATGCCATCATATACCTCACTCAAGCAAGGCCTATCCATGTTAGTGTATCAGATCATGCTCAAAATAGGCTCGGTGAACTTCAGAAGGTACTCAGCACGATCCCACCAAGAGTCATCTAGTATCATTGCTTTAATGGCAGCTGCCTTGGCACTATTAAATTGCCTCCATATGCTCCAATTAGCGCTGATTACCATTCTAGACAATGCCTCTTTAACCTTGACAAGGCGTCTCAAAACAATAGTGTTGGAGGCAAAGCGGGTCTCGGCAACCTATTTTAAGATGAAAAGATTCAAAACAATAATTAAAATTTAAAATTAAGATCAAGATTAAAGTGACTACAATTCTAAAAGATGTTCAAATTTTAAACAATTGAACTTACCTTCAAGAGCTCCAATTTCGAGAATTGTCTAAATATGGCTTGAGTCATATGGTGGTTCGTGACAAACATTTGGATCTCCTGTGCCTCTTCATACATTTTTTTAATCCACTCAATCTTAGTGCCAATTTTTTGCAGCATTAGGTTGAGTGAGTGCACAGCACAAGGTGTCCAAAAAATGTGTTCGAAGCGCTCCTCAACCAATAAGACGGCAGCCCTACAATTCTTGGCATTGTTGGTTATTACCTGAACAACATTTTGAGGGCCAACTTGCTCAATGGCTTGGATGAGAATGTTTGCAATGAAAGGACCGTCCCTCACCTCTCCTTCACAATCCACAGCTTTTAGAAACATTGAACCTCTTGTGGACATTGCAATCACATTGACCAAAGGACGATTTCTTGCATCTTTCCATCCATCTGATACTATGGTCACACCTGTTTCGATCCATGAATCCTTGATGGGCTGCATGGAAGCCTCTACATTGATCACCTCCCTATCCAATAAAGTGGTGCGCACCTTCTCATAACCTGGGCCCTTGAACCCCTTTGGAGCCTCATTAATTGATCTCACCATTCTTTGCCAATACGGTGAGCGGACAACATTAAATGCCAATCCACATGCATAGACACATCTCGCTATGGCTTCCTCAGCAATGTCTCTAGCTTCATTTTGAAATGATGTTTCCAAGGGCCCCATTGCTCTCTTCTGTACTAGTTCTTGAGGACCACGCAAGAATGGATGGCCCTCTACGGGTGGGTCATTGGGAGTGGAAGTTGAAGACATAGATGATAGTTTTGTTTTTTTCCTAGCATTTTGCAAAGGATGAGAACTTGACCTCCCAGCTGCTTCGTCTGCTTGTTTTTGCTCTTGAATATATTTGTTCACAATGTTGTTTGGAAGAAGGGTTTTAGTTAGTACCCCATTAACTCTTGGTCTCCCTGTACAAAATTTAATGCCCTGTTGAGGAATAAAGCACAAATGTGCTTTCACTCTACTGTAAGAGCTACTAGCTTCCTCTTTACAATGTTTGCAAATCCACACATAACCTCCTCCACCTGGCATTGGTCTAACCATTTCCACATATTTCCATAGTGGAGAGCGTCTGTCTATTTTAAAGTGGGAGTTTTCGGTGGTAGAAGCACTTGCAGCCATTCTTCGAGTCTGAAAGATGAATCTACAAAACAACAATTTACAAAATGAAAATTACAAATTATTAGCAAATTACAAACAAAACAAAATTGAAAAAAATATTAATATGATTTATAAATTTAAATTTAAAACAGTAAATACAAATCATATTACAGTATGAGTATACAAATACAGTGAATGCTAAATACAAATACTGAATACAAATAGTATTACAGTATATGTAATCAGTAATAAAAAAAAAAAAAAATACTAAATTACAGTGTTTGTATTACTATATATTAATACTAATACTAATACTATTTGTATTACTGAATATACTATAATACTATTTCTTATTCAAATAGTATTACTGTATACTAGCCAGGACAAATTATACTATTTATACTGGTAATTATACTGTATAAATTATACTATTTTTACTGGTAAATTATTGGTATAATTTGTCCTTTTATACTGTAATTTACTAATTAGTATTACTAATAGTAAAACTAAATACAAATACCTCTGGCGGAAACTCCCTGCTATGCTCACGCTACTCACCCTGCAAACACTTCAAACGCTCATGCACAAACTCACGCAAACCCTGGCTTTCACGCACAAACTCACGCACAAACCCTGGCTTTCACGCAAACACTTCAAAGTTCAAACACGACGCACGACCAAGGGTTAAAAAATAAAATAAAAAACAATTAAAAAAAACTGTTGAAAGTCAACACTCCCGCAAATTCGACCTAAATTCGGAAATTTGCCTAGAAATTCATTCCCGGTCCCGCCCGGAGGAATGGAAATTCGTTTTTTATGCGCCAAATTCATCCAGGGTCCCTTTCACCGAATTTGGGACGAATGACACAGTCAAACAACGAATTTGCTTCGAATTCGAACCAGACCCGAATTTGGACTGAATTGAATTCCTAATTTCGGGTTGCCAGAACGAATATGGTAACTTAGATATTAATATATAAATTATATATATATATACATGTCAATAATTAAAAGAATAATAAATTAACACATCAAATATATATATGTATTATAAATATATATATATATATATATATATTTAAATATACTAATATATTAATTTATATATATATATTAATTAATATATATATTAATATATTATTAAATAATATATATAAAAATTTAATTAACAAATATATATTATAAGTATTAAATACATATGTTTACATTTATTTTATTAAATTATAAAAAAGAAAAAAAGAAAACACAAATATAAAAAAACAAGAATCCCCATGAGGGACTGCGACTGTAGTCACAGCAACCAAAAAGCTGTGACCATAGTCGCACCCCCTCATGAGGGGAAGAAATATTGAGCGCCACTATGGAGGGGGCGTGACTTCCCTTCCACAGTTGGCAGGCATATATATACTCCCATCCGAATGGGAGGAGGGTGGGGGGAAGATAGCAGGAGATAAAAAGAAAGATATACAGTCAGCGTTAAAAAAGAAACCAGTGGCAGAATATGACAAGTGGAAATCACATATAATATATATATATATATATATATATATAATACTGAAATCCATTAGAGTATATTCACATATTTATATATATATGTATGATATACATTCATATATATATAAATATACAATGTTAAAATTAATAGTCTGTAATTCAAAATTACATGTGATTTTGATTGTTTTTAATGATAAATAGATGACTATATACATAAATTACTCTGAGGCTTTTATTCTGATTATTATGATTTAATTCAGCATTCTGGGATGAAATTCATATATATTTGTATGTGTATCCACTAATTAGTATGATGATATTGAGATCAAATGATTTTTATATTCATTAAGGATTGATCCTATATTTGGAGGGGACTAATGGAGATTTCTATAGTTTCCTTAGTCTCGAGATTGTTATAATCTCACGTAGGCAGTATATATACTAGTATCAGTCATATGCATATGCGTAGGCTTGGATAACGTTTATCTTTTCCAATAGAACCTTAGGAGCAGTTCTATATGGGAAGACGTGCCGATAGTCCGGGTTACTTAGAATGGATCTTATATCCTTCAAGCGGAGACCTTGGAATCCTGTATCTAGATTGTGTGATCAAATGAGACAACCTCAAGGTTGCTTCTTATTGTGGACTTCACTCAGTTATAATGATGTGATATGCTGGTTATCACAAAGGGACTTACGCTGTTCATTCAATGGATATCAACTTGACTTTAACTTCTTCCAATCAAACAATTACAAAGGGATAAGGGGTTAGAAATCTATTCTACTCCTATAATGTAAGAAATTGTGGATGTCTTTGTGACTCTACTAGACTTAGTTTAGCCATCAACTATAGAATTTATTTTATTACTATTTTAATGGTCATCTTTGTATAATATGTAAATTATGTAGATAAGATCGTTTCTATGATCTTCTTCAGTTTCTTATTAGAAACTTGCTAGTTTTGTATTTTTGTAAATTCTATTTATTGACCTATTTGTCATTTGTTAATATATCAAATATTTTACCAATTACTTCTCAGTAATATGGTAGTAGAGGGGGACTTTTAGTTTTTGTTTTGAATTTTTTTTTCATTTCAAAAAAATCTTTCATTTGGGAAATTCTTCAAGAAGGAATCATGTGGGTTTGTTCTTGGGAATTTTTTCCCGCCCACGTTCATGTTCTTCTCTTCTGCAAATCGTGCAGGTCTGTATCTGCATTTTTTTTTGTCTCTTCGACCCTTCTTTGCCCACGTTTGGAGTTGTTTATGCATGGTGGAGTTGTTTTGCATAGCCTAAGGTCGTTTGTGGAGTTTTTTCTTAGTTTGATAGACACTAAAAATGTATTTTCGTGGTTGCTTGTGTCGTCATTTTTCCTCCCAACCTTTGTTTGAATGCATTTCGTGGTTTCCTCTTGCCTTTTCCGGCTCGTTTTCTGAAGTATTTGGGCATTGTTTTTGTTCTTATCTACAACCCGATTCCAGTCTTTAGCAAAAATTGCATTTTTTTTGCAACAACCCTTTTGTGAGCTGTTTTTGATGGCTAGGGCTTTTTGCTACGTGAGTCAAGCCCGTGATTTTCAGTTTATGTGACCCTTCCTCTAGGGCTTTCAACCTCAACAGATTTTAAATTGGGCACATCTACATTTTTTTATGACCTAGGGTTTCGTTAACTTCAACTAGGGTTTTCACCCTTTAATTCAAGTCGAATTTTTTTCTGATTATAGATTCCTTGTGGGTTTTTTTGAGAGCTCTTCTGGGTCTTTGTCATATTTTTTTGGGTTAGCTGAAATTATTTCTCAAAATTTGTGCTAGTCATCCTTCATTATTTTTTGAAGTCTGTACCCACATCTACCTCTGTTTCTACATTGGGATTTGTGTTTTAGATTTTGTGCTAGTGCCTCTTCTTCATTTTTCATTTTCCTTGCATTGGGAAACGTGCAAGATGGTGTCATTGACCAACTTAATGTTGGAAGGCAATCAAAGATTCCATGACAATAGTTATAGCACCTAGAAGTAGTGCATGCTGACAATCTTTGTATATTGCCGCCTTGATGCTCTTGTTTCGGGAATAGAAACTTGTCCTACCATAGATGCATTAGACTAGGACAATTTTGATGACTAGAATCGAGAAGCGGTCATGGTTCTCAAACTCCGTGTCATAGATGCCCAGTTGCTTTAGATTCCTTTTGGCAAGTCCACATTAGAAATGTGGAAAGATCTAAAGGAATTGCATGAGACATCCGACAAGAGCCGAGCGTTCTTCTTGAAGAATCAGTTGTTCTCTATCATGATGGATGAATTTATGTCCGTATAGGAGCATCTCACGAAGATTAAGGATATTCGAGATTAACTTGAAGCTATTGGTTGGAAAATGGAGGAAGAATATATGGTAGTCATCACCCTGAAGAGTCTACCTAAATCCTATGAGCACTTCATAGAAACTCTCAACGTTACTTCAACTAATGTTGATCTAAAATTTTCAGAGTTGTGCAACATACTCATGCAACAAGATCGTTGGAAACAACAGTTTGGTAGCAGTACCACTTTGTTCTCCTCGGAGCAAGCCTTTGCAGCTAAATCCTTCCACAAGGATAAAGCCAAATCTTAGTCATTTCAGTCATCTTAGTAGAAGGGCTCCAGTTAGTCTAAGTATGGTTTGAAGACGAAGGTTCAATGTAACTATTGTCATAAATATGGCCATATGCTCAAGGATTATCGCAATCATTTGGCTTTCGAACAAGGGAAGCGGGAGGGTCTCAGCCTAAAGCCAATGTTGCTGAGCACAAAGAGCAGAAAGAGTCTACCTTTTACGCGTTCACGGCTAAAAGGCCTGCAGACCACGTGAAATCTTCTGCATGGTATATAGATTCTGGTGCTTCTCGACATTTCACTCACAGATGTGATTGGTTTATAGAATTTTCTCTCTACACTGATTCAGTCATATTTGGAGGAGGTGAAGAGTATGCCGTTGTCGGCAAGGGCAACGTTTAGATACAATTTGGTGGGAGGAATCTCATTTTCCTCAATGTATACTACGTTCTTGGCATGGAACTAAACCTACTCTTAGTGAGTCAGATCATGCGACATTCTCCTTAGCTTGATGTGGTATTTAGTGCACACAAGTGTTCGATTGTTGATTGTGGGACACACACTACTGTAGTTGTTGGCATTGAGGATCATGGTCTATACAGACTTATAGAAACAGACAATTCTTTTGAGCATGCCCTCGCAGCAAAATCATCTTCTATTAGTAGTCTCTAACTTCATCGATATGGTCACCTAATCATTCACTATCTTGCTTAGCTTGTTCGAGAAGATTTAGTACAAGGCCTACCTAAAATTCAAACTTAGAATCAGCGTGTTTGTGGAGCTTGTCAGGCTGAGAAGCAGCATAGGACACCGTTCAAGGATGGTTACTCATGGCGAGCCTCTAATAAGGTACTACCGTTGGTCCATGTTGATGTCTGTGGTCCAATTAATACTTATGTTATTGGGTGCAGGTATTTCTTGCTTTTTGTTGATGATTTTAGTCTTAAAATGTACTTTCTTAGACAGATATCAGATGTGTTTACTGTATTTTAGAAATTAAGGCCTTAGTAGAAAAAGAGTCTGGTTGTTCTATTATATCTCTTAGGTTTGATAATGGGGGGGAGTTTTGTTCTACTGCTTTCTCCACTTTCTGTGATACACATGGCATATAATGTTAGTTAACCACACCATGCACCCCTCAACAAAACGACGTTGTAGAACGTCGCAACTGCACCATTACAGAAAAGGCCAGGTTAATGATTGAACACATAAATGTTGCTAAGAAATATTGGGCAGAAACAATGTTTACTGCAGTCTATCTCCTTAATCGGTCTCCCACACATGCTATTAAAGGGAAGACTCCTGAGGAAGTTTGGACTGGACACAAACCCAGGATCAACCATCTGAAAGTTTTTGGCTCTTTAGCATATGTATGGATTCCAGATGCCTAGTGCTCCAAGTTGGATTCCAAGAGTCAAAAGCTTATGCTTACAAGATACAGTGACAACCATAAAGCTTACCAGCTGATTGATGTAGACATTGATCGTCTTATCTTTAGTCGTGATGCTGTCTTTGATGAAGAACGAGGACCATTTCAACTTTCCTCATCTGAGCAGAATTTTGAGGATTAGCCTTTGAAGGCTTTTGATTTGGGTGTCCGTTTTGCATTTGGTTCACCAGATGGGAGGGATGATGCAAATTCTGTATTTGATGATGTAGTGCCTGAATTTCCTTTGGATGATGCTAATCTTCCACCTGTTCCAGATCCTCTTCCCCTTCTAGCTCCAGTTATTACTCCATTTGATGTTGACACATCTACTCTCTGGTTTAAATGGTGGGCTAAGACCATCGATGATCTTCGTCCTGATGAGCTCATTGAGGGTAGATCTTCTAGAAATAACGGCAAGCAACACAATATAGTTAACTTTTCTCCCATGGCCAACATTCATAGTATTTATGAGCCTCAGACATTTGCAGAGGCAAAAGGGATTCGAGTGGGAACAAGTAATGGTTGCAGAATACCAGAGCCTTTTGAAGAACAACACTTGAGTTCTCTCTAATCTTCCTCCAGTGAAGAATCCCATTAGCTGCAAATGGGTGTATAAGGTCAAATGGGTCTCTCTCCTCAACAAAAGTAGAATATCGAGGAGTAGTTAAGGCAACTTGTGAGGCAGTTTGGCTTTGACAGATGGTTGCGGATATGCAAAATCTCAAGCAGGTTTGACTCCCTTGTTCTTTGATAATGAGCGAGTTCTCAAACTTGCCAAGAATTGTAATGTCCCTTGGTTGGCTACCTCGGAAAATAGAGACAACTATTGAAATTTTCTCTCTTGCTAAAAATTATAATATCTGATCTTACTTGTAGACTTGATAATCTTGAGATTATAATGATAATACCTCCAAGAACGAAAATGGATGAATTGCTAACACTGCTCTCTCAAAATGTACAATTTCCATATATGCCCAATGAACTCCTATTATATAGTAATTGGCATTAAATGAATGTGAGATTTGATCTTAAGTCAATCGTTAATTTGGTATTGATTGATATATTTGTATTGACAATTAATACTATAATACTAGTTGATAATTTCTGATAATAGATAGCTTGTGTTTGTCCAATATGATCCCTAATGGTCTACAATGATGAAATGGCAGCTCTTCCCCTATGGTGGTTTTATATGCATCAAATATAATCGCTACTGAAGGATACGATTATTGCCGTTCCTAATCCTTGATTGGTTTTGTATAGGCAATGTGTTTGCTTTTGGCTTTGTTTATGCCTCTGCTATGACCAATGATTGTCTGATCGTTGACTACGCTTATTTAGGGCGATTGTTAATTATATATGCTGATGTGTATTCCCTGGTGAGTGAAAGAGAAAAACAATCTGTCTTTATATCTTGCAAACATAATGGATCTCACCCTTTCATATTTGATGGGACGCAACCCGTACTAAGCGATTCTCTTTATGGACTAATCGGGTTTGTTAATATTGGTAACATCTTTACTATTAATTGCTATTATCAGTGATGCTACATAACAAAATATTTAACGCATCAATTTCCCTGTTATTGGCTACCACTATCGGTGCTCGTGATTAATCATTTGATTCTTCCACCTATAGGTATCGCTAATATCCAACGTTAGAAATAATTGCTCCTTTGTAATTATGCATCTTGTAATTGCAGACTAATCTAGTGTCCCTGTGTAGGATCGTTGATGTGAATATGATTCATATCTCAAGGGTTAATGTGAAACGATTTGTTATCGACGATGGCTCATAATTATGCTAATGATCCCGTCCTTCCGGTGCTGTTTTAGTTTTAATAGGTGCTAATTGCTGTGATGATTACTAATCGCAACTGTTCAATACTCAACTACTTATGCAGAGATTGTTGACCATTTCTTCCATTGTAAAGGTTCGATCCTGTACCGGAATCTCTATTGGATCAAATTATCTCAGGATTAATGTTTGCATGGATATTATTGCTGGTGCTTCGTTGTCTTTATTTTGGACTATAGTTGACTATATAGTCGATATAGTTTTGCCTTGATTATGATTTTAATTTATTAATATTACCTCTATTATACTTGGAATCACTCGGCACAATTAGTGTTAGTATGAATAGGTATTGAATATTATTTAGTTTATTATTTATTAACATTATTTATGAATATAATATTATCATTATCATTATCATATTATTTTATTATCTTAGTAATATATCATACTAATAACATATTATTAATATTCTTATTATAATAAATTACATTACTATATTTATCTATTTATTTGTTTATGTTAATTTTATTATCTTTAATATTCGATTTAATTATTTATATTGTAATCATAATTTATTAGATTAATTATTAAATTTCTGTTCAGAAAAGGGGACATGACAAGAATCCAGTCTTCCATGAAAGAATCAAACATGTTCATGTTCATTGTCATTACATTCGGCGGTTGGTTGAAGACTGATCAATTCAGTTGCAATATGTTCCAATTGCGGATTGAACTGCAAACATTGTCACCAAGCCTCTCAGCCTAGTTAAGTTTGCTAAATTCAGGGGGCAGCTTGGTGTTGTTGACAGATTGACGATTAAGGGAGGGTATTAAAATATTATTTTATTACTATTTTAATGGTCATCTTTGTATAATATGTAAATTATGTAGAGAAGATTGTTTCTAGGATCTTCTTCAGTTTCTTATTAGAAACTTGCTAATTTTGTATTATTGTAAATTCTATTTAATGATCTCTTTGATCATTTGTTAATATATCAAATATTTTACCAATTACTTTTCAGTAATATCGACATCAACTAAGCCAGTGCAATCTACTAAGGTAAATATGAGATGTTCCAAACTATTACCATTCCATTAACACCATCCATCGATGCATATCAATGTGCAAGCGATAATAAAAAAAGGAAGATCATGTTGAATTACCTGAAGGATTTACATATTCAGAAAAGGAAGATCATGTGTGTAGACTAAGAAAAGCACTTTATGGGCTAAAACAAGCTCCAAGAGCTTGGTACTCAAGATTGGATAAGTATCCTCAAGACCAAGGTTTCAAAAGGGGGATGGTAGATAGTAATCTATACATTAAATCTGAAAATGACAAACTTTTGGTAGTAGTGGTATATGTGGATGACATAATATTTGGAGGAGGTAGTGATAAAATGTGTAAAGAATTTTCCATGAATATGCAACAACAATTTGAGATGTCCATGCTTGGAGAATTATCTTTCTTTCTTGGATTGCAAATTGAACAATCAAGTAAAGAAATATTTATTTTTCAAATCAAGTATATCAAAGAAATATTGAAAAAGTTTGGGATGGAAGATTGTAATTCAATCAGCACTCCCATGATTACAGGTTGCAAGCTTAGCAAAAAGGATTAATCCCCCGACATAAATCAAGCTCAGTATAGATCTATGATTGGAAGTTTGTTGTACCTAACCGCCACAAGACCTGACATCTTGCAAGCAGTTGTAATTGTAGCTCAATTTCAAGCAATGCCAAAAGAAACTCATGTTATAGCAGTTAAAAGAATATTTAAGTACCTAAAAGGCACTATGGATCTTGGTTTATGGTATCCAAGAGGAAAAAACTTTTCACTCATAGCTTATACAGATGCAGATTTGGGAGGCAATATTGATGATGGGAGAAGTACAAGCAGAGGTGCATTCTTCCTTGGTAACAGTCTAGAATCATGGTTAAGCAAGAAGTAAGGATCGATAACTTTATCTACCGCAGAATCTGAGTATGTTGCAGCAGTAGCAAGTTGTACACAAGTGCTTTGGATGAAGCAAACTCTAGGAGATGTAAAGATTGAATTCAAGCAACCTATTCCCATCTTTTGTTACAACACAAGTGCAATTAGCATATCAAAGAATCCAGTCATGCACTCCAAAACGAAGCATATCTCAATCAAATACCACTTTCTAAGAGAACAAGTCCTTGAGAAGCAAGTTAAATTAGAATACATCAACACAAAGGAGCAAATAGCGGATATCTTCACAAAACCCCTTCCAAAGGAGACTTTTGAGTACCTAAGGGAAAAATTGGGAGTAGTATCACTCTCATCCATTTACTAAAAGTTTCATAAGAAGCATGAGTTCAGGTGGAGTATGTCTTTAGCTCTGGAGACCCTTTGCCATTGATGCCAAAGGTGGAGAGATTAAACTAAGGGGGAGTCTTGCACTATGAAGTTTGCATATTTGAGAGGTTGCCATCAATGACAAAGTGGGAGATTGATGGAAATATTGTCATTGATGTCAAAGGGTTTCAAAGATGAACAAGACACTTAGCATCATCAATATCAAAGGAAGAGATGAAGACGAGTCTTTCAAGACAACCTTGCTATTATTAATAAATCATCATCATCAATAGATCACATTTTTTAAAGGACATATCATACATATTTGGATGCACAAGAACAAAATACAAAAGAAAGTCTGAACCTTGGAACAAATAATATGAGCTTTGTATGAAAATAAACATAAGAAAATAACAGGAACAATGATAGCAAATACTATACACAGTACATGATATGCATGATTGATAAGAGGATTCTATGATTATAGTTGTTTCTAGCAATCAGTCATTTGAAAACAGCGATAGTAATAATGTTGGTCAACTAATGTAGAAGACTCCAATACAGATGCAAATCTCCAGCTCTTTCAAGCAAGGATTCGAACAGAAATAATTGTATACATATCAGTGTATGATAAAGAGATTCAACAATCAACGCAATCACATCAAAAAGAAATTTATCAATACATGTGTTATATAAGAAACGACATATATCTCCAGAACTTATTCATGGTTTAAACAAGAGTTATTGAGACAGCGATGAAGACAAGTCAGATATTGTGTAAGAAAAGGTTGAAGTTTAAAACAAGAGAATAGCATCGATGGCAATGAAATTAATATGAATCGAATATGACCCAACAGATAGCGATGAGTAAATATAAAAGAGTGACGTCTTGACTTCTAGCATGCTGTATATGATGGATTCTAGTATTCACGTGTTTGGTACACACAACGATGGGAGTATACACCGTGAGTTTGATGCGATTAAGATCACATAAAACAAACAAAAATAACAAATATTAATTCTGATAAAGACACAGGTCAGCGGATACGCGAGGCAGACTATAAAATTGTTAATACAAACCGAGTCCAAAAGATTATCGATAGTCCAAACTAATAATTTAGAAAAGATGCAAGTAAAAGTCATCATGTATTATGAAAAGATGCCGTCTTAGAGACAAAAGGTTGAAAAGACACGAGCAAGCATAATTAATTAAGTTACTGGTTCAAGTTCGGTTCGAAGTTCGGGTTCGAAGAACCGGTTCGCAAGTTCGACAAAATTTTGAAAAGGGGTTTGGGTTCAGGTTCGAAAAAATATGTAAGATTTAAAAAAATATATATATATACATATTTATGAAACCTATTTTTATAGTTCGAACTTAAATACTTATATATTAAATACGTAAGACTTGAACATATGCTAAACTTTTTAACATATAGATATTAAATATATTAATCTTCCCGCTTAGCTTGCAAATCTGGACGGGTGCACAAAAATGGATCTTGACTCAAATGTCCCCAATATATCTTTACATATTCCTCTGCTTCCCCATCAATCGGAGCGAATAAAGCCCAACCTACCTACCTCCGCAAAAATGCTTTCCAACATTCAATCCCTTGATACGAAAGCTTGTAATTGTGTGTGACTCGATATGATGAGGAAAATTGTGTGTGAGCGATCCCGACTATTTGACTATCCTCACTAAAGGAAGCAGCGTCCACTTTGCCATTCTCGGGCGTACGATAGATAACCCAACAGCGAAAAGATTGTTTAATATATTCACCTGACCATGTTCCTTATCCCATCGCAGCAACCCAGTGTCTTGCATGGCATACTTGAGAATGTTACCATGTGATAGAATGTGGCAGCGTAAAGAGAGAATGTTCAAGTAAAGCACTTCGAACCCACAAGCGAACCGGTTCGAACTTGGTCCAGTTCGGAGGGGCCAGGGGCGAACCCTGGTAACTTAAAAATTAACATATAAAAAGAGGAATAAGTGATTTTCAAACACAAGGAAGATGTGAACATATAAGCAAAATATAGAAATGCGATGGAATATGAAAGATACGAATTAAAACAAAGAAATTTTAAGGAAGGTGCAGAATATATAAATATGTATACAGATGTATATCTAATATATATATATATATATATATATATATATATATATATATATTAATTTGAGATAAGGAATAAAATAAACAAAAGACATATATATATATATATATATATATATATTAATTTGAGATAAGGAATAAAATAAACAAAAGACATATATATATATATATATATATATAGATTTATCTTTATGATAAAATAGGAAGGAAGACATAAGAGGGTAATGTGTACAGATTTAAGAAAAAGAAGTTGTGCCAAGAAAGTGTCCATCATCAGTTGAGTTAGCAACATTACCAAGGTGGAAGAGAAGTTTGTGTGCAGTGAGTTGGTGCTCACGAAGATGAACAGTGGGGGTTGGTGCTTCCAGTGGGTTGGTGCCTGCGAAGTGTGGGAGTTGGAGCTTCCAGTGAGTTGGTGCTCATAAACATAGGGGTTGGAGCCTCTAGTAGGTGGTAGCCTACAAATCTCTGATTTTGTGCTTATGGAATTTCGTCAAACACTTGGCATGCAATCTGAATTTATACTGCTGTAAGTAAAGACTGAATATGGAAATTGTTGAGCAACAAATCTACTCAACTCAATAATGCAAATCAGTGCCAATATATATATATTCATTCAATGAAGATATCGACTCCCTCACAACAGATTGCAACTTTCAGATTTTACAAATTATTTGGCTCCTTAGAATCTAAAATATGCTTGTGAGACACAAGGAATATTGTCAAACACTTCGTGTGCAACCTTCCATCTTGCTGGTCTAATAATATCAGTCTGATATGTACTTTTAGATGACTATAGATAGCTTCCAATGCTTGAGAATCAACACATCAAAACATAAATTATCATCTAGATGCTTAAATGACACTTTGGACCCTTAACCAATGCATAGAGATGGATTTTCAATGTTACATATGCACTTACAGCCAAGTGACATTTTGACAAACATTTATCATGCAACTCAAGAACATCACGTAATTAGAATGCAGCCTTATCTCTCTATGCAACTGAAGCATTAAACTGATTTCAAGAATATTTATCAAATGGCCTAGTCTCTTGACTTTCAACTACAAGTTTCAGAATTTTCTGAGTACAAAGGCAGCCATGATTTCATCCATAAACAACATTAAAACTTATTGAAATAAGTGCCAAATGAACCTGAAATGAAGCGTCTAGGAGTGTGAATGAAGAAGCAATCAGTATCACTCCACTTTGAGCCTTCCTCTTGCCAAATTGAATTTTTTTTCAAATTCCCCCCTGTTCTGATATGAATGCCAATAATAAATAAATGCAGCAATAAAAGGTCTCCAAATTCGTATAGAAATGATTGCCAAGACAATAGCAATTGATTCCTCAAATACCCATAACCAAAGGATGCCTCCAAGTGAAGTTGTGAACAAAAATGTGGGTCCAAGATGAAAATCGCAGTATGCTGGAAATGCCACAGAACTATTGAAATGGTCTTCAAATAATGCCAATGCAATCCTCTTGATTAATGGATGAAAACAAGTCTTTTGACAACCCAAATTCCAAACCCTCAATAAAGTTTGAGGACTTCAAAATATATCAAGACTCAGTCCAAATCTGAATACTCAATAATGCCCAGCATGAAATGGTTGAATACCACTTCCAATGTGCAACCCTTTAGAAGATATTTCACCTCCTCAGTTATGCAAACCCTTAGGAGTTTCCGTTCCTAAAGATCAATTGAAAATTTGCAGACCTAGATGGTGCCACAAATGCTCCAAGATGAAAATGTAGTAGAATCCTCAAATCAAGCATGTCCAAATGAATGTCCAAGCCCTCTATTTATTTACTTTTCTAAGAAGTTACTAAGAATTTCTAGAAGCATCCATTATAAAATCTCATTATAATGCACTTTATAATAAAATAACTTTATAAAAATAAAAAGTGCAACTCAACTTAAAATTATAACATGTGGGCCCCACATAACACATAATAATAAAAAATAGGCTCCAAAACATCTCTCCGAGAGCAAATAAGACCATCCAATCTCCAAATAATCACCAAGATGACTCTCTCACCAAAGCCATCTGCCTACGAGAGTCCATGATAGGCAAATCCACTGAAAAATAACATGTCACTAAAAAGGGGACATGACAATAATTGTATGTTTAAGTATTTGAAATTATTGTTTGGATAAAAGTTTTAAATTGGCAAAATTGTTATTATATTGATTCAACCCTCTCCCCCCCCCCCCCCCCCCCCCCCCCTCTCAATATAATTGTGTGCTCTTCAAGGCCAAGATCAATTCAAGATCAAGGGCCAAGATTATGCTGACACTCCCTTAATCTACCTAATTGCTACAAGCATTAAATACTCAGCCAATTACATGAAGGCACTAGCCTGCGGGCCAATAAGAAAATTACAATGCCTTGAGAATCAATGAGAAAATAGATAAGGTAGAGGCATTAGATGCCCTCCATTTGTACACTTGGCATAGAATGATTGAATGTGCTTGAACACGTGTAACTGGAGCCTTCTGATTGGTTGAAGACAATTGGGGCCACCTCGACATCTTATCTCATAAACTTGATCAATTCTTTGGTGATGATAAAATATCTCTTGATACTCAACATTATCAAGCCTCCACTTGTGATGTCATATTACCAAATTGCTTCATCTTCTTGAATTTTTTTCCATCTTTCATTTGGAAATTGGCCATGATCTTCTTGAAGTGATGAAGCCTTTCATTTAGTTGGATCCTTCAAAGTGAACTTGGATTTCCAGAGGAAATGCAAGTTGGTGATGATTTCTTTCACTTGTAAGCTTGCAAATTTGTTCTTTCTCCATCTTGATCGTGATCCTTTTAATTCGCATCTTAAATTTGATCCTTGACCTCGAACTATCTTCTTTCTTGAAGTTTTGAGCTTGATGTTGCCATCATCTTTCGCTCTCCAATCCTCTCCTACAATCACCATGCAAAAACAAAAAGAGAAATTACATTAAGCTCACAAAATGATAAGTATAAATGAAATGAAGGAAATGGAAATGCATCTAGATTCTTCATTAAATGAATAATCCTCAATATTATAAAGTCAGATTTTTTTCTTAATTACACCCAGATTTCTCCTTTCAGCACACTTCCATTCTGCTTTTGTTTGTTTTTGGCCCAGGTTTCCTTTTGCAAGCTCCTCCTTCTCAATCTCTAAATTCTGATTTTACAAAATGAGAGATTTATCTCTTTTGAAATCCTCCTCAAAATTGACCTCCCAACCATGAAATCGTTGCCCCTCATTGTGAAATCGCAGCCCTCTTTATTTGGTAGTTCGATCTGCTTGAATTTGTGATGAAATGAAATGTTTTCCTCCCTTATATAGCCGATTTCAAGGCCAAGGGGTATGTCTTTTGGTTGGGCCAATTTGCACCATGTTTGGCCAATCAAATTAATTTGTTTAAACAATTACAACTCCTCTTAATAGGCCTACTTGTCTATGGGCAAAAACATTATTTTGAATTTATTCATTTCAGCTATCCAGATCGCCCATGTTGATTTGAATCATGAAATCAAGCTCCCCATTGTTTTTTATTTTTTTCTTGAATTACAACCGATTTTATTTCTTGTATTGGGTGCTCATTATGCCAAGGGCAGGGGTTTGGGGTTATGGGATTGAAAATCCCAAGTTTATGAAATTTCCGTCCTTGTATTGGAGCTTCCTCCATCATCCTTGCTTGTAAATTTGATCAACTTTCCACTCAATCCCCCAATTTGAGCTTATATAGTGGAATCTAACTTTCGTTTTCACCTTGAAATGCATTACATCTCCATTGGAACATAGCGGAAATCTTGAAACGTTAGGATTTTTATTGGGCGGAAATCCCAAGATGTTGAGATTTCCGACCCTAGATGTGGAGGGATTTCGCTTTAAGTTGGAGTTCATACATTGCCTTCCCTTTGCAATTTTGATCAACTCTCTTGAAGGAGTGATATCCATTCATAGTTCGAAATATTCATGTAAGATTACCACTTTGTTTCTCATCTCATAACCCATCGTTCTATCTATTGGAGGCATGGCAGGAGTTTGGTGAAGTTGGGATTAGCAATCCCAAGTTTTAGAAAATTCTGCCCAAAGGCTTCTATGGTGGAGATTTTGTGATGTTGGGATTGAAAATCCCCTTTTTATGAAAATTCTGCCCTTGTAATGGGTTTTCATTCATTGCCTTTCCTTTGAAACTTTGATTGGTTTTCCATTCATGCATCATTTTGTGTCTATAAAGGGGGATCTGACTTTAGTTTTTGCTTGATGCCCTCATTGAAAGCATGGTGGAAACCCCAAGATCTTGGGTTTTCTGACCTCATCTTTGGTCTGATTTGTCCTCATTTCTTGTCAAAAAACTTGGCTCCCCTTTCAAACTTTCAAAGAATTTGTCCTTCAAACCTCATTTTTTCACCTTCATGATTAACTTAGTTGATGATTTCCATTGAAAAGTTCATAGTGGCTGAGCGGAAATTTTGAATCCTTGGGATTTTGTAAGGGCGGAAATCCAAGGATCTTTGGATTTCCGTCCCTTACCTTGCATGCCCACTTTGCCACTTTAAGCCCAAAGTCATGTTTGGAATGGTTTTCAAGGTTCATTTATCATCAATCTTAATCTGATTTGCAAGTCAAATTGGCAGAAAGTTGATTGTCATAGGGATTCAATTCATTTTCATCTTCAACCCTCATCATTTTTTACAAGGCATTCGCTTGATTTCATCTTCCCCCAACAATTTGGCACTCACTTTCCATTTGACAGCATCCTCCTTCAAGGGAGGAGATTTTGAGTTCTTGGGATTAAAAATCCCAAGTTTTGGTAAATTCCACTATGAAATCTCACTCCAATTTTTGTGCAACTTGGTCCTCAAACATCATTTTTCATCCTTTTCATCAACTTGGAGTTGATAGCTTTTATTGAAATGCCACTCAAAGATGGGTGAAATTTTTGAAAAGCTGGGATTTTGCAAGGGCGAGAATCCTAGGATCTTGAGATTTCCAACCCTAACTTTGCATGTTCATTTTATTAATTCAAGTTTTCGATGGGTTTCCACTTTTTCATCCTCAATTTCATCATTCACATCAATTTGTAGTCAAGATCTCACCTTGGGCAGCCTTTATGTTTGGGTGGAGATTTTGAGAAGTTGGGACTTTCCAAGGCCAAAAATCTTAGGATCTTGAGATTTGCAACCTTGTTTTGCATGTTGAAATTCCCAACTTGTTTACTTCA
This sequence comes from Chamaecyparis obtusa, assembly GCA_027943335.1. Lineage (NCBI taxonomy): Eukaryota > Viridiplantae > Streptophyta > Pinopsida > Cupressales > Cupressaceae > Chamaecyparis > Chamaecyparis obtusa. Next base: position 319,792 of record BSBK01001182.1, on the reverse strand, counting down.
ATTTCTTCAACTTGGAGGGCGATTGATTTATATAAAGCATAACATTTAAGTATAAGTTACATTTATTTCCTTTCTTATACTTTAAGTTATATTTTATATAAACATTGCTAGGATGTTTGATAGTGGTTTCAAGTTCATAGGAGTTATAATAAAGATTTTAGATTTTGGGAGTTTCTAAAAAATTCCAAACAACCAAATTTTAGGATTCAACACACATCCATCAATGTTACCTCCCACATCTCTTTCTTGACTTTCCAAGATAAAATTGAAATTGAAACAAGGATTTTCAATAAGATTTTGACTCATTTAATCACAAATCCGTTGATTTCAACTCCATGTCCTTGACTGGCTTATAGCCCAACTCTCGCCCATATCCCTGACAAACTTGACTACCTGACAAGCCAAAGTTGCTTAAGCTTATCTCTCAGACTTGGAGACTTGAAAACTGCACCAACTAAGGCCACCTAAGACCACTACTACTACCAAAGAAAAAAGAGGGGCTCCCCATTGGCAATGGGGCGATGGCGTGAAAACCTCACAACAGGATTGATCTACCAAAAGCTTGTAATGTTGGTTGTGTGTTTACATAAATCTATCTTCCTTGTTTGATATGATCAAATTCTACTTTCATTGTGCCTGTACATATCTCTGTATATCTTTTGAGATTTCCTTGCTTTTCTTTCCAAGAATGATACCTAAAATGCTCCTAAGCTACAAGTGGGTTGTAGACAGATATTTAGAGAATGGTTGGAAATTGGTTGCTCTCTTAGATCAATATGTTGACATGCAATACAAGATGAATAACCTATGTTACATGGAAATGAGTCTCTTGTCCCCAGGGGACTTGTTTTCGTCCCCAAAACGTTTCAGGGATAGTGGGACAAAAAGGAAACGTCCCCCAGCCGTCCCCGATTTCAAAAAACCGTAGGAAATGTCCCCTACATTTGGGGACAGTGATCTGCCCCCGAAATGCCTAGGAGATGCACGAAACGTCCCCGATCCGTCCCCGAAACAAAAAAGCATCCCCAATATAGTCGTTTGATTTTTGGCATTAAGAATTAAATAAAAACGCTTTTTAAAAAAAATTCTTTTTGCCAAATTGACAATGTGGGTGGCCCACAAGGTTCAAATTTGAGCCGGCGAATGATAAAATTCATGACTTGATATTTGGCAATCAAATTCGTGATTAAATATGTTTAAAATTTTATATATTAAATCATCAATATTAAAATTATAAATCTAATATTTAATTTAAGTTTTTAATATTCATCATAATAAACTTATGTTAAAAAAAATTTATATTAAATAAAAATATATTATAATTATAAATCTAATTTGATAGTTTTTAAATATTTAATTATTAGAATAAAAAACAATTTAAGTAATTAACATATATATATATATATAAACTTTAAGGCCATTGAATTTAAAAACATTCATTGGATGATCCATTTCTGCCAGAAGGAAATAGTGACTCAGATGATTCTGAGCCTTTGCATATTTGTAGCTAGAATGAGGCTTAGTTTCATAGGTTGTGCCTGTAGCCTGTTATATTTTGATGTTTGAGACTTTTGGATATATGTTTGAGACATTTTGATTTGGATATTTATATTGATAGACCATGGTTTTGATGGTTTTGATGTTTGAGACTATTGTTGTAATGCTGTTATACTGATTTATACTGCTGCTATGATCATTTATGTTGTTATACTACTGTTGTAACTTGTGAATCAGTGATTTATTTGCATATTGTCTTGTTAATAATCAATTACTGACATATCTCTCTCTTTCCCCCTCTCTATCTATAATATCTTAATATATTTTGAAAACTACACACACACACACATGTATATATTAAAAATTTGTATACTGTCTTCCCCTATCGTCCCCTATTTTTGGCTCTTAAGGAAACGTCCCGGAAATGCATCCCCTGCCATACTGCCATCCCCGTCCCCGAAACGCTGTGGAACATAGTAAATAACATCTTATACAGCTCATGGAGTGTTTGGTATTTTAGACTCCAGCCATTCAGGCTATGAGTGGTCTTATGATTTTTGTTCTAATAGTATCTTCAATCAATGCTACTGCTATGGCAGGAAATAATTTTGATTTTTGTTATTTTAATATCAATGATATTACGTGATTGCAGATAATTGATTTTCCTTCCTGTTTACTTGTTCAAGGGAATCACGTGTATAATGCTAGTATTGTAGTTTACTGGTTGGGTTATGTTGTATGATGAGTAGGCTGTATTTTCAACAGCTGTGTGCTATGTTGTATTTTGATGTCATTGAAGTTCATAACTTCCACTTTTAGTTTTGCTTGGAATGGTTTAAAATTGATTGTTAGCTTAGACCAGGATATGTAGACATGCAACACATGAGAAATATCATCTTATCCTGCTCATGCAGTGTTTAGTATTCTAGACTCCAACTATTCAGGCTATGACTAGTCTTATGATTCATACTCTCAGCCTAGGACTTGTCATATGATTTATACTCAGGCTATGAGTGGTCTTATGATTCATGCTCTAATAGTATCTTCAATCAATGACACTCGTATGGTTGGAAATAATTCTGTTGTTTATTCTTTAAATGTCATTGATATTACATGATTGCAGATAATTGATTTTCCTTCCCATTTATATGTTTAATAGAATCTTGTGTATGTCAATTATTTTATGTTTATTATGATGATTAGGCTGTATTTGCATCAGCTGTATACTATGTTGTATTTTATGTTCTTGAAGTTCGTAACTTCCAATTTTATTTTTGCTTGGAATTTGTTTGATCTAAGGTCAGAATTAATGTTTAGTCACATATTTTGCATCTCTTGCTTGCAGATATTTCAAAGAATATAGGTTTGACGTTTCCAAATTAGAACCATTAGTTGCAAAGGTGAGCTGGTCTTTTTGCAAGATCATTTGTGTGCTGTTATGACAGAGCACTCTGTCAAGCATAATTCAAAATAAATCTTGATAACATTCATTTGATAATATAATGACATGGACATTTTGTTCAGTTTTGGACTCGTGGGTAATGAAGTTCATGAATATTGTTCTATTCTTCCTTTTACAGGAATTCACAAATATATTTTTGTTTCTTTTTGCTCTTTCCTTTGGTCTTGTCCATTCTGGAGTCAACTTATTCTTTACAACTGATGGTACAGCCTCACTCGCCCGACAATCGTGCTTTAGCAAGGGAATGCAGGCATGTTAAGATAGACAGAGTCTACATTGGTTCATGCACTGGTGGAAAAACAGAAGACTTTTTGGCTGTTGCTAAACTTTTCTCTTCTGCGGTAGGGGATAAATCCTTCATTCTTTGTAAATTGTTTGTCTTGCTTCCAGTATTTGAAGTTACGGTATTTATATTTTTATTATATGATTAACGTAACATGTGAAATAAATTGGGGAAAGATTTACGCCATGACTAATTTTATTCAAACATGTAAAGGTCGCAGATCTTGAATTGCAAAATTCAGAGTAGGTGTATAAAAAGTAAATGCTACAAAATATATAAATAACTATGGAGAAAACTTTCTGAATATCATATCTCCTTTCTATAATTTGGCCATCTTTTCAATTTTTTTTGCACTGGCAAATGAAATATCTCTTATTCTTTACAATAAGTTATTTCTCCTATATTCAAAGATCTCTACAAGGGATTTAACATCACGGGAAATTAGAAAATGATTAAAAGTTCAGCCATGAAATATTAAATTTGATCTACTAAGACTTGTAAATTTTATAAATTATATTGCTTCCTGATATTCTCCTTGATAACTATCAATATTTGGGAAGCAACTCAAATTCTTTTACTATCATTCCCGAACCTTTTAAAGCATATGAAACAGTTGTTGCTTTTTTATCTTTCATCCTCTGTGATATGCTAATTAGGGAGCTTGCAAATTGTAAAGTTCGTTTTAGGAGAGCAATAGAACAGCAGCATACTGGACATTTTTGTGTCACATACTTGAATAATCTCTAGAAATGCAAACTTTATCTCAAATAGGAATGTTAATAGTTTCCTAATTGCTTTTTTTCCAAGTTTGTGCTATAGAATGGCTTGTGAACAATAACATTCATACTTTCCCATTATTATTAGCTTTGTCTATTTGATTTTGAATTATAATTCAGCAGATATTCTGCCTTATCATGTGGGTTACGCTTGTGTATTGATATTGTTAGAAGAATTGTTGGCTTTTAGTGAATGTACTTCAAAATGGCTTCTGAGCAGGTACCCAGATCACTTATGTATTTTTATACCATTTTATGATTTTGATAGAATGTGTGAAAATTGCATTCAGTGTCAGATTCCCAGCTAGGAATATAGTTAGAAGGAAGTTAGCTTTGTGCAAATTGCAAATTGTTTTCAACCATATTTCTCTCTTGAAATTTATTTATTTTGTACAGGAATGTGTATTTTGGACTGTACTTGTCTCTTCAACTTTTTTCTCTATGCATGTGAATGCGTGCACAATGTATCATTATATGTATACACATGCATATATGCATATCTAAGTGTGTGTATATGTATGTGCATTTGTATGCATAGATATGTATAATTGTTTTAGTGCTTTACACATTTCAAAAATGATATCCTGTATTTAATTGGGCTGAACTTATGATTTGGATAAAATGAGGTTAATACATTATATATTGTGGTGGCTATTATATTGTATATTAGCCTTGTTATCCTCATCTTTCTAGCTTATTCAATTTCTGTTTTGGTCCCAGGGAAAAAAGGTCAAAGTGCCGACCTTTTTAGTACCTGCCACACAAAAGGTTTGTGATGTCTTGTTTTAACAATTCAGTTATATTCTTTATGATAACTCCATAGTGAAGTATACTTTTGCCTGTCACTTTATTGGCACAGGTGTGGATGGATCTCTACACTCTTCCTGTACCAGAAGCTAATGGGAAGACCTGTGCCCAGATTTTTGAGGAAGCAGGTTGTGATACTCCAGCAAGTCCAAACTGTGGTGCTTGCCTAGGGGGGCCTAGAGATACATATGCCCGCATGAATGAACCTCAGGTCTGTGATTTATACCTGCTGTGACATTTGCAAGTGAACTCACATGAATGACAATTTATTAGTTTGTGTCTTTTCTGTGAATAAGAGAAGGCATTTCATAGCTTCTTTTCATGACCTTCAACACAGTCCTTGAAGAGGAAAAAAAAATAGATTGTATGATATGAAGCCAAAATACAGAAAAGAGTATATTTTTGATAATGGAATACTAAAACTATATAGGAACAATCCTATTTAAAAGAAGCATCATGACTCACAGTATTTGGTACATAATAAGTGTAGTTGAGAAAATTGGTTACTTCTCCTAGCTTACTTCCCAATGTGTAATAAGTTATAATACTTTCAACTTTTCTAGAACAGCAATAAAGAGTGAAATTTGTCTCATCTAGATATATTTTTGCCTAAGATAAACTGCATTCATTTCCAAACAAATATGCTAAGAGTATATAAAATCTTTGCCATGACAGTGAAGTCCTGAGAAGAAGAAGAAGAAGTAAGAAAAGCCTCCCTTGTGAGAAATTTGATGTAGAAATAGAGAGTTGGGAATGTGTATGTTGAATCTAGAGTGGAGGCTACAGACTTTGTGATGTTCCCATTTTAGCAGGTATCAGGGACATGTTGTGGTTAGCTCATCATCACGACCTTCGTGAGCTAACACTTTGATTTGAAGGTCTCTAGGGGTCGACGTACTATTTATAGTAAGTCAGGATGGGATTGGTTGCTATTTCTGGTAGGGCACTTAGACGACTGTTCGTGTCAGTGGACTCAGCACTTCAGTGGGCTACTAAGGAATTTTATGGGCTATTGGTTCAATTGCCATTATTATTTAAGTTGTACTTAATTAATAATGTTATGAGTTGTTATAAAGTGCTAAGTCAATTACATATTATAAAGTTAAGTGGCGCCTAAGTTGACAAAAGGGAGTTATTAATTTATATTAATTCAAATTTGAATGTGCAACCAAAAAGTAAACTTATGTTTTAAGTGAAAGGTGTGAGGGAGAAGATACTAGCTGTTGGTGTATTGGTGAAGCTTTTGCATCATTTTTTTATAAAAGCAGTTCCCAAGGCCAAAATCATTCATTCAAGTTATTGACAGATTGAATTCGATGATGAGATTGTGTCTTTTGAGGGTTTGTTTCTTTTCTCCAGTCTGGGACGACTTTCCTACTGGTGTTAGCACTTCGAACCGTTTTAATAATAGTGAATTGTGCATTTGTTTTACTGGGTTGAATCTCTTGTGCCGGGTGACTACATCTTCAGGTAGCAAGTCTTGTTTTGAGGCTGCAATTATATGATTAGAGACCTGCGATTTATGTATGAAGGGCTGTGTATTCCCACACTGTGCAAGGTTGAGGTTTATAGAGGCTGTGGGCTCTGTATAAGCGGTGCGATTCCTTATTAAGGCTGCGAACTCCCTTGTTGGGTGCAGCGATTGGTATCTATGAAGCTGCATTTGCAATTTTGGGTCTGCGTTTGATGCTGGAAGGCTGCGTTCTTCCTTGTTTGAGTCAGCAAACTTCTTCCAAGAGGCAGCGATATTCTTTTAAAGAGCTGCTATTTCCTCTAAAGGCAGCGTAATTCCTCCAAAGGGCTGTGATTTGGTTCTATTGGTAGCAGCGATTATTATATGTAAAATATATGGTTGTTAATTTGAATTTGCATTTGCTAGACAACATTGTATATATATCTGCAAGAAATTAAAATAGATTTCAAGCTTGTGCATTTAGGGTTTGAAATTAGTTTTGCATTTTTATATATTGTCATAAAGCCAAAAAATCATATATGTCCAAAAACCAAAAAAATTGCAAAATTGCTCAAAATCTCAATTTCTAGCATTGTCAGTAGTATGAGCCTGTGAAGTTCACCATAATGGTATCAGAGTAGTTTCTTGCCATCCTTCAGTGAACTGGGTTCATTAATGCATCAGAGGTTTATACCAGGAGTTCATTATACACGTAGGGGTAGATTTACACCACGAGGTGAATAGGTACTGACAATCCGGTTTGGTACTATGGGTGACATATTTGCAGGTGGTGCAAGTAATGATGATGAGAGAGAGGCCAGAGAGTTATTTAGGAATATAGCACATAACCAACAGGAATTGGCAGCTGGTCAGCATCAGGTAGCCACTGTGCTACAACTCTTTGACACTCTTCAGCGGATTGCATAACCCTAAGGACATAGTAGAGATAGAGGTAACAAGAGTGTTTCAAGTTCATGAGCCAGAGGCGGGAGCATACTAGAGCCAGACCACTGGCTAGGCAAAGGGCTCAAAACAAGGATCTCAAGCATGCCACCAGTAAGGTCACTCTTCCTATGTTTGATGGTAGTGGGAAAGTTACTGTTTGAGCTTGGATCAACAAGGTGGATACTTATTTAACACTTAGGCCTATGACCGAGGTGGATGTTGTTAAATTTGCAACCTTGTATTTAGATAGTGTAGCGTATGAGTGGTGGCGTCACGTGATTGTTACCCTTCACCATAATTTGATTACATTGTATCAAGAGTTCACTGATAAGTTGGTGGAGAGGTTTGATCAAAATGATCCAAAGACTTCTTTCCGAGATCTTGCTCAGCTCAGGCAGATGGGTAGCCTAGAGTTTTTTATCAGTGAGTTTATGAGACTCTCTGTCATGGTTCCTAATGTGATAGAGAAGCACCTTGTTATGTTGTTTACCAAGGGGATATAGGAGCCACTCCGAGGGTGGCTTAAGGCATTTAATCTGCCTTTCCTGCAAGGGGCCATCAAGAAGGCCAAGAGCATGGATCTTTCAGCTTCTAAGAAGCAATCACTGCCTAAACCTATTACTACTCTTCCAGATGAAGGACACCCACCAGTAGTTGATGACAAAAGAAAATCAACAGTGAAACGTGGTGAGGCAACTCGTGAGGATTTGAGGAGGCAACTTTGCTATTGGAGCAAAGAACCTTATGATAGAGAGCATTCTTGCCCTATGAGGCCTAAGGGAAGGGCAAACCGTTCTATGTGGGTGTACTATGATGAGAGTGAGGCTGAATCTTCATGTCAGCCAGTTGGTTCAGATGAGGCTCAGAGAGTCTCTACAGAATTTGGTCTTGATGCCAAACTGTCTCCTATAGTGTTGTCCATAGCTGTACCACTTCCCACTACTTTTAGGATGAAAGGATTGGTGGAAGGACAACACTGCATTGCTATGTTAGATACTAGAGCTACACACAATTTCATACATGACAGTTTTGCCAGCCAGTGTGGTCTTCAGATAGATTAGTTTGTTGGGTTTCGGGTCAGAGTGGCAGGTGGCTACACCCTTACCTATACCAGATGCATACATCTCTCTTTATTTTTTGGTGATTATGAGACGGAGTCAGATTTTAATGTGATCAATTTGGGAGAGATGGATGTGGTATTAGGGATGCAATGGTTACAGGATATTGAGGAGTTTTATCTTAGCCTGTGTTTGATGGAGATGAGGTTTGAGTATCAAGGTAGGGAGTATGTGTTGCAGGGTCTCACTGAGGGGAGTCTACGCACTATGTCCTTTTGTGCAGTAGATAGGAGGGATTTGCAGAGGCATGATTTAGTGCAGACAGAGTAGGTCATGCGTCATGTCTCCCACAGTTCATGGTTACCTAGCTCAGATCAGTATACGAGTGTAGTTCACTTTGTGAACTACCCCTTGTTTGATATGGATGTCACTTTATCTTATGACAATCCATTGTTTGAGTTTGATGTTGTTCCCCCTCAGGTGATGAGTGATGTTGATGATATCTAGAATCCCACTAGTACACCAGGTTGTCAATTAGTTCCTACAGGATGCCAGACAAGTCTTTCTGAGGAGTCCACAGAGGTATACACAGTGAAGAGTGCATACAACTTCATATTTGATCCTGATGTGCAAGATAGTCACCGCAGCCAAAGCTCATCAATACATGAGTTGGTAGATTTTTGATAGCTTGGTTGACATGGAGAAAGTGGGCAAGTCTAGTTTGCCGGTTGAATTATTTCTGTGTGATGTTCCTATTTTGGCATCTTTAGTTCAAGCATTGACTTCAGTTTCACGGACTCTATTGATTGTACAAATGATGTCTTTATAGGAGTTTATAGGTGATGACAGGGACATTACACACATCTATCCTAGGGATTCGGGTGGTTTGATGTGCTGCATTGGTTTTTGGTGATTGCTTGGGGACAAACAATCTTGGGGAGGGAGGACTGTGATGTCCCCATTTTAGCAAGTAGCAGGGACATGTTGTGGTTAGCTCATCATCGCGACCTTCGTGAGCTTACACTATGATTTGAGGGTCTCTAGGGGTCGACTTACTATTTATAGTAAGTCAGGATAGGATTGATTGCTATTTCTAGCAGGGCACTTAGATGACTGTTTGTGTCAATGGACTCAGCACTTCAGTGGGCTACTAAGGAATTTTATGAGCTATTGGTTCAATTGTCATTATTATTTAAGTTGTACTTAATTAATAATGTTATGAGTTGTTATAAAGTGCTAAGTCAATTTCATATTATAAAGTTAAGTGTCACCTAAGTTGACAAAAGGGAGTTGATTTATATTAATTCAAATTTGAATGTGCAACCAAAAAGCAAACTTATGTTTTAAGTGAAAGGTGTTAGGGAGAAGATACTAGCTGTTGGTGTATTGGTGAAGCATTTGCATCATTGTTTTTATAAAAGCAGCTCCCAAGGCCAAAATCATTCATTCTAAGTTATTGACAAATTGCTTTTGATGATGAGATTGTGTCTTTTGAGGGTCTGTTTCTTCTCTCCAGGCTGGGACGACTTTCCTACTGGTGTTAGCACTTCGAACCATTTAAAAATGGTGAATTGTGTATTTGTTTTACTGGGTTGAATCTCTTGTGCTGGGTGACTACATCTTCAGGTAGCAAGTCTTGTTTTGAGGCTGCAATTATATGATTAGAGACCTGCAATTTATGTATGAAGGGCTGCATATTCCCACACTGTGCAAGGTTGAGGTTTATAAAGGCTGCGGGCTCTGTATAAGCGGTGCGATTCCTTATTAAGGCTGTGAACTCCCTTATTGGGTGCAGCGATTGGTATCTGTGAAGCTGCGTTTGCAATTTCGCGTCTGCATTTGATGCTGGAATGCTGCGTTCTTCCTTGTTTGAGGCAGCAAACTTCTTCCAAGAGGCTGTGATTATCTTTTAAAGAGCTGCGATTTCCTCTAAAGGCAGCGCAATTCCTCCAAAGGGCTGCAATTTGGTTATATTGGTAGCAGCGATTATTATATGTAAAAGGTGCACATTTATGGCTGTTAATTTGAATTTGCATTTGCTAGACAGCATTGTATATATATCTGAAAGAAATTAAAATAGATTTCAAGCTTGTGCATTTAGGGTTTGAAATTAGTTTTGCATTTTTATATTTTTTCAAAAAGCCAAAAAATCATATATGTCCAAAAACCATAAAAATTGCAAAATTGCTCAAAATCTCAATTTCCAGCATTGTCAGTAGTATGAGCCTGTGAGGCTCACCACAGAATTGCGTACAAGCTTACCAGTGTAGTAGTGTCTCGATATTGAGAAAATTAGTTGTTCAAAATTAGGAAAAGTTTAGTGTCCTACCCCTGTTTGTAACAAATGTAGTGTCCTACCCCTGTTTGTAACAAATTTTTCAATTTCCCAATTTTCAATGTATAGGTATTTCATCAAACATTTAGCATACCATTTTGAATTTCCGAGTTTTACATGATAGGACAGCTTGTCACAAAGTTTTGACAATAAACTCACCATGCATTTATCCTAACTGGTATCTTCTAAAATTTTGTACCATATTAACAAGAGTTTGCAGATTGCTGTATATAATGAGATGTTTGTGTTTGTTTTGGGTTTTCATTCGTTTAAAAATTACAAAATATTGTACAATATACCCAATCTGTAGCTAAACAGGTTTCATTACAGGAATCTGTCCTCAATAGTAATTTTGCATGAATAATTAATTTGGGACTTCAAAAGCTTTACAAAACTTTAAGCCTCATGACTAGTGAAAGAAGACTTAATAATCTGCCAACCTGTTGCCTTTTCACAGGATATATATAAATATATATTGCAGAAGTTCAAGTTGCAGAATAAAACCAGCGTCATAATGTTCTTCCCATCCACACCTGGATGGTTGTTGTAACTAGAAGATTATATCTTGAAATATTTGTAACAGCAATGCACAGAAATGCAGGACATATGCTCAGCAAACACACTGTCAGAATTTCTGAGAAGATATCTTCCAGCAGCAAAGAATAGGCTCTCCTTAAGCCTCAGACCCACTCCATAGCAATTAAAACCTTGGAGTTCATATCACTGTCCTTGCATAGGCTCAGCAAGAGTCTTCTTCGAACTTGCCACTTATTGGAGTGCTGGAATCTACAGAACCTGATGCCACCAATAATGTCTTCAAATAATATGCAACCCTTAAAGATTTACGACCCACCAGTTACACTCAGGCAATGAAATCTTCATTTACAATGCAAATTTTGCTGAAATGGTTCCTAGGTTTCTGTTCTCACACCAAAATGATCGCACAGACAAGAATGCCAAATGCTGGTAAGGTTATAGGAAACCCTAAGCTTAACACCAAGAATAGCAGTTAGACTTAACTTGCAATGGAATATGAGGAGCCACACTGAGGAGAGAATAGCAGGCGCCATAGACAAAAAGAAGTCACGCCAATACAAGCACAGGCTCACGATAGTAGAAGACATGCTCAAAGGAAAAACATTAATCTTCAACACTACCCATTATGTCATCCATGATATGGAGGCTCGTTTGTTACTGCTAAAATTCACACTTACTACTATCTGGCAACAAGCATAAGTCCAGAGAGGAGTGGTAGACATAATGTGTAGGGCCTCTTAATACATATTAAGCTACAGACATAATCAATCACCAGCTATGGACGACGACAAAAATGCCGGACTTAAGATAAAAATATCAAAGAAAGATCGGGCCCACACTTATATTTAAAACTCTAGCCTTCAGACTAGCAGTCATTATAATATATTTCATAACTTAAATAATCCACTCATGTCATCAATTAAATACACTTTATTTAGTGGCATATTGTATTGAATAAAATAATCCTTATTTTCTCAAGTCAAACATAAGCAAAATATTATCATTTCTAAAACAAATTCAAATCCTTACAAATTTGTCTCCAAGAGAGACTTCACCAATTTGCCCAGCTGTGAACTCTGTCGTGAATCCATCCAAGTTATGAATTGGGTTTCCATCCAATCCACAAATAAAACCTGAGGGTTTCCGTCCTCGGATTTCTGAAACTGAAACAAGAAGTTCTCAGAGCTTTTCTGAAAGAAATTAATTACCAAGTATATTCAAAATGAGCCTCTCAATGTTCTCTAATAGCAGATCCCCATGACTCTTCGTTTTCCCTCTACCTATCTCTTGATATTCCTTTTCTTGTCTCTTTATTATCCCCCTCTTTTAATTTGAAATTACGGTAATAATAATAATCACTTTACTAATTTTTCACTAAAGTCACAATTAGAGTCATTTTAATACTTTATTAAATAATTAAATAAAGTTGTCGTTACATTTGATATAATTTGACAACTTAATACTTAATTATTTAATTGACTTCTAATGTCCCAAAAAGGGGACATTACAAAAAATGTAAACTGGAACAAAAAGGAAACTTTTACAGTGATGTCCCTTCTTGTAGTCATGACTTGCGCAGTGCAGTGGCAACCTCTACACTGACAGGCACGGGGTGGTCTCCAAGTCATATATGTTATTGTAGATTTCTGATCTACTGTTCCTGCAAAGAAATGTTAAGCCTGAACTTGTGTATCTGGGACATGAAAAAAGTTGGTGATTGTTTGGGAATCTGCCTTAGTCAGATCCTTGTTTGGTCTATTTCAACCCTACATATAGTTTGTAGAAGAATGGGAGAGTGTGGATAGCCAGGGTAAAATTGTGCTAGAGTACTATAAGATTAAAGAAATGAAAGCTTAAGAGATTATATGTAATCTACAGACTTCCTAAGCTAAGTTTCTAGTTACGGTTCAGGATCGGGATCTAGTTTGGGTTTGGGGTTTGGGTTCCAAGGTTTGGTCAAACTTTTTTTTGGCGGGTTTGAGTTCAATTTGGGTTTGTCTGTACAAAAGCATATAAAAAATAAAAAATATATACATATATGCAGCAGTAATTACATTTATAATACACCACCATGCTAATAGTCAAGTAACATAGCAAAATACACCACCATATATAATATATATTAATGTTTTAGTTCAAAAATAATGATGCCAACTGTTAACAATCAACCATCACTGATCAACTATCATATGGGTCATAAAAAATATCATCATCCTCCATATTAATATGCTGTGGTAAATTAGAAGAACCACAAATAGTGTCGCTGGCACAAGCATTGGAAGCGGTACTAGCATTCTCAGCCTCATGATCACTAGGTAGCTCATGGTCATCAATTACTTCAAGTGCAACAAGGCAGGAAACTAAATCTTCCAACTCGGTGTGCTCTGGATCATTATCCTACTCCTTAGTCTCCACTTGGTTGTAGGTATTTTCTTTGTGTGAGAAGCTGCAAGTTGGAATGCACAAAGACCAAGTCCTCTGCCTTCTTGTAGTATAGTCTATTGGGCTTTATTGTGTGGATAAAAGAGCATGTGCTCCAATTCCTCGCAGATGATGATGAACTAACAACCTATCAAGATATTCAATTTTGAATTTAGAGAGTTAAAAAGTTATGAATAAAATTTTTCAATATAAATTCATCAACAAGAATCTTAAGAGTTAAGAACTTGCGATAAAATTTTGATGGTAAGAGGTTGTAGGTGTTGGTATGATCCTCCATGGAAGTACCACCATTTATGATTATCAACACTATGCTTGTCCCAAAGCACTTCAAGACCACAGTCATTTGTGCTTGCAAAACTCATGAATTCACTCCTCACTATAGGCTGTATGTCTTGATGAAATAATTTGTGAAGGGCTGCCTTTTATCCTTGAGCGACTTTGGGATCTCTTTAAGGGGCATCTCTTGTGGCAGTAAGGAGCTGCTAACTATAGTACTTGGGACTCAATGTAAAGGCAAGGAGATGCAAAGGAGTAGTTATTTTGTTCCATCTTTGCACCATGATTTTTTTTAGTACCTTGAAGAATGTTTCTTCGACATCTTGCTCTTTTTAATTTATGACGACTTTCATTTCCTCAATCATTATGTCAATGCCATCATATACCTCACCCAAACAAGGCCTATCCATGTTAGTATATTGGATCATATGCAATATAGGCTTAGTGATTTTCAGGAGGTACTTAGTACAATCCCACAAAGAGGCATCTAGTATCATCTAGTATCATTGCCTCCATATGCTCCAATTAGGGCTGATTACCATTCTAGATAATGCCTTGCCTTCACAAGGCGTCTCAAAACAAGTGTGTTGGAGGCAAAACGGGTTTCAACAACCTATCTCAAAATCAAAATAATAAAAAAGTAAAATTAAAATTAAAAACTTAAAAAGTTTAGTAAAACTTATTTAAATAATTTAACTTACCTTCAACAGCTCCAATTTCAAGAATTGTCTTAATATGCATTGTGACATATGGTGGTTGGTAATGAACGTTTGGATCTCATTGGCATCAACATACACATATTTGATCCATTTAACTTTGTTGCCAATTTTTGCAGCATTAGGTTGAATGAGTGGACAGCAAAAGGTGTCCAAAAAATGTGTGAATAACACTCAACCAATAACCTAGCAGCTCTACAGTTTTTGGCATGTTTGTTACAACTTGAACAACATTTTGAGGGCCAACTTCCTCAATGGCATTGCAAAGAATGTTGGCAATAAATGGACTGTCTTTCACTTGCCCTTCACAGTCCGCTGCTTTCAAAAACATTGCCCCTTTAGGGGACATTGCAATAACATTGATCGAAGGGCGATTTCTCACCTCTTTCCATCTGTCAGATACAATGGACATCCCCATTTCAATCCATGAATCCTTGATGGGCTTGAAGGCATCCTCTACATGTTTTACCTGTCTATCCAATAAGGAAGTACACACCTCATAGCTTAGGTCCTTGAACCCCTTTGGAGCTTCATCAATCAATCTCACCACTTTTTTCCAATAAGGTGAGCGAACAACAGTAAATGCCAATCTATTAGCATAGATACATCTAGCTATGTCTTGCTCGACAATCTCTCTACTCTCATTGTGAAATGTTGTTTCCAAGGGCCCCTTTGCTTTCTTATGCTATACTGGCCGTTCTTGAGGCACATGCAAGAATAGATGGCCATCTATATGTTCAAGATTGAAAATTGATGGAGAGGCTTTCAATCGTTTCTAGACTTTTCCAAGGGATGAGAACCTGTAGCTATTTACCCAGCTACTTTGTCTGGTTTTGCTTGCTCTTCAATATATTTCATTACTATTTCCTCTACAAGAAGGCCTTTACCTTTTGGGTTGCTTGGACAATAATTGATGCCTTTTTGAGGGATAAAGCACAAATGTGCTTTCGCTTGACTATATGACTTGTTATATTATTCTTTACACTGACTACAAATCCAAGTGTAATATCCCGCACTTGGTAGTTGTTGTACCATTTCCACTTATTTCTGTAAGGAAGAGTTGGGGTCTGTTTTAAATTGGGACTGGCTCCCAAAGCTAAAAACACTTGCCATTCTATAAACAACATGGATATAAAGCTACAAACCAAAATGTAAATGTAAAACAAAATGAGAGAGTTCATTTCAATTTGTAAAAAATAATGCAAGGAAAAATTAAATAAAAAACAAAAAACAACAAAAACCTACTTTTGTTGAAATCTTCCTTTTCAATGTCTTTGAGAAGTTCTTAACACTTGTAACGAATAGCACATAAACCCGCTTAGAGTATGCAACAATCAGTCTTCAACTCTCCTTGAGCTATGACAAGCAGAAAAAAAGTTCATTAAAGGAGACAAATAGTTTTTCTTTTCGTTCACAATTGTGTAAATGAAATAGGTTTTACCTTTCTAATGTTTTTAGTGATCAATATTAGGGTTGGGGGATTGATTTGTCCTTTGTAGGCAAAAAAAAACTATAAAAAAGTAAAAAAAAATGTCAAATTCAGATTGGGTTCTATTGCAGACCCCAAAATACTTCCCAATTCGACCAGGTTTGGTAAGTTGAAACTCACAATGTGTGTGCCGAACATTGTTTGAATCCACAAGGAATGACATTGGGTCCCAGACCTAGACCCATACCTAGTTCAAGTTGGACTAGGACCCGGGGGGTTCCATACAGGGACATGGTAACGTAGTTTCTAAGGTGTTATGAGTACCTTGTGTGTCAAAGAAAAAGGTTTATGTCAGAAACCAAGATGCTAAGGGGCTATGGTGCAAGGCTACAAGCTTAATTTTTGTTGGAGTTATGAAGGTGGTAGTAAAAAGGGAGTTGTAGGAATGAAGAAGGAATTGCAAGGGAACAATCAATAATGGGATCAATTAAAGTAACAAAAGCATAAGGGTAATGGAAGCAAAATATGGAGGAATGGTATTGAAAGAAAGGAAACAATAGTTTCAAAAGGAGATGTTCATGGGATTACACTGCAATATTTAGAATCTAGTAAATCACTTAAACAAATTACTGATTCAAACTTTTAGAAAGTCTTGAATTTTAGAAGAGTCAAGAGTTGATGCAAATGAGAGTTGTAAAAGAAAAAAAATTCATAACATTTGAACTTTGATCATTTTAAAATAATTGAAATCTTGCGAATGTTACTGTGGTCATGGTTGTGAATATATGTAATGCCCCACCAAGGAACCCTTAGAACTAAGGGTAAAACATGGATGGATTTATTTTTTTGATCAATATCATTGCACGTGCATAACATAATCACAACAAAAAAACATGAACATGATGATCGTGCACAAGAGGAAGTCTTCACACACCTCCAAGGGCTCCATGACAACCCAAACACACTTGGAATGGAATAAACTTATTCCCACGATTGCCCAACAAGAGCTCAGACTCTATCCAAAGAGCTACAAGAGGCCAAGTCGACACAACCTCACAACTACCAATAGAGGAGACTAAATGAATCCTCATAAAACATGTACTTTGAGATTCTTTTAAAACACCAATAGAAATATGTTCCTACGATGGTTAAGCATGCAATGTTCATTTACCCAAGTATTAAACCAATAAAGATTCATTTTATGTCCAAAGGAAATGTTCCTAAGATGATTAAACATATAAGTTCCTTTTCGTTCTAACCATGAACATAAGCACATACCCTATCCACAATCCTCAAATGGTTGTGATCATGCCAGGAAGGGACCTAAGGACCCTTCGAAAGACTATCCCAAATGCACCGGTCAAACACCCAGATCATGAAACTGATTACAAAATAATATTGGGCGGAAATGCTAGTGAGCAGCCGGAGACGTTGATTCATGATGCGTAGATGTTGATCTGTGCAAATGTTAATTCTCGACTGGTGAATTTCTAAAGCAAAAGTCTCAGTCCAGTGAGGGTAGAGATGCCAAACAACATGCATAGATGTTGATCTACATAGACATCAAGGAGTAGACACAGACGCTGATCAATGAATCTCAGCCAAAATTAAGCAATGCATAAAGGAACCTATGCTGACTCCAACGTTCGGCCAAAAGGCAATAACTCTACCTTAGAGAGTGATTTCTAGCTTAGAGAATGACTAAATCACTCTCCAAGCCTACAGAAGCACCACTAAGTTCTGTTTAGAACACCAATTGAAGTATGCCTATGATAACCTTAAGATATACAAGAGATCAAGGGAAGAACCATAAGCAAGCGTGTTCGGTACCAACACCGATACATGTAAACTATTGGCATAACTGATGATGTGATGGTAACTGATGAGATGATAGTGATTTAGTGATTGAGATGATCAATTATTGTTTTGTCATTGATGTCAAGTATTGACCTAGTGTTCTTAGTGTGTTGCCAATTTTGTGAGAAATATGAATAGTATGTTTCAAGTGGTTCCAGTAGATGCAATTCTTAAGGGAGACTCGGGGATGTCTCTAGACAGTAACTATTTAACCGCAACTGTTGAATGTATGATTTGTGTAAGTTATGAATGATTGAAGTGTGACAGTGCAACTGCTAGAATAGTCTTTGACTGGCAATGAGTGATTTGATTGGTTTATCAAATCTATGGCGAGTTAGGTGATGCGATCATAGAATTATGTTTTTGATGATATGTTCAGTTCATTGTTATGACTCCAACAAACTTGGTTGATCGATAAGCATGTTTTGAGGATACAAAAGTTGTTTCAGTGATCAGTGATAGTGTTGTGTTATTGATGGTAGATCTTCTGTTGACGACCAGTGATCGTGTTGCGATGAATGATTTGTATTCCAGTTGTCATGTTGATGTGTCTAATATCATTTATGGTGATGAGTTGTCATTACATTGATCGAGGTAGATCGTTTTATCAAGATGAAGGTTGAGTTGGTCAAAATGGGTTTGACTGTTCTTGATGAAATTAATTGTTTGGATCTACCCTGTGGCGGACATGTTAGGTAAAGATGGTTGTTACATTGGGATATGTGTTTTGGCGTGATCTCTTTGGACGTGAAGATTGGAAGAGTGATTTCAATGTGCTGGATGATGTGTTAAGTCGGTGAAACATTTTAGGGATTGAGCAGTGATATTTTATATCATGAAATTGAAGATTTGTGTGTGTGGATCGTGTTTGTGCAGGTGCGATCAAGCCAGGGTATTCCAGAGTTATCCAAGGACAAATTGTATGCATTTGAAAGGATTTGATCAATCAAAGATGTTGCTATTTACCAGATCAATCTACTTGTTGTATCCTAACAGTTACAATAGGCTAAATCCCTTAATCGGGTGGATCCTAACAGATCTTTTATGTAAATCCTTTAACAGGGTGACACTTTAGCTAGTGTTCGAAGTCCTCTAATAAGGTTACTCCTAACAGGGCTAGAGGTAAATCCCATAACTGGGTGGCACCTAATAGTGTCTTTGTAAAATTCCTAACAAGGTTAAGCTCGTGACAGGGCGTACTTTAGAAGAATACAAAATTTGTGAGTCTCATCTCACATGTGATTTTCACCCTTTTGGGTTTCCACGAGAAGATTTATGTGTTATGTGTTGCATGTTTTATGGTGGTTGATGTTTATTTGGCTTAAGTTTCATTTGCTTATCAATCGGTAAACTTGTGAATGTTATCTTGAGATTAAAGAAGTTGAAAATTATCAGAAGTCTAGATTATTGATTTACCCCCCCCTTAGTAATCTTGGACCCTTAGGACTAACAATTGGTATTGTAGCTTTGGTCCTCTTTGTGGAGAAGCTTATCAGCTTGAGGTCAAGATTCAAGAATGATGAGAAAGGAAGGTCCTAAGTTCACAAGGGAGAACTACTCGGTGTGGAGTGGTAGAATGAAATTTTATCTAAAGGGTATGAATAACTAGTATTGGAATCATGTTGTTAACCAATATGTTATTCCAACCGGTCCTCTCAATGTAGATTAGCTAAGGGAACAACAAGAGAATACTACAACTATGGAAGCCATTGCAAGTACATTATCTAATGCAGAGTTTGTTGATATCCAAGATTTTGAAACCGCCTATGATGTGTGGGAGAAATTGAAGCTAGTGTATGGTGGAGACAAACATGTACAAAAAGCTAAGGTTGACAGGCTAAAAGGAAAATTTGATGACATGAGGATGGTTGAAGGTGAAAACATTGAGAAGTATGGTTAGAGAATCAAAGAAGTGGTTGCTTCTATTAAAAGTGCTGGTGGAACTATTGAAGAAGACGATGTGGTAAGTAAAGTATTGAGAACCTTGTTACCTCTTTATGCCATTAGGATTTCTGCTATTCAAGAGTTAAGATCTCTAGGAATTGCAACTGTCACTCTTGATGCATTAATTGGGAAGTTGACTGCTTTTGAACTTAGCAATTATGATAATAGCATTCCAAGAGTTGAAGCTGCATTCAAGGCATCTATGTCTCTTACACCTACAAGGAAAGGAAGTTAGTCATGAATCTTCTTCTATGTCAAGTTACTCTAATGATTGTAATTCTATCTTGACTGAAGAAAATAGACAGGATGAGTTGGAAGCATTGTTTGCTAGGAGGCTACCTAGAGGAACCGACAAGTACAAAGGTAAGATACCTTTCAAATGTTTCTCATGTAACAAGATTGGACACATTGCTGCCAGGTGTCTTGATGGTGATAAGAAGGATAAGCCTAAGAGACTCAAGGACAAGAACAAGAAGACTTGTTTTGTTGCTGCGGATGAGGGAGTTACCGATGAGAAATCTGAGGATAATGAGGAAGATGTGTTTACATCTGTTGTTGTTAAGGAAAATCCTCTTGCAGGTAATGAATGAGCATTGATTTCCAGCATGGATCACGGTGAAGATTGGGTGATAGACAGTGGATGTACACATCATATGACTGGTGACCGGTGTAAGTTCACTAAGTTGGAAGAATGTGGTGGTGGTTCGGTAAGATTTGGTAATAACTCTCCTTGTTTGGTAAAAGGAATTGGATCTATTACATTAAATAGCAAAACAAATTGTGATGATGTTTACTGGGTAGAAGGCCTAGGGTACAATTTGTTGAGTGTAGCACAATTGAATAACAAAGGTTATCTTGTAGAGTTCAAAGGAGGTGTTTGCAAGATACTTGGGAGATTTGGTGATCTGATTGCTACCGGTATGCAGATTAAAGGTAACTTATTTCGACTAAATGCTACAGTAAAGAGTTGTCTAATTGCAAAAGTTGACGATAATTGGTTGTGGCATAGGAGATTTTGTCATGTTAACTTTGATAGTTTGGTCAAAGTGAGTAAGATGAATATTGTTAGAGGTTTTCCACAACTAGTGAAACCAGATAATGTCATGTGCAAGGAATGTCAGTTGGGAAAGCTAACTAGTTCTGTTTTTATCAGTAAGTCATTTTCATCTGAAGGTATTTTGGATCTAGTTCATATTGATTTGTGTGGTCCTATGAGAACAAGAAGCTACCATGGAGATAGGTATTTCATGCTTTTTGTTGATGACTACTCTAGGATGATGTGGGTTACTTTTCTGGAAGACAAATAAGATGCATTCTATTTGTTTAAGGTGTTCAAAGCACAAGATGAAAAAGAAGTAGGTAAGAATCTGAAGTGCTTGAGATCTGACAGAGGTCGTGAGTTCACATCTTTGGAATTCATTGAATTTTGTGAAGAACATGGAATCAAGAGGCAAATGCCAACACCTAGAACCCCTCAACAAAGTGGAATTGCAGAGAGAAAGAATAGGTCTATTATTGATGCTACAAGAGCAATGATGATACAAAGAGATGTACCTCAAATATTTTGGAGAGAAGTTGTCAGCACTACTGTTTATACATTAAACTGGGTGCAGGTGAAGAAGGGTACTGATAAGACTTCTTATGAGTTATGGCATGGTCACACACCTAGTGTGAAACATTTCAAAGTTTTTGGGAGTAGATGCTATATAAAGAAAGATGACAATACAAGAAAATTTGATCCTAAAAGTGATGAGGGAATATTCCTAGGATATTCTACAAGAAGCAAAGCCTACAAGTGTCTAAACAAGAGAACTAACAAGATGATAGAAAGTGCGAATGTGAAGATTGATGAATTCCCAAAGCAAAATGATAGTTCCAACAAGAATGAATCAAGAGATGATTAGGGGATTGCATATGTTCGACTGATGGAGCAAGAAGCTGAAAATCAAAACAATATGGATTAACCAGTTCAATCAATAGAAGAGGCTCCTAGACCTGAACCGGTAATACCAAGGTATGTAAAAATTAATCATTCAGTCGATCAGATTATTGGAGATAAGAATGCTAATGTTCAAACTAGAAGAAAGATCAAAGAAAGTACTTGTTTTATTTTTGAACATGAACCTAAGTCAGTAGGAGAAGCATTGAAGAAGGATAAATGGGTTAAAGCCATGGAAGAAGAATTGGATCAGATAAAAAGGAACAATACTTGGGTACTAGTTCTCAGACTTGTTGACAAGAATGTGATAGGAACCAAGTGGGTTTTCAAGAATAAACTCAATGAAGATGGTGAAGTAGTCAGGAATAAGGCAAGACTTGTGGTTAAGGGATATGCACAAGAAGGCTTGGATTATGGTGAGACTTTTGGACCAGTGGCTAGACTTGAAGGAGTAAGGATTCTACTAACATATGCTGCTTACAAAGGTTTTAAAGTTTTCCAAATGGAAGTTAAATCTGCATTCTTGAGTGGTATTTTGGAAGAGGAAGTTTACATAGAACAACTTGATGGTTTTGCACTATCAGAAGGTGAGGACTTGGTGTGCAAGTTGAAGAAGGCGCTTTATGGATTGAAGCAGGCACCAAGGGTATGATATGAGAGAGACCACTCATTTTTTATCAAGATTGGTTTTATAAGAACAAGTGAAGATACCAATGTTTACCTGAAGATTGAGAAAGATGACAGATTGTTGATTGCTGAAGTTTTTTTGGATGACTCATTCTTGGTGGAAATGATGAGATGAGCATTGCATTTGCAGAAGAAATGAGAATAAAATTTGAGATGTCTATGTTTGGTGAGATAAAATTCTTTGTTGGATTGTAGATATCTCAGCTCAGTGATGGAATCTACATCAGCCAGACAAAGTATGTCAGGGAAGTATTGACGACTTTTGGGTTAGAAGATTCTAAACCGGTAGGAACACCAATGGTGACCGGTTGTAAGCTATCCAAGGAATACGATTCTAAAGAGGTGAGTGCAACTTTGTACAAATCCATGATCGGTAAGTTGCATTATGTTGTTCATAGTAGACCTGATATAGCACATGCAGTTGGGATTGTTGCAAGATTTTAGTCTAATCCAAAGGAATCACATATGGTGGTTGTGAAGAGAATCTTTAGATACTTGAAAGAGATTGAAGATTATGGCCTTGGGTATGATCACAAAGGAGATTTTTCCTTGAGTGTGTTCACTGATGCAGACTTGGCAGGTAATGTGGATGATAGGAAGAGCACAAGTGGTGAAGCTTTCTTTCTTGGAAAGAAACTTGTGTCATGGATAAGCAAGAAGCATAATTGTATTTCTTAGTCTACTGCAAAGGCAACATATGTTGTTGCTGCAATTAATTGCACTCAAGTTGCTAGGATGAAGCAGTTGTTGGAAGGAATCAAGGAAAGGGTAACTGAACCGGTGATTATCTATTGTGATAACACTAGTGCTATTAACATATCCAAGAACCTTGTGATGCACTCTAAGACCAAGCATATTGCAATTAAGTACCATTTTCTTAGAGAGCAAGTTCAGGAGAAAGATGTACAGTTGGAGTATGTGCCAACTATGGAGCAAGTTGCAAACATTTTTACTAAGCCACTACCAAAGGATATGTTTGAGTATCTAAGAGGCAAGTTGGGGGTCATTCCCCTACCTGAGCAAATTAAAGTGATGATGTTGCATCAATCCAATGCTTTGTATTGAAAATCATTGTTGGATTGATGTAATAAGGAGCTATTCCTAAGGGGGAGCAGTCGGTGATGCAGATACTGAAGGAGATGCAATATTCTATGGTGTTGTGTCTTTGGCATTGTTGTCAAAGGGGGAGCGATGTACAGAGAGTTGGTCAAGCAGATGACAGAGAAGTGGACAATCAGATGTAACAGATGACACTTGATTCAGAGTTGAAGAATGTAAGAACACAAGCTGAGTAGGTTATTTGATTGAGAAGAGTCTATGATTGTTTGGGTTGCCATCAATGCCTAAGGGAGAGATTGTTGGCATAACTGATGATGTGATGGTAAGTGATGAGATGATACAAATTTGGTGATTGAGATGATCACTTATTGTTTTGTCATTAATGTCAAGTATTGACTTAGTGTTTTAGTGTGTTGCCAATTATGTGAGAAAAATGAATAGTATGTTTCAAGTGGTTCCAGTGGTTGTGATTCTTAAGGGAGACTTGGGGATGTTTCTAGATGGTAACTATATAATCGTAACTGTTGAATGTATGATTTGTGTAAGTTATGAATGATTGAAGTGTGACAGGGCAACTGCTAGAACAATCTTTGACTGGCAATGAGTGATTTGATTGGTTTATCAAATCTGTGGTGAGTTAGGTGATGTGATCATAGAATTATGTTTCTGATGCTATGTTGAGTTCATAGTTTTGACCACAACAGGTTGATTGGTAAGCATGTTTTGAGGACACAAAAGTTGTTTCAGTGACCGGTGACAATGTTTTTGTGTTATAGATGGTGGATCTTCTATTGACAACTGGTGATCGTGTTGCGATGAATGTTTTGTATTCTAGCTGTCATGCTGACGTGTCTAATATCATTTATGGTGATAAGTTGTCATTACATTGATCGAGGTAGATCGTTTTATCAAGATGAAGGTTGAGTTGGTCAAAACGTGTTTGACTATTCTTGATGAAATTAATTGTTTGGATCTCTCTTGTGACTGACATGTTAGGTAAAGATGGTTGTTACATTGGGATGTGTTTTAGCGCGATCTCTCTGGACGCGAAGATTGGAAAAGTGATTTCAATGTGTTGTTTGAGGTGTTAAGTCGGTGAAACATTTTAGGGCTTGAGCAGTGATATTTATATCATGAAATCAAAGATTTGTGTGTAGATTGTAATTGTGCAGGTGCAATCAAGCCAGGGTATTCTAGAGTTATCTGAGGACAGATTGTATGCATTTGAAAGGATATGATCAAACAAAGGTGTTGCTATTTACCAGATCAATCTACTTGTATCCTAACAACTACAACAGGTTAAATCCTTTCATCGGGTGGATTTTAACAGATCTTTTATGTAAATCCTTTAACAAGGTGACACTTTAGCTAGTGTTGGAAGACCTCTAACAAGGCTACCCCTAACAGGGTAAAGCTCCTATCAGGGCTAGAGGTAAATACCATAATTGGGTGGCACCTAATAGTGTCTTTGTAAAACTCCTAACAAGGTTAAGCTCCTAACAAGGCGTACTTTAGAAGGGTACAAAATTTGCGAGTCTCATCTCACATGTGGTTTTCGCCCTTTTGGGTTTCCATGGGAGAATTTTTGTGTTCTGTGTTGCATGTTTTATGGTGGTTGATGTTTCATTTGCTTATCAATTGGTAAACTGGTGAATGTTATCTTTGAAATTAAAGAAGTTGAAAAGTATCGAAAGTCTAGATTACTGATTCACAACCCCCCCCCCCCGCCCCCCCTCTCAGTAATCTTGGACCCTTAGGACTAACATAAACTACTACTAAGCATCTCATTGATACATATATTTACATTTCCTTCATATAGAGGATCCATTATACAAGATTACATTGCATAGGATTAAGAACATATATAAGAATGCTATAACTTATACCAAGTACAATAAGTGAAAAGAGAGGAGGAGAGTAAGAAGATGAAGTCCAATGCCCAAAACAAAAGTCAATGCTGATGAAGAACTCTGGTCCCCAATGACGGTTGGCAACGCCACTCGATCATGTGGAACCTGTAGGCCCACCCCACCATGCTAGGAGATGAACACACGGTCCAAACACAACAAACAAGAATACACTTTGGGAGTAGGCTTACACATAGGCCAACCATAGCACTCACTTCAAATACATGAATAAGTAAAGAGCCATCATCTACTTTTTACAATGTAATGCATATAGGGTGCTACTCAATCTACAATGAAGTTAGGTGATAGGGGAAAACAAAGGGGAAAGTGTCATCGTGTAGCACAAGTAGCTCACACGAAATGGATGATCCTCTCATAAAGACAAGTACAAGATCAATACCTTGCCTCTCAGGGCCCGTTTGTTTGTTGCAATTAGACTAGAATTGTGATTGTCAAATCCCAGAATTGACATCTTCGATGTTTGTGTTCAAAACATGAAACTGGAATAGGGATTTGTTAATTCCCATTTACCCCCAAAACCAGAGTTTTAATCTTCCATCTAAATAGGTGGAATTGGAAAATCAATTTCAATTCCACTTAAATGGGAATTGGGGGTAAAGAAAAATTTATAATATTTTGAAATCCATATGCAAACAACATTTTCTATCTTCTCACTATGAATTCCAAGTGAACCAAACAGTTCTAGCTACATTCCAAAAACCATTTTCTAGATTTAAAACTTCCAGAATAGTCAAATATTGGAATTTGACAATTCCAACGTTATTTAATTCCAGCAACCAAATGGACCCTCATAGGCAGTCTCATCTTCTCATCTCTTCCCAAGCTCAACTAGCTCTAAGGCATGAGGAGAACATACATGTAATCACACAAAGCACTTTCACATTTGTCTCAACACTTGTTTCATATTACTCCCAATAATCCAATCAAGTGATTACCTTACTTGGTGGCACATTAGAAGCCACTTCCCGATTGCCCCTATCATCTACACCCAAGACTCATCATGTTCCTCATGAATATGGCACACAAAATAGCTTTATGAATAAAACAAGGCATCAAACATTATATCTTCACTCTATAAAACAAGGCATCAAACATGTATATATACATCTCATATATACTAAATATATATATACATATCTTCACTAGTATTGACTCATAGTGTTTATCCAATTGAAGCTACAAAACATCAACACTCCCTCTTAGCTAGGGAGGATAAACACATGGTTAGATATTACCTCAATGTAATATCAAGTTGGCATGATTAAGGATATCTTTCATAAGAAGATATTCACCATTAGATATCATCTCATGATATCAGGAGTAATGGCCTCAGAATATCAAGTCGCATGATATTCACCAAGTACTCCAAGTAAATCGGCTTCAGAATATCAAGTCTCATGATATTCACCAAATACTCAAAATGTTCATAAGGTATGTGCACACGTATCCTCAATGATATTTACCATAGGAACATTCATGGTCTGTTTAAGGAACTTAATCCACCATGCAAGTTATCATCTATCATGATCTTCTTAGACATCATAAGATGTCCATCACAATAGAAGGCCATGTTCTGTTTAAGGAACTTAATCCACTGTGCAAGTTATCATCTATCATGATCTACTTAGACATCATAGGATGTCCATCATAATAGAAGATTAAGTTATTGTAAGATCGTCACCTTTCAATAACTTCTGCAAATACAAGTGATAATCATTTGGAAGTTGTCACTTCCTTGTGATGTACACAGGGGGTAGGCCCATTAAAAAAAATGAGTCATACACATGACATCCACCATGCCTCAGCGCAGAGGGTGGAAACAAGGGATTTCACCTTGAACTTCTCTTAGAGAGAACTCATTGAGTAGATATCAATCTGTTGATCTTTTCATCCAAGATTGCCTAAGATAAACTGTCAAACTCCTCATGAATCTGATATCAATCTTCTGAGCTCCTCGTCCAAAGTTACCTCTGATGAAGTGTCAAACTCCCTTTGAATCTAATATCAATCTTATTTCTGCAAGAGCATCCCAGAGAGAAAGAAAAAAGATCAAGGCAAATAGCTCTTATAGTACGTATAGAAATACAAATAAGACATTAACTACAATAAATAAAGGTAGTTCTCAAGATATAATAATCAGAAAATACTTATCTCTCTCCTTATCTTGAGTTTCACTTAATATTCTTTAGAGATCGTATCTCTAGAAATGGTTCCTCTTCATGAAGCACTTGGATTACTCATACTTAATTTTTACCCTACGTCCACGTCACCTTTTCTTCCTTTATCGATGGTTGACTTGGGCTTTGCGGAGACACAGGTCCCAGGATCGTAACTTGCCTCTAATACTATGTTAAGTTTTAAGATCGCTGCAAATGTAATTGCACTACCTGTAATGTATGTGTTTTCCAAATGCAGCAATCTCTTGCATTTATATTGAGAATGAGCCAAGAGACATGTCCCTTCATGGGACATGTCTATTTATTATTATGTAATTAATATAATGACAATTATGATTATATATATATATATACCTAATATCTCTTGAGTCATTATTATATTAATTTGTCTAATATATATATAAGTATATATATTTGTCTAATATATATATAAGTATATATATACATATCTTCACTAGTATTGACTCATAGTGTTTATCTGATAGAAGCTACAAAACATCAACAAACTCATTTAATCAAAATTAACCATTAAATCGTAAAATCATTAATTTAGCATGAACTCATAATTTCCAATAAAATTTCTACAAAATGCATCTAATCACAAAGACACTTATCACGGGGTATCCACATAGGGTTAGGGTTATTGACATTTACCATATGGCGGTAGCCGGATGTAATAAGGATATTTTCAAAGAGAAATCACGCTCAATTAAGCACGACGAGACTAGGCTTAAGGAAATTGGCCAATGTGTCATCTCCGAATAACCATCATTGAGGAAATAAACACTCAAATCCTGCAGCTCAAGTGAAATGTGTCTTGTACTTGTTCAAGTTAGCACACAGAGTATATAGCTGAAGCACATGTTATTCCTAACTTGTTACTAAGAGGGGGGGGTGAATTAGTAAATTCAATTTCTATTCCTTTTTATTACAATTAAATATTCTTGTTAATACTGAAATCAAAAGAATATTTTAACAATCATAAACAAAAATTAAATGCACAGGTCAACACAAAATTTGTACGTGGAAACCTTCGGTTATTGGGAAAAAACCACGGTGGGACAAAACCCACGAAACTCCACTACTACAGTAATAAAGCTGCCCTGTTAGAGGCTTACAAAGCACTCGTGAGAGTGCTACTTGGTTAAGGGATTTAATAGAAGACCTGTTAGAATCTTGACCTTGTGAGGAGTCGCCTTATTAGAGGACTTAAAACACTAACAAAGACGTTATCCGGTAAAGGGATTTATACAATGGAGCCTGTTAGGGTTCACCCTAATTGATGGATTTAAGTATGCTTCACAACAAAAGTAATTATCTTATTATGACCTATATCTGTCGATTCAGATCATACCTGTTCGCTCTTTCCTCTGCTTGGTTGTTGAATCTTTCTCTCTCCCTTTCACCTTCTGTGACTGTGTTTCCTCTTAGAAGATTTTGCTCTCTCGCTCTCTTCTCTAGATTTTCAACAACAACTTTCTCATGTCTTATGACCTATATTTATAAGAAATTATCTTATGAAAAATACATCTAATAGTTCCGCCAAGCTGTAATTCTCCCAAAAATCATGCATGCAAAACTCTTGATCAAAAAGCTTGCAAACTGATCTTTAGTTTACCTCGAAACGCTCGTAGAAAAAATAAAGCTCCAGTTCAACTGAAAAAGCTGATTCCAGTTTGACTGAAAAACGCTCCACATAATCCGGTTTGGATTATCAAGCACTTAACCGGTGTGTGATATATATCCGGCTAGTCATCTGTACTCTATATGTTTGCCAAGACCGGTTGGACAAAACTTGGACCGATATAAGCATGACCAGTTAAGGTACACTGCTCACTTGGTCATTCTACCGGTTCACAATCATTACCTATCATGAGTACCGGTGTGTTTGATGTTTGCCAATGACAACTAACTTTATGTCAACAACACATGTATATAATAATCAAATCGCGAAGGGGATCGAGACATCGTGTGGCCTCACAAAAGAGTAACAAAACTTTGTCCCACTTCGTACACGCACAAAGGGCATAATGCATAGCAATTGTGCAAACGTAGTAGTGAACATTATATCCTTTATTCTTAAATGATATTAATTAACACTAATGCCATTAACCATCATCTAATCAATATGTTATGATCCATCCTAACTAAGATATGAGCATCACCAATTATCATCTACGACCATCAAATAAATAACAAGGTCCCATCATAGATCCTTAGCTAACACCATAATACCTCATGTAATGCAACATATGTTTCTAGCTACATTAACTAGTATTTAATATCAAGCGTACTTCATTTTGATTGCAGTCCAAGGTCCAGTATCATGTTACCTTCTTGTAATGATGGGGTTGGAGTGGCACTACAATATATCACTACTGTTGATATTTGTAGCTTCGATCAGATAAAATATTGATTTTACGAGAATAGATAAAATTGTATATATCAATATATAGATAATAATAATAATAGATATTATCATTATTATATATATTGATATTTATATTATTATTATCATTATTATAATATAATAATAATAAAGATCATCATTATAATATAATAATGATTCTGATCGAATTAATAATAACTATCGATTATGTTTAAGAGACCCCGATTATAAGTTATCGGATCTGGGCAATACTCACGTCAGTTGGTGACAAAAAGTCACGCCTATGATAGGCGAAGTGACTTCTCACCCTTACCGCTACGGTATATATACCGTCTTCATTGAATGCTAATCATCGCTCAGCACAGTAATCGATAAGTGACAAGGCTTTGATTCAGTACTCTGCAAAACAGAATAAATATAATATTCAGTTTCAATAATATTCAAAGATCATTATATATATATACAGTGATATAAATACAGATATTTTAATTCAAGAATATAGATGTATAAATTGCTTTTAATAGAACACTAACAATTCAGAATTTGTTCTATTACTTAAATTTGATATAGGTTCGATTTGCATTCAACTACCTCTATTGCATTATTCTGATGGCAGAGGCATTAAACAAGTTGAGTAGAATGTACAAATATAGAAATGAAAAAATGTTAAGCTACTGGGGACCTTGACAATTGGTAAAAGGCTAAAGATTTGGCCAAGCGTAAACTAAAAATATGCCATGGATGTGGACATCAAAATGAATGCATTACATAGCGTAGTATATATTTCAACTCTACATTTTCCCCCTACGCTTAGGAATTACTACGTATGCCAAAGTAAATTGTTTAAAATAACTGAAATTTTTAGGATTCGGAAAATTGATATATGTGGTAATGCCCCTAATAACTCTTTGACGAATTGTCACTGAACAGAATTGAGAATTTGGAAACAAACTTCATTGGAAACAATTGGTAAGGGACTTTACAGATGACTTAACAGTTCGGATTTGTCACATTATAGTTACTGTAATTTTCACTTAATATATCAGTCTGATAAGGGATTAATGACAGAAAATTGATGAAAAGTCTTTTTATTATTTTTATAATCAGCACTCCTTACAAACTGCTGTAAATACATTTCATTTCAGACAGTCATATACAGATAAAGTGGAAATGAACAATTACCTGGGAAATAAATGCCTTCAGCTTGTAACTCACAAGCCTCACGTCTTCCTTGGCATGTTATGGCAACAGAAAGTGCTAGGTCTCTTATCCTTGTCATGTTATGATGGCCTCTATCAATTGACCATAGTGAGGTGTCACTCTTTTCCTCTGAAGCTTGGCAGCTGAAACACAGTCTTAAGCACTTTGTGACTCTTCTTTAAGAAGATGCTACACTACTTCCAAACAAGCTGCAACTGACCAATATGTTCATAAAGCGTTTCATATATGATTTGTTGCATTAATATTCTTTAGAATATCCACGTTCAGGTGGTGGCCTTTCCTTGTATTATGTGTGGCAACAAACTAAAAGGGTCCCACTATAAAATTATTGAAGGGTGCAAACGAATCAAAAGTAGTTGTACGAGGGCTCCACAATTTGTTTACATAAGCTGCAATTTAATTCAAGGCAGGTGAAATATTGAAGAGCTGTATTAATGCACGGTGTGCTTGGATTGTTAGCAGCTCCTTGCAAGAAATTCCTGATGCAGCATATAAATATTATCTGTCCTTGTGAATGGTATGCTATGATCCGATATTCAAAGGGATGTGCATCACATTAGTACAGAAGCCTCAATAAAATATGAGTTGCACCTTGTATAGGCTGCGATTTAGCCTTCAGCTTCACAAAATAGGAATTGCCTTCTTTCCTTTATAGAATTGATACATGATAGATCATAAAATAATCAACATATTAAATAATAACTCATTCACTATTTATTTTGTTTGTTTTGATTGAATGTCACTTCGTACAAATTTATATTTGCCTGCAATTCTCTTACAAATTTGTTATCTTTAAATTTGGCAAACATTGGAAAGATATATCACACAGTATTGACTAGGGAGGAATCTTTCATCATCAAAATTGATCTTACCTTAGGGGTTCGTCTAAGACAAAAGAGATGAACAATGTTTAGACCAAAGTTCCATGACTCGGTAGGGTCGACTCAATCCGTGACTCGGCAACGACTCGGCTATGACTTGGCAAAATAAAAAATAGAGATTTTTTACGATTTAAAACTTGTTTCACGTGCCCATTATTGAATAAAGCTTAAAAATGTTAAATAATTTGAGATCAAAGTATAAGATATAAACTGGATATATGTAGTAGATTTCAATTGCCTTGGTTATTGATTGAATCTTCATATTTGAATATCTATATATATTGAACTAGCAAGTGTGAATAGGAAGTGACGTGACTGTTCACATTTGAAATGGCATGTTTGTTCACAATGAAATGATGCGACAGTTCATAACAATTATCAGATTGTATTAATGCAAATCACATTAGTTATTTTAATATATATAGTCACTTATCGTGACTGTCCAAATAATACTCACTGATAGTTTCGTATCATTTCATTATGATAATAACATAGTATTGTTACATACATATTGTTTCATACGTATCGTTCCATAATAATGATGTTGTTACATATTGTTTCATACGTATCATTTCACATAAACAATGCTGCAGTAAACATGATAGTTAATACTGTCAATGTAGAGAATAATACGGATGACTGATATCAGTTTAGGTTGATAGTAATACATGCTTCTATTAAACCGATACCTATCGGTATTTGATGTTTATAATGCAGTGTTCATAAACCGAGATAATCGGTATTAAATAAATCATATCAAATGTTATTAGTAAGGTTGAACATTAATTATGTCTATTTACTCTAATATTATAAGTACGTATATTAATATAATAATAATGTCCATCATTATATATATTAATATATTGCATATAATATTATGATCATTTTATCAGATCGAAGCTATAAACATCAACACTCCCTCTTAGCTAGGGAAGATAAAATGCAGCTCACAATAAGTTCATAAACTGTGAGGGTTAGTTCCCAGGTGGACTGCCTCTATCAGCGATTCTATCCACAGTTCCCAGGTGGATTGCCTCCATCGGCGATTCGATCCACAAGCTCCTATGCGGATTGCCTCCATCGGCGATTCTATCCACAACTCATGAGCTAAGGTGTGGATTGCCTCTATCGGCGATTCTATCCACAACTCATGAGCTTCAAAGTGGATTGCCTCTATCGGCGATTCTATCCACAAGCAAGATATATTTATTACAAAAGAAAAATTATTGCAAGATCGTCACCTTCCAATAATTTTAACAAATACAAGTGATAAATCATTTGGAAGTCGTCACTTCCTTATGATTTACACAGGGCCCATAATTATAAAATAAAATTTTAACATAATAATCAATAATCATAACAAGTTTACCTCATAAGTGTTTCACCTTCAATAGTGAACTCCCTCTTAATCATAAGGTATCTTGAATTCCATTTAGAGAAGGCATTTCTCTGAACATACATTTGAATTATTTACTTCAGCAAGGGAAGCTTGCATTCTAAGTCTGTCAGGACAATTTCTTGCACTGTGACCATATTTGTCACATCTAAAACATTGCATTGAAGAGTAGTCTCTTGGTTTCTTGAACGGCTGTTGACCATATGTCTTCTTGCCCTTTTTCCTTTTTGAACCAATGACGAGAGCCTGAACATCTTCTTTAGTGGATTCCAAGACTCCTCTGGATTTCAGGTTGTACTCTTCTTGAATGCAATCAGCTTTTAGTCGATCAAATTTGGGAAGTTTGGTGCGAGCACTTACTCCTTGTCTAAAGTTTTCCCATGAGATAGGGAGCCCATTTAGAGTTATCATAGATAACTCCTTATTATCATAAATGTGACCAATAGAAGAGAGTTGATTCCTTAATTCTGTTATCCTCATAAAATATGAAGTAATAGTCTCTCCATTACTCATTTTAATATTCGAGAGTTGATTTTTAAGAGTAAGAATTCTGCTGGTGTTGTTTATTTGAAACATGTTTTCTAGGGCTTTGAACATGTCATAAGCAGAGTCCAACTTTGTGATGACAGGTAGTAAATGATTTTTTACTCCATCTACTAATAATTCCATTGCTCTAATATTGTCCTTTTCCCAATTATTTTTCTCATCATTTTCATTAGATTGAGGAGGTTTCTCTATTATTGACTTCAAGTCATTCTTCCTTAATACTAACATCATTCGAAGTTTCCATGATTCAAAATCGGAGGCACCTTCAAGTCGGTCTTCTAGTCTCATTCCATTTGCCATTTTGAGAATTTTAAAAAATAAAAAACTTATCTTGATCTGTAATGTCCCCCACTTAGCCAGTCTGCATATATGTTGTCGTTAGCCCGTTCTTTCATGGTCCCGAGGGCTAACCAGGACTTCAAAAGGGATCCTGAGGTTATTTGGCCTAGTCAAATTTAATTACAAGCCAAATGGAGTTCGTTTGTTGGGTTTTGGGGAGGATTTACTATTTTTAGTAAGCCAACAGGGGATGCAGTGCCTTGGATTTTCAGTGACAGGATGTGATGCATTTTGTTGAGCTCTTTCCGATGAGCTATCATATGTGGGATTCCGAGTTCATTTGGTATATTATTTTAATGTTTGAAGTTATAACGATAAAGTGACTATTTAATTTAAATATTATAATGTTTCATAAAGTCACTTTATAAAAATCAAGTTCCCCCCTTTAAAGGACATACATGGGCATTCGTAAGGGAAAAAGGTAACATTAAAGCTCATGTTTTATCCCACATTGGCGAGACGGAAGCGTAGAACTAGTAAGGAAGGATTAAAAGAGAGAGGATAGCTCTCATTTGGCAGGCTTGAAGATTGAATGAAATTGGGGAAACTGTGGAGATTATTTCTCTTTGGGCTTGGAGGACGCAAACCCTCTACGCTTTCAATCTTGACGCCATTGAAAGATATGGTCTTGAGATTTTATATTGTAGTTGCAAGATCCTGTAGTAGCGAGAGTTCCTGTAGCAGCGAGGTACTGTAGCAGCGCGATACTGTAGCAAGTTCCTGTAGCAGCGACACTGTAGCAGCGCGGTACTGTAGCAAGTTCCTGTAGTAGCGTGAGTACTGTAGCAGCGCGGTACTGTAGCAATCCGAATCACTGTAGCGCGGTACTGTAGCAGCGGGTTACTGTAGCAACAAGTTCCTGTAGCAGTCCGAATCACTGTAGCGCGGTACTGTAGCAGCGGGTTACTGTAGCAACAAGTTCCTGTAGCAGTCTGAATTACTGTAGCGTGATACTGTAGCAGTCCGGAAACATTGTAGCTGTGAGTTACTGTAGCAATTTTCAGAACTATTAACACTGTTGTAGCTGCAATGGGTATGGACCATCATTGAACTCTATAGTTGATATAATGTGTTGAGTTTAATAAGATATGTTAGATATGGTAGTTGTAATTTCCTAATATTCTGAAACAAGAAATAAATGAACGGTCATTGTTATTAGCTGCATATGGTTTCATGTTGCCTTCTAC
Source organism: Chamaecyparis obtusa (assembly GCA_027943335.1). Taxonomy (NCBI): domain Eukaryota; kingdom Viridiplantae; phylum Streptophyta; class Pinopsida; order Cupressales; family Cupressaceae; genus Chamaecyparis; species Chamaecyparis obtusa. The sequence goes on along the minus strand of BSBK01001182.1, from coordinate 284,226 downwards.
TGATATCTCATACGAAATACAACAATCTTGAGGACTATTAAACAACATCAATCTGGAAAAAAACATAAGAAGGATAGTTGCAGGCCAACTGTTTGACAAAATGACAGGAAGAAATAGACTCTAGAATTACAGAACTAGGCAGCATATTACATGATCTTCCTTTAATCTGTTTGGATCTTCCTTCAAGTGGTTAGACTTCAATGAAGGAGCTTGGCTCTGATACCATGTTAAATAATTTGAGATCAAAGTATAAGATATAAACTGGATATATGTAGTAGATTTCAATTGCCTTGGTTATTGATTGAATCTACATATTTGAATATCTATATATATTGAACTAGCAAGTGTGAATAGGAAGTGACGTGACTGTTCACATTTGAAATGGCATGTTTGTTCACAATGAAATGATGCGACAGTTCATAACAATTATCAGATTGTATTAATGCAAATCACATTAGTTATTTTAATATATATAGTCACTTATCGTGACTGTCCAAATAATACTCACTGATAGTTTCGTATCATTTCATTATGATAATAACATAGTATTGTTACATACATATTGTTTCATACGTATCGTTCCATAATAATGATGTTGTTACATATTGTTTCATACGTATCATTTCACATAAACAATGCTGCAGTAAACATGATAGTTAATACTGTCAATGTAGAGAATAATATGGATGACTGATATCAGTTAGGTTGATAGTAATACATGCTTCCATTAAACGGATACCTATCGGTATTTGATGTTTATAATGCAGTGTTCATAAACCGATATAATCGGTATTAAATAAATCATATCAAATGTTATTAGTAAGGTTGAACATTAATTATGTCTATTTACTCTAATATTATAAGTACGTATATTAATATAATAATAATGTCCATCATTATATATATTAATATATTGCATATAATATTATGATCATTTTATCTGATCGAAGCTATAAACATCAACAAAAAACACTATAACATCATCAAATAGAATCTAATTTGATCACATATATAAACATACATCCATCACATAAGTACAAACGTAAATTGTAGCTGAAGGAAATAGAAAACATAGATATGCAAAATTATAAAATATAAATATTGTCAAATGTATATAAAATCTATGAAATCCATGAGACATCAAATGTTCCCAAACATGTGTAAAGTTGTAAACAACAAAAACAAGTCTATGACTTAGGCTCTAGGTCAGCCTCATCCTCAAAGTAGTCTGTCTACCTCCTACAAATGCGTCTGAGGTAGGTCCTGGATGACTGACAAGCCATAGTCTTTGCCTGTGAGGTGCCACTCTGATCAACATCAACTACACGGGCAGCTGATCGTGCTCTATCCTCCTCTGCCATAGCCATAGCCTCAACCTCTCTATCTGCCTAGTCAACCCACTCATGGTCCTTCTTAGTGAAGATAGGATTGGTAGACTCAGTGAGCCACTCGGACTTTGGATCGATCTCTACAAGAGTGACTGGAGAGGAGTCAATGTACAAAATTTGTCTGGTCCTAAGACGGAGGTTGTAATGAACAAAGACAAGATTATTCAACCTCTCCACAGACAATATATTACACCTCTTCGTGTTTATGTGCTCAAACATGGACCAATTGCGCTCACATCCAGAAGTGCTGCATGACTGACTCAGAATACGGATGGCAAGTTTTTGAAGGTTTGGGGTTGTAGGCCCAAACATTTGCCACCATCTATTTGAAATAAGGAAAAGAAAAAAATCAATCTCATTTCCAACTTTAAGGATAGATTATAAAATCAAAATGCATAAGCCATAAACTTAAGAATCTTAAGTTTAAGTTTAACATATATTTCTACCTGGCTGCAATGTTGTCCTAGCCTCTTTGCACATCTTGCTTGCAAAAATCACCCCTTGTTGATTATTATATGCATCTATCTCTTGCACTGTAGATGTGCTATAAGTAGACATCCTTTGCATCACTGTATATAGGCCACTAAGAACCTCCTCATCCGTCTTCAAGTTATCAAGGAAACCAAATGACGGATTGAGGAAATAAGTTGTTGCATGGATGGGCCTATGAAGCTGGTTTTGCCATCTCCTATCAATGATCTCCCAAATTGTAATGTCCCCGTTTTTCAAGCTCTTGGGATTAGCCTATCATGTGACCCTCGTAGGCTAATGAGGATGGACAGAGGGTCTCTTTCAGTGAGCATCTTCTTCAGGATTTAATATGCTTTGGTTTGGCATCATTCGGACTTCATTTGCTATAGTTTTGCCACGTTTACTATTTATAGTGAGCTTGATGCTGTTCAAGAAGGACCCTTTTTATTTTTGGAAAGTGCATTTGGTCACATGGGGAAATAATAGGTGTGACTTCTGTTTCAGGTGGCATATTAAAAGGATCAATATTTTGGGAGTTATTATTATTTTGGTGGCCAAATTATTATTAAATCATTAAATGGCTTATTATAAAGTTATAATTTAACTTTATAATTTCACTTAAGTTGAGGGTTGAGTCATCATGGGAAGGGGCCATTTATTTAATTAATTCATGGAAGCCTAAGCCAAGGTATTATTTTAAAGTATTAGAGTAAATGAATTATTAAAAGGAAAAGTATATTTATTTATCCCACATTGGTAAGAATTGTGTTTGAGCTCTCACAAGAAAGAATAAAAAGGGACTTGAGAGCTCATTCTAAGATATCCATTGTTCATTTGATAAAAATTTATTAAGATTCTTGGCTGTGAGAAATGGCTAGGGTTTGAGGACTGATTCCTCTCTTGGCAATTTGAATCATCACTGATTGATGATGAATTTTGCAAACTAAATTCTGGAAATTATACTGAATCTGTAGATGTTGATCTTGGTGCTGAGGTATACCAAGTTATGGAGAAAATATCAAGCATTTACTTGCAGAGATTTGTGAAGAGCTTGCTCGAAATTGTTTGGAGTTGTATCTGAAACTTTATTGAAAGTAATACATGGCTGCCATACTAATATAGGGAAGAGCTATGTCATTATTTAGTGGCTGCGTTTTTTATTTTGGAGGCTGCATTATCTTCTAGTGGTTGTGTGAGTCTTAAATAGGTTGTGTGACTTCACTTGTGGCTGCGTGGATCTTTTCAGGTTTGTGTGGATTGTTTCTAAGGCTGTGTGAAACATTCTTAGAGTTGCGTTTGGAAGTTTGGATTAGTTGTAGCATTGTGTTTGCTGATGAAACGAGTTGGATACATTCTATCTTCTTTCCCTGTTATGTGGCAACCATTTAGTGGTTGTGTGTTCATTTGGAGGCTGTTTATAATGATCTTGAAGGCTCTGTCACTTGCTGGAAGTTGTGAGTGATTTTTCTTTGACAACAAATTACCTTCAACAATCACAGGGATTAAGGTGCACTATTTATGATACTATTATTAATGTAATGATTCTTATTTATGAGATATAATATTAATTACTGATTTGGTGAACATTCAAAAAATGAAATAAATTTGTTGTTGTTCTGATTTGAATGTTGGAAACTTTTTCAATAAAATATCTTATATGTTTGAAACACAAGAAATCGCAAATTAATTTGAAGAAAAAACTAGTTTGTTAATGAGACCCAGCCAGGCTCATTACACAAATGGGGCCATACTTATCCTCAATTCTTGCATACTTGGATCTAATGGCCTCCTTGGCCCTATCCATGCCCTCATATATGTAGCCCATAGAGGGCTTCTCCCCATCAACAACTCATAGGAGAACTACCAGGGGCTCAGTGACCTGCATATAATGTTAAAAAAAAATAGTTAAGTGACAAGTGTGCATTAAAAATTTAAAATAAAAAAAATTGCAAAGTTGCAAACAAAACAAAAATATTTTTTACCTCCATGATCTCTTCACAAGGGTTCCAAAAACCTGGCTCATCAAAAATACAATTTGCCACATCCCTACCCACACCCACAGTGGTCGTAGCATAGGATGAGGCAATCCACTCCTCACCAACAAACATGCATCTCAAAGCCGACTTTGATTTCAACAAGGATTTTAGTGTGAGGAAATTTGAGGCAAATCTCGTGATACCAGGACGAGCTAACTCCCTTTGCCCCGTGTATTGCCTCATCATGCTAAGCATATATGTACTACTGGCAGATTACTCTCCGAGTTGCAAAAACTAGCCGAGTTTTCTGGCCTGGCGAGTATTTACAACTTTTACTGGCACCCAAAACTCGCTGAATTTTTGGTAAAAACTCGTTGAGTAGTTGCAGAGTTTTTGCCAAAAACTTGGTTGTAGTTTTATAACAGCACTTAAAGGCAAAAAACGGTCCAACTTAATTTCATTTCTCATTTCTTCACTTGTATTTTGTTGAGAGGGGGAAAATATTCTTCCAAACACTTGCAAACTGATTTCTATTGATTTGAAGCGGATATGAGGTAGATTTGAAGCAGATTTGAGGTGGTTTTTGAAGAGGATGACATAAATGATTTGGAGAGGCAAGCTATGGAGGAGGGCGGTGGATTTGGTTTCACATTGGATGATATTGAGTTGAATGAGTAGTCATTGCTAGTGCCAGGAGAAGCTAGAGGCAGAGCTACATCTAGGATGGGGGACAAGCCATAGATTGAGTCAGACATACTGAGCAAGGAGGAACAGTCACGCCCAAAACAAACTTCTAGGACTAGAACCTCTAGTTCTACCTCTCCCTTAGTGTTCACTAGAGCTGGGAAGAGGAAGATGTAATTTTAATGATGTATTTACTTTTAGTTTTACATAAATTATTTACTATTTTGCTTCCAGCCATCAACACTCCTCACGAGAATGCGATTTTGTACCCACTTTGTGTTTAAATATATCTAAACTAAGCTTGTTTCTTTTGTGTTCTAATTTATTGACTCATTGGATGCATCTTCTCATTGAATTTTGCAAAAAAAATGCATTTCTAATTAAATTTAAGCAATTTTTTAAGTTCCCGAGTTTTTGTTGAAAACTAGTCGAGTTTTTGACTTTGGCGAGTTTTCCAACTATGATGCTAAGGACCAATGCATGATTGTAGATAAACTTGCAAATATTTTTGGCTTTATCAACACATGATTTGATCCATTCAAGCTTGCCAATATCCTCTAACATGAGGTCAAGGCAATGGGCTGCACATGGAGACCAAAAAAATTTCGGGTGCTTCTCCATCAAAAGTTTACCTGTAGCAATTTTAAATTAATTAGAAATTTAGAAGTGTTAAGAAAATCTTAAATAAATTCATAGATGCCTCTCCATCAAAACTTAAAAAGTTATAAGTTTACCTGCAGCAACATAACTTGTTGCATTATCCGTCACCACCTGCACCACATTTTCTTCTCCCACCTCAAGTATAACTTCCTCAATAGCCGCACATAAGTATGTGGCATTCTTCACATGTGAGGAAGCATCAATAGACTTCAAGAACATTGTGGTTCCTGAATATAAAGAAAAATAATAATCAATTATCATGGATCAATAAAAAAATCAAAATCAAAATTAAATTATTCAATGCATTTGGGGAAGTAGAATTCAATGAACAATCACCTCCATTGGAAACAAGAAAATTTAGGAGTGTCCTATTCCTCCTATCCGTCCAACCATCTGTCATGATGGTGCAACCCTTTTGTCTCCAAGACTGTTTGTGGTCCTCTAGCTCAAGTTGCATATCATTAACCATTTCTAACAACAGGGGGCCACTTAACTTAGCATTAGTAGGGGCTTTAAAGCCCGCCCCACAAATGGTTACAAAATCTATCATGCCTTGCCAATAAGGAGACCTGTCACAAATAGATTACGATTAATCATTAGACAAAGCATAGGTCAACTTCAAACTATAAATTTTAAAATTTAATTTTAAACGTAAAAGAATCAAATAAAAAAGAATTACCTGGCTGCAATAAATTGAATGTTGCAAAAGTACCAAAACTTGCAAATTTGTTTTCATGCAGCATCATGAACCTCCTTGTTCCAACCCATGCTCTCAAGCGAGGGCTGTGCACCAAGAGTAGTTTATAGCACAAAATAACTGTCCAACTTTGATTTTCAGGCTGTAGGGCCAAGGGTAATAGTGCTACTAGAAGGAGCAGCAGTAGAAGCACTAGCATTAGGACAAAAGGGAGGCATGGAAGAACCCTCTCCAACACAGCTTGCAGATGTGGATGTGGATGCGGATGTGAGTGTGGATGAATGGGAGCTAATAACATTTATCTCTTCCCATTGCCTCATTTTAGTTTCCTTTTTTTCTGCATATTTTTCTAACCGGACATAACAGAAACGAATTGCCTCGGGAGTTGCCAATAAACATGGGTTAGCATCATTGCCAGGTATGCCGACAATATGGTATTTAAGCCTATTGATGCCACCGTGAAAAAATTCTTTACAAAACATGCATTTTGTTTGGTTTATTTGTCTACCGGGAAACTCTTCGGTATATTTCCAACATGGACACTTTTGAGGCATTGAGAAGAATTAATGTTTTCAAAACTTGAAGGCGGCTGCAATAAAATTATAATACTTTAAAAAAAAAATTTAAAAAAATGGAAAACCATAAACATACAAAAAAAATTAACAAAATCTAGAAAATTTAACACTTACCTCTTTCTAATGAGTTGAAAAGTCTTGGAACAGCTGCTATGAGCTCCTTGATGCTCTCAATGCAAATCTATGCTTCCCCAATCTGATTTTGTGGACTCCTTGATGCTTTTCTTCCTGGCTGGTTGCAAACCTATGGCCTCTATTTTTTCTTCCTCTCTCTCGTTTCCTCTCTTCTTCTCATAGAAAGCAACTACAATGTCTTTTAGGGCAAATATGATAAGACTTATGCAAAAAAAACTCTAAAAACGTCAATGTTTTATTGTGTTTTTTTAATGCCCAGCGGGGCCTTCCGCGGCGCGGGTCATGGACCACGGACCCGGCGGGTCATGGCATGACTTGCTGACTCGGCGAGTCATGACCCATGACCCGTCGGGTCATGAAAACACGGCTAGGCATGCTCGGCCCGCGGGTCATCATAACCCGCGTGACCTGCGGCGAGTTAGGGAACTTTGGTTCAAACTCACAAAGAAAATAGAGTTAAATGAAATATTCCGAATCAGCTTCTTCTCTTCCAATTTGCGTTTTATGAGCACTTTTGGAACTTTTCAAAAATTATAATTAAATTCACCTTTAATAACAATCCTTCAGCTCCATAAAAGTGACTTTTTTATTTATTTACTATTTTAAGCACTTGAATCACTTAAATTCACCTTTATAAATAATTAATATAGGTCATCTTTTAATTTACCATTGACAACTTAAATATTAATTATTTAATATTTTAAAAATATAAAAAATAGCTCCAAAGTGAATTTTGATTTCACCAACATACTTTGAAGCTCGCATAAAATCCAACTTAATGAAGTTGATACTTCCTAAAAATAGAATCCTTCTCCAAGAAGTGTGAAAAGCGCCCAAAATGTTGAATCTGCTTCCAGAAGCAACCAATGGATTCAACTTGATCTCCTGAACTCAAAACCACTATCTAAAATCCATACTGAAAAGGCTGGCATTCCCCAAGAAAGTTGGAGCCTCCAAAGATATTGGAAAGGCTTTAGAAAGGAGACATTACACTATCTTTGTTTTCTTGTTCTATTTCCTTTATGTGCTCCTCATCTATAAGGCAAAATGCATAGTAAAATTGAGTAAATATTAAATTTGACAAAATAAAAGTATGTGGAAATAAACAATCATGTATATTATCTATCATCTACTTTATACATCAACCTGTTTGGAGGGAAAATCAAAAGAAATTAACACGGTTTGGATTGAAATTTGGAATGTGGGAAGAGTGATAACAAGAACATAGGGCCTAGATTGGGTGGAAAAATAAACTGGGTGACTATGGTGTAGTGATCAAAACAATTGTGTGCAAGTACCACAAAAGTTAGGCATAGAAACCAAAAGTTGGATATGGGAAAAGGGGTTATGAAAAGAGAACATAAACCCCCTTGAAATTGGTTTTACGCCATATGATTCAATCACTATAAAGAGAAATATGTAGAGTAAAATGTTGCCGAAGCATGAGAGAGTGTTTAACAGTATTAAGTGGGAGCAAGAATCAAGAATATTTCATCCAGGAATGTGTAACAAACAAGCTGCGAACTTCATCCCCCATACGTATAGAACACGCATGCAGGAAGAAGTAGGAATAAAGAAGTGGGATATAATAAACATGTAATGTTCCTTTTTGGTCCAATTCAACATCTTTGGAAACCTCCAATTTTCTTGGAGAGCTCCAACATTATGGGGAAGGTATTCTGACCAGTTACAACACTTGGACTTGCCTCGGACTGGCAAGCTGATTTTTAACTCGAACTCAGATTCGGATTTGGCAAGACTCAGCAAACTGACAAAACCATGCAATATAAATATTTTAAAGATTCAAATGTTGTTTTATGCACCCTTTAATAAATAAACTTTAGACTCAATAGACTCACTTGTGAAGTAGTCTTCATCTATTTACCAAAATTTAGGCAACAAGGTATGACCAATATTGCTCTTGTAAATAACTTACTCTGTATCAAGCATCTTCTTGGTCAACATTACAGATGACTATTACAACTCAACAGTTCTGCCATGCATAATTGCAGCAATCTGTAAGAAATCACAACTAATTGCCATTGATCAACAGTCTACTCTGCTACCAATTTATAGCATTGTGTAAAGATGTTTGAGTATGTACTCACTGCATATTTGAGTAGAGGATGTAGATTGGGAGCCGTGGATTTCTTAGCCCGTTGACAGGGAGAAAACATAAAAAATTTAAATAGGTGTTAATGTGGATACATAATTCTGGATTTCTATTGGACAGGGCTTTTTTTTGTTGCACCAAAGGTATCCCTGCGACCCAGCCCAGCGCCCAAACTGCCTTAGCTTGGACTTACTGCCAAGTTGGTGTTGGGAAGGGGCAATCTGGGGCAAGACTAATCCTCTGGGGATGTACTAAGCCAGCCACAAGCCAGGTGCATTGGGTGAATCTGGGCTTTGGAGTCGTATTCAAGATCATTGGGGAGCAAACCCAAAGCCCAAGCCCAGACAGTGTTATCGTATTATGTTATTCATTGTTAAAAATCAGAAGACAATTTCTCTCATGTATTTCTTAGTGAGTGATTATTTCTATGTTAAGGGTAACAAAGCCCTCAAATTAGTTAAAAAGTCTTTATTCATTGTCCATTATGAGTTAGTTAAGTTTTACTCTTAATACATGAGTGGTTGTTGTATTCTTAATTAGTTATATTTTATTCTTACTATGAGTGGCATTGTTAAAAGTCAGAATACAGTGAAGCTTTGTTCAACTTTTGTGGTTTTCATTTGTACTTTTAAAATGTCTACATGATTTGAAGGGTCTTATCTTTGGACCATGCTAACTATTTCTAAATGCTGCTTTTCTGCAGGTTTGTGTTTCCACTACGAATCGGAACTTTCCTGGGAGAATGGGTCATAAAGAAGGTCAAATCTATTTGGCTTCTCCATACACAGCAGCAGCATCAGCTCTCACTGGATTTGTTACTGATCCAAGAGATTTCCTATAAATATAAATGAAACCTTTATAATTCAGACGAGTTTAATGTGTTTCAGCCACGAGATATAATACTAAGATGACTACAGTGTCATTACAGAAATCAAAATGTTTATTTATTCTGCAACAAATGTTTTGACGGTATTGTAATTTTCATCTTATACATGTCCCTGACTCTTTCAATGGCTATTAAATTGTGCGTTTCTTTTTTTGTGCTCATTTATCTCACTTGTAGGGTCTGGATTTATCTGCAGACTTGATGCCTATTTTACACTTGGTCGGTTGTCCCAAAAGCTTCTAAAGACTTGTTGACTGGTGGGGCTAATTCTGTGAGGAGCGTTTATATTCTGCAACTTTTGCGGATAGTTGATTTTGGATCATCACAATTTCCTCGCTCTCGTCCTTAGGCCGTACACTAAGAACATAATATCAACTATGAAAAGAGTGATTGCAGTTGACAATTAGCAGACCTTTAATATCATTGGATATGCATCCTTTTTGAAATATATTTACCATGATATATTATTCAGCATAGGACTATTTTTCTGCTAAAAATAGATTTAACTAAATTCTTAAATATCTAAACAAGAGTACGCAAACATTCTTGTGCCAAAATAATCATGAATAAGATTTAGGTGTATCACTGATGAAAGTGTGGAAATTCGTTTGCCAATGGTACTGATGAACAATGTGAAAAAGTTTTCATGCATAAACACAATCATGCCTTTGCCATGAAAAACGGATTAAGATAAATCTTGAAAATGTTTGTTGGTTGACGCTAGTTACTTTACTTTTGAGAGCAACATAGAGTTGGGTTTTGATGATTAATACTTCTATTGAAAATTTCCAAACTTTCTACTATTCTAAAGCTAAAGTAACTCTAGTTCTTATGAGGTCTTGTTATGCTTTGATACCGTGAGCACATAACGGGCACCTTGAAAACAAACACAACAGAAAAAAAGCAATATGCATTTGAACAAGACCAGGGCACATCACATACGATACGAAACTAAATATAAAAAGGTTTTGAAATGCACACCGTGTGCATTTCAGCTACTGGAGCATTCGTTTTGTTCACATGTTTCTAAAATAAAAGAAAGATTATTTGCAATGACTAAAATAAAAGAAAGATTATTCACAATGAGATATAAACCCATGAAACATTCCATGCAAAGTTCGTTAATCTGGCACATCAGTGCTTTCATCTTTTAGCTAGCAAAGGTTGGGTTTAACACCGGACTTGTTCACGAGGTGTGGGATTATTAAAATTGAGAAATAGAAAAAGCAAAATTAAAAACAAAAAAATCTTTCTATGGGCTTCCTAAAGAGGGTTTAAGGGTATATGCCAATTTGGCAGTTGGCGCGGGCAATGACTGAATTTACCGGACTTTTCCTTAATAAATTTTCCTTATGTATTATGTTAATATAGCAATTAGAATAGCATATTAGAAGCCAATCAATGTAAGAACCCTCTCTAGTCGGATTTTTGTAAATACAAATTTTTTGTCTTGTTTGTGTTTATTTTGATGAATGAATGTGGTATATTTGCTTTGTTTGATATGACAATATAATACAACAAATAAAAATATTGTAATAATAATTTTTTCAATTCAAAATTGAAATTGCATTGCAATTACACAACTGAAAATTCTAAGTTTTTATATCAGCTTGAATGTTCAGAATTTTTACAATATATTGACAACCCAATTCATTAAATAACACATAATCTAAAACAACAATACTCTGAAAATCTAAGAGTTACAATTAATGGACTCGAAAGTAATATATTCCTTGAAACCCTCTAAAAGGATGAATATCAACCATAGATGAATTCTTTAACAAACAAATGCAACAATCTTATATCAGAGTTTTAGTCGCTTCAAAAAGAACAAAAAATAATGCTCAAAATAATTTTTTAATTCTATAGATAATTGCGCCCAGTATGCATAATATAAATCCCATATGCTGAAGAAGAAACAAGTATTCTCCAAACAATAATTCTTAAATTTTTTTAATCAATAATTAGATATTTTTCAAAACCCTTGATATAATCTCCAATGAAATTGTGATGAGCCTAATTGGCTCTCAATTGAAAACTAGTTCTTTTCCTAATTTAATAGAAATCCAAATATTTATAACTCACTTGCCAATTTTTAATTAAAATCATAGTAGTAAATTCACTGTATTTCTCAATAATAAGCATTTAACCAATCACCAATTACAAATTTGTTGTGACTATTCAACAAGTTTGACAAATATTGAATAGCATTAAAAGATAGGTACCTATACTAGCAACACAATATCACCAAATTCTAAAAACTCTTGGTTGGAAAGAAATGTCAATTCCTGGCTGAAGTCACAACTTGTTATCATAGACCGTATCCTTTAATCCATGACGCCCACTACTAAACTGCCATCACACTCACACAAGGAGTGTAAGAAATGACAGCCTCAGCAAAACGATGGCAAAGAAGATGGCTTCCTATCACAACAAAATCTTTCCCTGTCGTAACTCCCAGTAACAATACGACCTTGAGGAAAAAAAACGCACAACACCACTCAATGTTAAGGGTGCCTTGAGAACACAAGCAATTTGCTGGCATAAAGACGTCCAACTCAGCTCAAGAAAGCAATGAAGAAGGCTACATTTCTTCATAGGAAATTGATTTCAAACCGTTATCTCTCCACTTTCGATTTCCTACTGTAATTCTTTAGCAATTTAAATTAAATCCCTCACCTTCAATTCTTCTCATAGCATATAATCAATTAATTAATTTGGGATTCAATAACTGAATGAACTCTCTCCAAAAGCTGAAGACCAATCTCAAAATTTGTTGCAGAACTCTCTCCAAAAGCTGAAGACCAAGTCCAAACCCTAGCTTTTCCAAGCCAAGTAGAATTCTCTCACAAAACAATTTATCAAATCAACAATGGGTGAATGAAAGTGCTTTTTCGAATTAAATATATAGCTTTTTCGAAAAAAGCTTCAATTTCACTTTTTTAACTTAAAAAACTTTTTAATCATAACTTCATTTTATAACATTAAGTTATAAAGTAATAAAGTTAATAAAATAAAATAATTTAATTTAATAACGATAACTTTAAAAATTAAAAGCCTCTGAACCCCACTGACTACGCAAACACAATTCTGACATCAGAGCCTCAAACTTCAACTGCCTTGCCAAAAATAACCAACTGCCACAAAAAGCCAACTGCCAAAAATAGACTTACTATAAATAGTAAATCTCTCAAACTGAAGATTCCCTGAAACTCGATCCCGAAACATCTGACACTCCATGCACACACCCTAGTAATCTTGGCCATACCCAAAATACCACTTACTAAAAATAGTAAGCCGACCAAATTGACCCGAACGAAGAGCATACCTAGGAAACTAGACCTCTAGAATGAAATCCCAACACTGGCTCCGCAATCTGACCCCCTCTGAACACCTAATTCGCTTGCGAAGGTCGCCAAACCAAGCTAATCCCAAAAGTCTGAAAAACGGGGACATTACAGTTCTCCCTTCCCAAGATTGCTTGTCATCAAGCAATCAAGAAAAACAAGCAACATCACAATCCACCCGGATCCCAAGGATGGTCATGAGTAATGTCCCGATCAACCTCATACTCCTGTAAAGAAGTCAACAACATCAATAGTACCAACATCGGCAACTGGAAAACTCCACTCAACACCTGAACTGATGATGCTGCAACAGGATCGCCATGTGGGAGAAAATCAACCGAGAGTAACTCACACAGAAGTAACTCAACCAACATACTGGACTTACTCCTGGTCTTCGAACTAACCAAATCATCGTACTAGTCATTAAAAAAAATGCACTGAAGAACTGTGTGACTGATAGATATCCTGAACGTGAGGACCAAATGTAAAGCTATAAGCACTCCTCACTGTATACACCCGGGTAAACTGTCCAGCTAAGCCTAGCTGGCATCCTATATAATCTGCCTGATGAGCAGGTGTACCAATCGGATCCCAAACGTCATCAACATCATGATCGTACAACTCCTACAAGGGATCATCACTAAGCTCAAACAATGGATTGTCATAAGTCATGACGACATCCACATCAAATAAAGGGTTGTTCACAAAGTGAACAACACCCATCTGCTGATTTGAGCCATAATACGGTGAGCTCTGTGAGACATGATATGTGATCGGCTCTACCTGTATGGACTCATGTCTCTGTGAATCGATACTATCTACATCATAGAAGGACATAGTGCGTAGACTCCCATCAACAATGCCCGGTAATACATACTCTCTGCCTTCGTACTCAAATCTAATTTGCATTGGGCTCACACTAAGGCATAACTCTTTAATCTCCTGTATCCACTGCATCCCCAAAACTACATCCATCTCCCCCAAGTCAAACACATAGAAATCAGCTATTAGCTCATAATCACCAAGAAACAAGGAGAGATCTCAGATGTGCCTGGTATAGGTAAAATTGTAGCCATCGGCTACCTTGACTCCAAACCCTGCAAAATCCTCCACTTGAAGCCCACACCGACTAACAAGTCGCTCATGAATAAAGTTGTGTGTGGCTCCAGTGTCCAACATAGCAACACAGGGTTGTCCTTCCACTAATCCCTTCAGTCTGAAAGCAGAGGGAAGTGGTACAGAGGTGGACAACACAATCGGAGATAGTTTGACGTCAAGACCAAACTTTGGAGTAACTCTCTGCTCCTCCTCTGTATCAAAACCAGCAGCCTGATGAGAAGACTCAGCCTCACTCTCACCAGAATAAACCCACATAGAGCGATTCACCCTACCCTTAGGCCTCGTAGTACAAGTATGCTCTCTATCATAAGGCTCTTTGCACCAATAGCAAAGCTGCCTCCTCAAATCCTCTCGAGTGGCATCATCAAGTCTAGCTGCAGGCTTCTTTCTGTCAACAACTGGTGGAGGTATCTCATCTGCAAGAGGAATAGTAGGACTAGGAGTAGACTTGCCTTGTGAAGCAGAAGGCTCAAGATTTTTTGCCTTCTTCATAGCATCTCGCAACGTAGGTGGATCCAGGGACTTGACCCATCCTCTGTACGGCTTTAACAAACCCTCTATAAAAAGCATGACTCTCCTCCTCTCGGAGATGTCATAGATTATAACTGATAGGTGTTGAAACTCACTGATGAAGGCCTCAAGGCCACCTATCTCTCTCAGCTGAGCTAACTCTCTGAAGTAAGTCTCATGATCTTTCCTATCAAATTGCTCTATCAGTCTCTCTACAAACTCCTGGTACTGCACAATATGATCATGATGCAGAGACACTAACCCATGATACCACCAATCATGAGCAACCCCATCCAAATGAAGCACAACAAATCAAATAGCGTCCTCAAACATAGGACAAAGTGAAAGATAAGTGTCCAGCTTGTGGAACCAAGCTCTGGCTGTAGTCTTTCCACTTCCATCGAAGTGGTCTAATGTCAACTTGTTGGTTGCTTGCTTGAGTTCATTCTGCCTAGGTCTCTGCCTCGTGTCAGGAGCTGGCCTGCCTCTGAAATGCTCACGCTTCTGCGTCAAATATCTGTCAAAATTTAAATTTCTTTTTAGTGCCTCAGGAAGAGCATCCCACTCTACAAAATGTGTCACCATGTCATCGACAAATGGTGCTGGCTCTACTCCACACTAACTGCATCCAGCTCTGGCCTCAAGAAAGTCGAACGATGAGGCCTGTCATATGTACCAGTATGGTCAATTCTATAATCTCGCCTGTCATCAGTTCGTGACTTGTGTGAGTTGACTGAAACCCTCTGCGCACCTCTGTCTCTAGCACCTGGTAATGCAATGCACTGTAGAGTGTTTGAAAGCTGTTGCAATACAGTTGACACATGATGTTGACCATCTACAATATTTCTGAAGGCATCTTTGGCCTCCCTGTCCATATCATTTCTGATATTATTCCTATTTCCTGCCTGTTCATTTTGTTGGCCCTGTTCATTATCTTCAGGAGGTGGTGAATTTCTTCCCCTGTGGGTATAGTGCCCTCCAGGTATAAATATTTTAGCCATAATTAATTCATCATACCCTTCAGGATGGCAAGATCAGTGCTCTGATACCACTGTGATGAGCCTGCCTGGCTCTCAATTGAAAACTAGTTCTTTTCCCAATTTAATTTGCAATTTAATAGAAATCCAAATATTTATAACTCACTTGCAAATTTTTAATTAAAATCATAGTAGTAAATTCACTGTATTTCTCAATAATAAGCATTTAACCAATCAACAATTACAAATTTGTCATGACTATTCAACAAGTTTGACAAATACTGAATAGCATTAAAAGATAGGTACCTATACTAGCAACACAAGATCACCAAATTATGAAAACTCCTGGCTGGAAAGAAACATCAATTCCTAGATGAAGTCACAGCTTGTTATCATAGACTGTATCCTTTAATCCATGACGCCCACTACTAAACTGCCATCACACTCACGCAAGGAGTGTAAGAAATAACAGCCTCAACAAAATGATGGCAAAGAAGATGGCTTCCTATCACAAAAAAATAATGTCCCTGTTGTAACTCCCAGTAACAATATGACCCTGAGGAAAAAAAATGCACAACACCACTCAATGTTAAGGGTGCCTTGAGAACACAAGCAATTTGCTGGCATAAAGACGTCCAACTCACAGCTCAAGAAAGCAATGAAGAAGGCTACGTTTCTTCATAGGAAATTGATTTCAAACCCTTATCTCTCCACTTTTGATTTCCTCTTGTAATTCTTCAACAATTTAAATTAAATTCCTCACCTTCAATTCTTCTCACAACATATAATCAATTAATTAATCTGGCATTCAATAACTAAATGAACTCTCTCCAAAAGTTGAAGGCCAAGCTCAAAATTTGTTGTAGAACTCTCTCCAAAAGCTGAAGACCAAGTCCAAACTCTAGCTTTTCCAAGCCAAGCAAAATTCTCTCACTAAACAATTTATCAAATCAACAATGGGTGAATGAAAGTGCGTTTATTAAAATAATTTAATTTAATAATGATAACTTTAAAAATTAAAAGCCTCTAAACCCCACTGACTGCGCAAACACAATTCTGACATCAGAGCCTCAAACTTCAACTGCCCTGCCAGAAATAACCAACTACCACAAAAAGCCAATTGCCAAAAATAGACTTACTATAAATAGTAAGTCTCTCAAACTGGAGATTCCCTAAAACTCGATCTCGAAACATCTGACACTCTGTGCAGACACCCTGCTAATCATGTCCATACCCAGAATACCACTTACTAAAAATAGTAAGTCGACCAAATCGACCCGAATGAAGAGCAGACCTGGGAAACTGAACCTCCAGAATGGAATCCGAACACTGCCTCCGCAATTTGACCCCCTCTGAACACCTAATTCACTTCTGAGGGTCGCCAAACCAAGCTGATCCCAAAAGTCTGAAAAATGGGGACATTACAAAAACACAATGTTGACTTTTGGATGAAGCCAATCTCACAAACAAACTCCATTTGGTCTTTCACAATCTTAGAATGCTAAAATAATGAAAAAAAATTGTTCTCCAATGTTAATACCAACAAACCTTGGTTTCTACTTCTCCATGAGAAGAACACAAGCACAAACTTCAAAGTCTTCAATTATCAAAATGAGCGAATGACTTCTCTTCTCTTTTCAAAAGCCTTATTTATTTTTCCTCAGGAGGTTGATTTCCTTCATGTGCACTTTAAATCATTTAAAATGATATAATTCTTTTCATTTCAACTTCATTGAATGATTTATTAGATGACCCCTCAAAAGTAATGTTTTTAATAATCATTTTAAAATATACTTTATATTTTTTTTTACTTTATAAAGTGCATCAATAAATGGGCATCAAATATTAAAATCATTAATTGCACTTTAAGTCACTTAAATGAAGGGTCATGGCCCCATTTGATATAAAGTGTACATAAAATTTTGTAGGATGATTTTTTAATATTTTATTATCATTAAAATAGCTTTAATGATAATAACTTCATAAAAACTCATCAACTGACCAAATCAATTGAACTAGGAGATTGACACTACACACCCATAACTTTTAGGTGCCTTACTATAAATAGTAACACTAGACTCCACTGGCAAGATGACTTGCTATAAATAGTGTTTGGAACTAAGTCCAAAAACATCAAACAAAGGTCCAACTTGGGCCAAACTCTTCTTTGAAGAAGAAGGCAATCAGAATTGCCAAATATGACCCTCTAAACAACCTCATTAGCCTACAAGGGTCGAGGTAATAGGACAAAGAAATCATAAACCATATCATCCCAAAAGGGGATATTACAGTCTGCCCTGCTTGAAATTGCTTGTCCCCAAACAATCTCAGAAATAACAATATAACACACTAGTCCCCCCGAATCCCAAGGATAGAATTGTGTAATTTTCATGTTGATACCAACTAGCTCCTGTGACACCAACATCATAATAACTGATAGTACTTGCCGAACGAAATCAATACCAAATCTGGTTTCATAGGAGGAGACAACTCAAAGGGAAGCAACTTAGATGGTTGACAAAGTTTACTTGCCAAAACTGCAAAAGGTGATCTGTCATACATCCTATCTAACACATGTGCAACTGAAGTATGCATTCGAAAGGGATCATGTACATGAGAATCAAAAGTAAAACTGTAGGCACTTCTCACTGTGTAAACACCTAAAAACCCCTTAGTGAGCTATCTGAAATTTTGATGTACTAGAAGGAACCAAAACTTTGAATAGAAGTGTGCCAAGAAGAATATCCTCTTACTTCTACTCAACTCTAATCTCAATTTCATCATGCCAAAAATGGTGAAGCCACCCAATGAGACCTGTCCAAACTGCAGTGCTAATCTTATCATCACTTGAGTCCCAAAGAAAATTGAACTCACATCTATCTACTATGTCAAAATGCAAATCTAAGGAGGTGTTTGCAACACCACAATTATCTCCAACCCTTGCTAGACTCCCCTGGATGTGCTGACTCTGTAAGTAATTCCCCACCAAAGATGAAATCGAATACTTGCAACTACTGTTTCCATCTAATGAAGACGAGTACACATCTCACAAAAGATGGTACAACCTCAGGGCCAGTCCACACTGATGCATCATCAAATCCTCCATGTGTGGATTAGAAAAGAAGTGATAAGTAATCCTCCCTATGTAGTCACAATAAAAAGATCCTACCTTAGTTAATGGTTAACTGTTATAGTTCTAAATATAACCCCCATCATTTGACTCATCACCAACAACACTTGTGGTGGATGTAGCCATAGGAGAACTTGGTGCAACATGTGGTTCTTTGTTGCTCTCAACAAATGCACTCATCTCATTTGTATCAACTACACCTGTAATTGTGATACGTGTAGCCACATCCTCAACTTGCTCATAGTCATAATCCGTGGATATAAGATCCCCACCAACTGTTGCCATGGAAACCTGAACTTTATTTGAAGATGGTGAAGACTGTGCCAAAGTCAACATCACAATAAGCTCATCAATCTGCAACTTAGACTCTTGAAGAGCCAATTGAGTGCTCTTCAATGAGCCTTTAGTAACCTCAAGCTCAGAGGTGAGCTCATCAACCTCCTCTTTGTTCTCCTTTAGAGAAATATAATAGATTCCATCAAGCGTGAGAAGATGGTCTCTATCTGATAACAATTGTAAGTAATGATTTTTCATTAGCCCTAATGCATCTCTAAGTTCCTGAAACTCTACAAGGGAAAATTGACTATCGTGGTGCTCATAAGTTTGAAGAGTACTCCAACCATAAGTTACCAATGTCTATCAATAAACAACAAAATGTTCTAAGGTTGTAGCAATCATACTATCATTAACCTTTAGTTGACTAATCAAATGATGAGGACCCTGTGACTAATCATTACCATACAAATTTTTAGGTTTGTAATCAGTAGTATGAAAAGAGGTTGATTTAACATCACTCACTGATTGATAAGTTTCAACATGTGTGTTACCAACTTTACACACATCAAGATCAAAGGTATCGTTGTTACGTACCTCATAGGATGGCTCAAATGGCACTGTAGAAACTATTGATTTGACAATATCTTCACACACTTCTTCCAAGGTAATTCTATGTCTATCCACAACTTGATCCTGGGACTCATTGCCAATCAATGATTTTTTTGATTTTTTTTTCAAGGTCTAATTTACAAAATCGCACTCATCATGACATAAATCTACATTACCAATTTCATTTTTAGCACCCAAACCTTGAGTACCTTCATGTGGCAACAAACTAGAAGCATGTACCTTAAGTGAAATGGTTGCTACCTAATGATAATGCAAAGAGTTTAAACTATTGTTGTGAACAAATGAATTTTTGTTGTCATCCTCAAACCTCTTTGTGTATACAAAGAACTCCTTCCAGACTTCACACCTAAGCTATTTATTGTGCCAAACTGATCCAATAGGTTTCCTTGAAGGAGTGTTAAATATACCTTGTACTATTTTTACCCATAATTCCCTCTAATATATTTCACTATATCAATCATTTTTGAATTGAAGCCAATCAAGTAATTCAAGAAATCATTAAAACCATCTAATTTTATAAACTTATTTGGCATGATTTGGTATTCTGTAAAAATCATATTATCTTCTGATTCAATTTCTTTGGTTTTTCCCATGATTGAAACAAAGCAACAGTGCTAGTCACTCATATAACAACTGTGTGAATTCTATGAGTTTTAATTTCCAACTACAACATGATGACATGAAACTACTCTGATACCATTACAAGAACCCTTTCCAGGTGGATTCTTGTAAATACAATTTCTTTGTCTTGTTTTTGTTTGTTTTGATGAATGCATGTGGTATATTTGTAATATTTGATATGACAATATAATGCACCAAATAAAATATATTGCAAGAATAATTTTTCTAACTCAAAATTGAAATTGTATTGAACATACACAACTGAAAATTCTAGATTTTTATACCAGCTTGAATACTCATAATTTTCACAATATATTGACAACCCAATTTATTGAATAAGCCCTATTATCTAGAAAAATACTACCAAGAAAATCTAGGAGTTAAAATTAATAAACTCATAGGTAATACATGCTTTGAAATCCTTTGAAAGGATGGATATTTGTAGTAGATGAATTCTTCAACAAACAAATGCAACAATCTTATATTAGACCCTTAGCCGCCCCAAAAAATAATAAAATCTGCTCAAAACCATTTTTAAATTCTATAGATAATTGCTCCCAGTATGCACAACATAAACCGCATGTGCTAAAGAAGAATGACATACAACTAACAACAAGTATTCTCTAAATAATAATCCTCAAACTTTTGATCAACAATTAAATGTTCTTCAAAACCCTTGATATAATCTCCAATGAAACACAATGTTGGCTTCTTGATGAAGCCAATCTCACATGATGACTTCAAATAGTCTTTCACAACCTCAAAAAGCTAAAACAATGAAGAATCTTTGTTCTCCAATGCCAATACCAACAAACCCTGGTTTCTACTTCTCCATGAGAAGAGTACAAGCACAAACTTCAAAGTCTTCAATTATCAAAATGAGTGAATGCCTTCTCCTCTTTTCAAAAACCCTATATATTTTTTTGTCAAGAGGTCGATTTCCTTCATGTGCACTTTAAATCATTTAAAATGATATAAATTCTGTCATTTTCAACTTCATTGAATAATTTAATAAATGACCCCTTAAAAGTAATGTTTTTAATATTCATTTTAAAATATACTTTACATTTTCTTTTTTGACTTTATAAAGTGCATTAATAAATGGCCTCAAATATTAATATCATTAATTGTACTTTAAGTCACCTAAATGAAGGGCCATGGCCCCATTGGATATAAAGTGCACATAAAACTTTAAATTATAATTTTATAATATTTTATCATCATTAAAATGACTTTAACGATAATAAATAGATAAATACCCATCAACTAACCAAACCAATTGAATGAGGAGATCAACACTGCAAATCCACACATGGAGGTGCCTTACTATAAATAGTAACATTGGACTCCACTAACAACGTGACTTACTATAAATAGTAAGTGTGTGAAACTGAGTAGAGAAACATCAAACAAAGGCCCAACCTGGACCAAACTCTTCTCTAAAGAAGAAGACAACCAAAACTACCAATCATGACCCTTTGAACAACCCCATTAGCCTACGAGGGTCAAGGTAATAGGCTAAACCAATCATAACCATATCATCCCAAAAGGGGACATTACAATCAAGATGATAAGAACTTCATAAAACCTATGTAGTACTATTGTCTAATAGAATCTTGATTGTTGGTAAGTTGTTGGCCTTGGTAAGGTCGTCGGTATTGAGTTTGGTTCAAAATTTTATTGAAACATTCCAACATTCTTGGGAGCATCAGTTTTATTGAAATAGATTTTTGACAATAGTAATTTTCCAAGAGTTTAGATAAATACAATGTTTTTCTTTATGTGTGCAATTCCAAATTTTAGGGAGCATTTCTCATCCCTTAAATATTTTCAACATCCTTGGAGAGAACCAACTTTCTTAAGAACTTGTGATGTGTGGATAAGCCAAAAAAAATAGTTGACTTAGTTGATCTTATATTATAAAGGCAATTTATGTTTTTATTTTTATTTTTAATAAGGGTGGTTTATGTAAGTATTTAAAAGAGATCCAAAAAAATGTTAGTGTTAAGCATAATACAAGTAATTTAAAATATTATTATTTAAAAGTGACATAAAAATGGAGGATTAAAAGTGACATTTAATTAGAAGTTCTTGAAAAGTTACTCTTTTATTATTGAGAGGAAAAGTGAATTTTTAGAAAAGATATTATCTGCTTTCTCTAAAGTTTCCATAAGCATATTGAGGTTGAGATTTAGAACTCTTAACAAAGTGGGTTAAAGATAGATTTCCATAAGGTTTTCCCAATATGCTTAAGTCAAAAGTAATGTTGTCTTCAAATTTGGTATTGCTCCTTGTATTCTTCCATGAGAAATATTTCATGAGATTAAAAAAAATAAAAAAAGGAAAATAGAACTAGTGAGAGACATTACTACAACAATGAAACTTCTTGAAGTGGTTACAATCATAGAGCCTCAAATGTCACCTATAGTCCAATTAGTTGTTAAGATTATAGAAATAACTTGTATTCCCTTGGTCTTGTTCCATTAAATAGATATCCTCATTTCACAAGGGCGGTAGTCAATGATGACATGAAAATGATATTAGTTATTAATATTATTGGCAGTCATGGATGGAACAAGGTAGTGGTTCTATTTACATTGTAAAATTTGTAGCTATAGCTGCACAAAGATCAAGCTAGGAATAAAAAACAAAGATTGAAAAAATATAAATATAAAGATAAAACATAGTATCAAAGAAAATGAATTAAATCTCCCATTCTATAATATTCAATCTACATTTAATGGATGATTTATACAATATTCAACCTACCATTTGAAACAATAAATTTCAGTGACCAACAAAGCATAAAGAATATAACTTCAATTATCTCTTACATATGTAGAGAAAACAAAGATCAAAGTGAAGATCATCCTTGGTTTCAGTAGAAATTAACAAACTTGATTGAAATCGGAAACGGTGATCCATATATCACTCATTGATCAAAATTGAAGCTTTGTTGGAATTTAAAAATGCTAATCACTCATAAGAAATGAAGCTTAGTTGGAATTAATGAACATTAATACCACCCCGCCCTTTTCATAAGTCTAACTAAGGACATAGTAAAAAGGAAAGAGGAAAGAGGGAAAACCCAGAGATGCAACTATATAAAGTATAGAAGAACATCCTATGAGATAAGAAAATCACAAACATCTATTGAATGATATGTGCCATAATGTTGAATGAAGAACCTCCTTTGAAACCAAGATGACGATCATGATCAGTCTACATGATTACCCCCAATGAAATTACTCAAATAATGAGAAGATGGAAAAAAAGGCAAAACATCTATCAGTCGAAGATATAGAAGACAACAATTCACATGAGTGCTCTAACGAAACTACTCAACCATGCCAAAAAAAGTTGCTAGTTGAAAATACAGGTGCCAATAGTCTAAAGAATTGATCAACTGTGGAACCAAGAAGGGACTTGCATGAAGAGAAAAACCCTCACCCCTCATAATGATTGACAAAGGAGAGACATGATAGGACCATTGACACAGTGTGTTGCTAAGGACAAGATGAAGACATGGCCCATGCAAAAAAAACATGACCTTGGCCTATCTGTTATGAAGAATTTGGTTCAACTGTTGTTGCCATGACTATTAAATACAAGCCTTTATGTATGAGTTGAAGAAAAATATTTGACTTCCATTCAAACTAGTTGTCTGGTGTGAGAATGGAAGAGGCTAGAAACTTCATTGTTGTAATCTTCAGTTTCTCCAGAAGGAAAAACCTATGCTTCTTTTCTGAACTTCTACTCTAATACCATGTAAAATTTGCATGTATAACAGCACAAAGATCTAGCTAGGAATAAGAAAGCTTACAAAAATAAAAATACAGAGATAAAATAGAGCATTAGAGAAAATGCCACTAACTCACTTGACTGCAAAATTAGACAAAAGATGCATAATTAGATGTATCGTCGGATACTTGTGATATTGCAAAAGCACAAGTGGTCACTTGAAAAGAGAAAGAGCACACATCAGAGATAAGATAAGACTCCATGATTCAATCAAATAGAAAAGTATGTTATGTTATAGAATCATAGAGGAGAGATTAAGACAATCATGGATGACACAGACTATCCAATTATGTTGCGCTAGGTGATCCATGAGAGAGAAGAAAGAGAGAGAAAAGAAGGGGAAATGGTGTAGCAGATTCTATTATGCTAGTTCCACCCATCAAAGAGAGTGCAAAGAGGGAGTTGTTGGTATAACACATGCTAGTAAACTCATGGAAAATTTATGTAAATAAGAGGTTGAATGGTCTAGAAAAGTGTGTTATGCTATTCAACCCATGAAAAGTCTTGGTGTAATTAAATATTACTAATTACACTTTTACTTAAGTTTACTTAGGATAATGCATTACATAGTAGTTTGCATATGAGACACCTAGAATTTTTATTTTCATTTTAGCACATGGTGTAGGATAATTCCACTTTAGGTGGTGATAGTTGTTATCTCTCTCTACTTTATGTGTGAGATCCACCTTTAGTGCTCTTATCACATTATCATCCTCTCATTGTTTCACATGTTGCACGTACTTTGATGTACAATGGAGGATGATCCACCTTTGGTGAACATGTGATTACACTTTGTCTAGGTGATAGGTTATCACTTGCATATCTCCTAGTTATCATGTTTGCCTTTATATTCAGGCACATCTACTTTGTATTCATCAATTGGGCATTATCCATTATTATTTGATCATTATTGAGTTATTCATTTGATCATATCATTTTGTATCTTGTATTTGTGCTATCTATTGAGATTCTAGATATTAGCATTGCATTAATTGCCTTAGGAAAATTCTTACATGGTATCAGAGCTAAATGAGTTTCATTATATAGCCTATTTGGAGAGAGTTTTGTTGTAGGTCAAAATTGGAGCTTGCTAGTTTAAATCAAAGGTTAGCATCACATTGAGAAGGTCAAAAAACCCCTAAATCATTTTTTTCATCCAAATTGGACATCTGAAGCCAAGTCTAGAGTCATTTGAATTTTGGAAGTGTGGCGATGAGGATTCAAAAATAATAATTTTAGAAGTGATTTCTGAACAACGATATCTTAGTCATTCAGACTCCTTTTTTTTAGCATTTTTTTTTTGTTTTGGGGTAGAATTTCATCATCTAAACAATGTTGTGGGTGGTTTCTGATCTTTATTCCTAATGTTTTCTAAAAATCACAAATCCCAATTTTTGCAACTTCAGAGGCTTCATTCGGGCTCATATGGACACATTTTCAGGTACTTTTTTTTTAAAGTGCATGATTTTTTGTCTACTTTCTAGATCTAGTATCAGTTTGGATAAATTTTTAGTAGACATCGTAATTTCAGAATTTGGTCTATTTTGGCCTATAATTGGCACTTGTAATTTATTGGATCCTTGAGTGGTCTTGTGTCTTATTTGTTTGAGTCTGTTATAGCCTTATTTATGTAGTTGTAATCATTGAAATCAAAAGTCCACTTTGGTCCATTTAGCAAGTGGCAATTGTTCATGCACTAAATATAAAGTGCCAAAAGTATCTATTTTGGGAGGGTTCTTTGATTTATTGCATTTTTGGGGGTGCAATAATTTTTTGATTTCATTTTGTTGATGTAATCATGGAGATAACACCACATCCTGTTGTCATAAATTTCACTGGGGGTAATTATGCATCATGGAAAAAAGGCATCATCACATATTGTAGATAGCTTAATCTCTTGCCCCATCTCTATGGATTTATTCCCGGTCCAAAGTTAGAGTGGAGTTAAGTAATTTGGGAAGATAAGAATAATCATATTAAATTATTGTTTTATAGTAGCATGAGTTCATCTCTCTTCTATGCCTTCAGCCCCAATCTCATATGTATTGAGTTCCCACACATAATTTGGACAAAGATTTGGGAGCATTTTGGAGATCTAAATGTTTCTCTATTCCCAAAAGATCTAGCTATAGATTGTCTCATTCCACTTGATGATGTAAATAATATTCCTTTCAATGAAGAAACCTTATAGTTGCTACATAGTTGACATCCTGATCTAGAGGATGATGATGATTTAGAATCTCTACCATAAGATACTTCTCCTATTTAGATCACTTCTCCTGAAGATGCTTGTGATTCAGTGCAACAAGATATTCCTTGTCATCTAGTTACAATTCCTTGAGATGACTTCTTGATAGACATTGCAGGTTTTTTTGTGGAGTCCTACATTGACGATTTAGGAGACTTCATTGATGATATTCGTCTTCTCTTTGCTAAGGATGATCCTTCTTTAGCTATTGTGAGGGAACACTCTAACCCTCATCTTCATTCTTCACTTGATCATTCTTTTGAGTTTGACATGATTGTGAATCCTTTGATACAACATTTGGAGGAGGTGTCTTTGTCTTTAAAGAAGATAGTTGGGTCTTTGGATATTGGCATTCATGAGTCTCAAAATTCACTTGGGATGTCACATTGCATGGTTCAGATTGATCATACTCATGTGTTAGAGATTCGTATTTATTTTCCTAAGACATCATACATTTTATGAACTCTTCCTAGAGATTGGGCAGGATTCATTGGTACACCTATGGCATTGTTGTTTCTTAAGGGGAGGAACATTATTCATTTTTCTTGGTGTAGTTTCTACATTGATCCAAGAGCATCTACCATTGGTGTGCATTCTACATTGAGGGGGATCTTCTTTGCTTCTCTTCCTACTTCATTTGAGGAGGCATCTTTATCTTTGGAGTTTGATCCAAATTCTTACATGGATCAATTACCATTTGTTTCTTGTTTGACACCTTCTTCTATTGGGCTTGCTCTTGATTGGTTTGTGGAATCTTGATCATCAACCAAGGACATGGTGACACTTGAGCATACTTCAGAGACATCATACTTCATTTGGATTCCCCTTCCTTCTTACTATCCATAATGGGAACCCTTCTTACATCTATACTTGGTGTATCTTCTTCCTAAGGGGAGAAATGTTGTTTGTAGTCATGGTTCTATGTTTTTCCTTCAAGAAATCACCATCCTTGGAGGAGATTACTCATTATGGGGGATATCATGTCTCCTTGTTTCCTTCCTATGGGGGGATTTTTTATTGTATATGCATGATGTATGTCAGAATGGGGAGGTCTTGATTACTCCATCCATGCATCTTGTTTTCTTTTTCATCTCTCTTTTTAGGGGAGGGTTTTTCCCGTGAGCTTTTCCCTCTTTCTCCACTTTATGAGAGATTGCATTTTCATATTGTACATGGGTACCTAACATGGTCTAGTAGTCAAGACCCATCATGCATTGTCATATAGCATTGTGAGCTTAAGTGCATTCCCCTAAGTTGCACTTAAAGGGGGTATCAGTGTAATTAAATATTACTAATTACACTTTACTTAAGTTTAATTAGGATAATGCATTGCATAGTAGTTTGCATATGAGACACCTAGAAGTTTGCATTTTATTTTAGCACATGGTGTAGGAGAATTCCACTTTAGGAGGTGATAGTTGTTATCTCTTTGCACTTTATGTGTGAGATCCACATTTAGTGCTCTTATCACATTATCATCCTCTCATTGTTTCACATGTTGTACAATGGAAGGTGATCCACCTTTGGTGGACATGTGATTACACCTTGTCTAGGTGATACTTTATCACTTGCATATCTTCTATTTATCGTGTATTTCCTTTATATTTAGGCACATCTACTTTTTATTCATCAATTTTCCATCATCAATTGGGCATTATCCATTTTCATTTGATCATTATTGAGTTATTTATTTGATCATATCATTTTGTTTCTCTTATTTGTTCTATCTATTGAGCTTCTATATCTTGGCATTGCATTCATTTCCTTAGGCAAATTCTTAAAAAAAGGATAGGTATGGGTCTAAAAAATTGTTTTATGTTAGTCAACCAATCCTTAAAATGTATGAAAAGGAGAGGTCAAATGGGCTAACAAGTTGTGTTATGCTTGTTAAAACAATCCTAAGGATAGTCCAAGGAAAGAATTTTATCCAAGGAAATCCACCAAAAATGTATAAAGGAGAGTGATCTATCCCTAGCAAGTTGTATTATGCTAGTGTACTCTACTTGTCATGCTTAAAGTAAACAAAATATTTGCAATAAGGAGGCCATGTATTCCCCCCCTTAAGATGAGAAATGAGGACCATTTTGACATATTAAGGAAAAGATGAATAAGGATAAAGCACTTTTAACATCAAGAAGGTATCCACAAGCAACACCCAATCCAAGCCAAATAGGTCAAAGCACCTATGAGTTCAAGGAAGGGATGAATGCAAAGAGATACCATGCAAGAATTATAAAAGGGATCCTTTTGAAGGATGCTGAAAATAAATTCAAAACAAGTAAAGAATTGATACCTTACCTATTGCTAGATAAAGGAATTCTTGAGGAAGGATGATATACTTTTAGCCCCCAAGGTAAATGATTTGTGTACCATGGAAACACAATTGCAAAAAAGGTTATGATTAAGGATTCATATCTCTTGTAGAAAAGAAAATTCTTAATGTAAACCAACATTTCAATGTAAGATTGGATATCCCGTAATAGACAAATGTCACTTAACCAAGGGAAAAGTGGATCCTTAATATAAGATGAGGGAGATTGATATGATACCCTTGACCACCAAGTGTGGAGACAAGGATGAGGAAAATGAGGACACATTATGTTACTCTCAAAGTATGATCACACCATGCATGATAATGAGCCCCCAAAGGATAGGCTAACAATGTCACATAGTGTGGAGCAACATAATTAGGGACTTAAATGTTATTCAAAGTAATCATGGTTGAAAAATAACTCATTGCAACATGTTATGTTAATGATATAATTAACAATGAGTTGTTGAATTTTATATTGTAATGCTTGGGATTCATTAGTAGAGTGGTAATGATATCATTGATACATGTAGAAAGGGAGATTCACAAGATTTTTTTTTTGGTAACTCAAGGTATCCCCGTGACTCATACCCATACGACCAACCACGCCTTACCTTGGGCTTAAATATTTCCAAGTTGGGGTTCATAGCAGGGTGACTATGAGGCGAGACTAGTCCTTGGAGATGGACCAAGCTGTCCGCAAGCCAGATCCATCGGGTGATTCCAGGCCTCAGAGTCGAACCTGAGACCATGGATAGGAATAAAATAATGTTTGATTGATGAAATATCCATATTTATCTTGTGTAACTAGTTGATGCTACAAACATTAAGTCTTGAGACATTATCAATTAGAGATCTTTGAATAAGGCTATTATTGATAAGGATAGCAACTATGAGATAATCATGTTGATCTTGTAGATATTTATGGGGCAACTCATCTTGAGAAAATAAAATTTGAGCTTTTTTATTATTCACATTCATGTATTCAAGGATGAAAGTTATATTGTCCTTCCTAGTAGGTGGGATAGTCAAATTTCTCAAGGCTTGTTGTAATTCGTGATACGTAGGTAAAGTTTGAAGAAGCTCCTAAAAGGAGATCTTGGTAGAAGTAGCACAAAGTTGTTTCACTAAATCATACTCCTTTCCAAGATTTTGAGGGAGATGGGGTGGACGGAGAATAATCAATTGATGAGGAACAATTGAACTTGTAGGTTGTCTATTTTTTCTTGTGTTATAAGTATGGGAAACTGCATGATAGTTAGGTTTTTGAGAACCTTTCACAATAATGATCAGTTTATTTTGAGGTTGAGGGGTATGTTAATTAATATGGACAAGAACCTTAGGATTTTAAATACCTAACACATTGAAAACATTGAATTGATGAAGCTTTTTATTTTTCATGGGTTTATCACTAGAAGATAGAGTATTAAGGAAATTATTAATGATATTATCCTCTTCTATCAAGATTTCCTCATGCATAAGAAAAACTTTAGAATGGAGATTACAGACTTCCATTAATGCTTCATCTCTAAGAGGGATGTCAAATGAAGGTAAGGTGATATTAAGAAAGGTATTTATATTGTCCTCTTGCTCTAAAAAAGCCTCATAAAGAGGGTATGTCTTGGGAGAAGGATCACCATCATATATGAATGTGTCATCTCTAGAGGGAGTGGAAGAAATGTCAACCAAAATATCACCATTTTTTAACAATTTTGTTTCATGAGGACTAGAATTTCATTATCCAAGGGTTCATCCCAAATAGGAGAATTGTTGCAAACTTTAGGAGAAGCATAATCAGAATTCATCAAAACTTCATTCCTAAGGGGAAATCATGGAAATAGATAGAATGTAAGGTATCACAATGGGGATTATAAAATTTCAAAAATTTATTCTCATGTGGGAAGCACATATCAAGAGAAGAGTTAACATCAATATTCAACACTTCTTCCAAAATAGAGAGATTGTTGAAAGAAGGGTTAAAAATATCTTCCTGCACCAATATGGACTCATGGAGAGGGGGATTTGTAGGAGATGGATAAAATGATAGAAGAGAGGATAAGACACTATAACCTTGAGAAAATATATGCATTATAAGAATAATATAAAAGGAAAACATGCATGGATTAACATGAATTTTTCTTTTTTTCTTTTTCATCATTGCATAAACAAGAAATGAAAGGATGAAATGCAATGATTACTAACAAATGCATGAAATGTAATATTTTATTTTTTTTGAAACATTCTATTATGAAGATGAAATTAAATATTGAAATGGATCTATGCAACAATGTAATGCATGAAAAGAAGATCTAAATACATACAATGAAATTCATACAAAGTAGAGTTAGACAAGGAAGATCTAACCACCAAAATCAAAAGAAGAAAATGTCATAAATCAGGCTCACCAAAATGTATCATATAAAATGGGGATCATGTAAAAGGGACACTTTACCCAATTCATATTACACATTATAATGCTAAGCCACCTCAAGATGAGTATGATCAACACCTCTTGGAAGATGCCAATGTAATATCTATGCTTGAGGGGTTTTGATTCCTTTTGTTATTTATGATTGAATAAAGAGGAATTATATTAGCATACAAAAGAATAAATAAGAATCAACATAATATAAATATAATTGAGAAGACTATTGTGAAATAGGATGGAGGAGGATTTGAAAGAACCTAGAATTGGAATAGGAAAAGTGGACTTTTAGCCTAATTTTTTGACTGCTAGAGTCCCAGAATGAGATAAAACCACAGATCTGAGACCTAAAGGTTGAGAACTAACTCCCTACCAAATTTTAGCTAAAAATGCTAGGTACATGGTCAAACTTGATCTTTACCCAAGGACAAGGTGAAACTCGATATGTTCTTGACACTTTTGGATAAAACTTTCATGAAATCTAGAACTGTTCATGTATTGCCCATATCTGAAATCATAGCTTTATACCATATTTTTACACATTTAAAATTGGAAAGAAAGGTTGGTGAAAGGGGTTTTCCTTGGTCAAACTTGTATTTAGGAATCAACCTTGAAATTGAATTGGAATTGCACAATGAAAGATGAAATAGAAGCTAGATTTAAAATTTAAATCACCTTATACCTTGGTGGTTCAATGCTCTTTGGATGTTATCACAAGCATTGATAAAATATATTGATGTAAAAGGAAATCATGAAATATAGGACTTGAATGATGGATGTTGTAGTTTTCCAACAATGCTTGATGAAGAAGAAGTATTGAAGACTTAGATGCTTGATTGAAAAATAGATCTTAAAGTCAAATTCACTTGATTGCTCATGAATGCTTGAAAAAATTATAGTGAATTATTGTACTTGATAATGGATCCCAAAATGAGGAAATATAAAGGGTTTATATACTAAATCCATCATTTTGGGGGTTAAAACTCAGGCAAGCAAACCACGGATCTAGATTTCCTACAAATACCTTGAGACATGACCTTGCATCAAAAATAGGCTCAAAACCCCAAGGAAACATTTCCAATGGCAATCTATCCCACCCTAAACAAGCCAAAGTTTGGTTTGTGGGTCCGGTCAGTCAGTAGATTCAAGAATTTTAGGTATAGCTCAATCTAGAGGTCAGGAGAGCATGAAAAGGTCATAAATAGTATGATAGGTCCTAGGAGATGAAATGAATTATTTGATTAGAGGAAAAATAGAGGAACACACTTAGAAATAAGGTCCAATCTTGAGTTTTAAAGAAATTATATCAATATAGGACTTATAATGTTAATTTTAAGGTCCAATAAGTGCTAGGAGAATCTGAAATCAATGTGGGAATCCGTACATACTAAAATGGGGCTAAAATGAGCACCTAATTAAGGGTACTTACTTTTTAGGATGATACAATACTATTTAATTTATGTTTTCATAAATTAAACTATTGTTAATATGCTTCTATTCACTACAAAGGCATACAAATTATAGTGGTTTCAATTAACTATTAATAATCATCATAATAATCCATATTTAGAAACAACGTCATTATGATTTCTTTAATCATATCAGAGTTACATATTTATCTCCTGCAACTTATCATTTCTTTAATCATATCAATATTTTCATTGTTCATAGCCTCATATATGCATTCTCTTACATTGTTCATTACAACACTATGTGTTTAGGAACATTATGAACATGTATGTATGTATATATGTATGTACATATATGCACACATGCATGCATATGTATGTATGCATCTATGCATATTTATGTACGTACATACGTATGTATGTATGTACGTATATGTTGTCACGTAGCATTGCACTTGCTTATGCCAAGTTCATAAAATCAGCAATCATGTGAAACATGGAAAGATATTCATGCTTGTGGGTATGCCTATGGTGAAGAAAAATCTCTAGAGAAGGTCGGTTCCCTCTCAATACTCTAACCTAAAACTATCTTTTAAATGGGGAAAGGGTCAGAAAGAAACTTGTAATGTAAACCTATACTAATAGGTGGTGCACCGAAAATGATAATTGAGATCTATAACCTATCAATCTCATAAAACCTTCAATAAAATAACCCTAAAACTCTTTCAACTCAACTAACAGGTAATGCATAAATATTTCTTATAAAGGGTTGAACCTAATGCTTGCATCGAGGAAAACCCAACTAGTTCTCTTAATAACAAGCTATCAAACTCAGCTAACACAATTTTAAACCTACATTAACTATACATATTTCCTCATACCAAATTATATCTCAATGAAAAAAATTAAATAACATAAATCACAAAAATTGATCAAATCGTCCATTCATAAAATAATACCAAAAATATCGAGAAGGAAAGTTGTTACTATTTTTTTCAAAATCCAGAAGCTCTACTACTACAAACTCAAAAAATGAGTCTCAAAACCCTTCTTCTTGTTGTGTGAAAGAAGCTAAGAGAAGAATAACCCATCTAAACAATAAAATCAAATTCCTTATAATAAAAGGTGAAAACCCACAAGGAGGTGGAGCTAAAAATAAAACTAAACTAAACTCCCCCTTTTTTTCTCCTCCAAGTCTCAAAATATCACATAGGGTCGGATAGAAGAGAAAAGTCTACAAAAGAGATGGAACTAGAAAAAAGACTCATTTAACTGCTCCAACATCCACCACAACTAATAGGTAACCTGCCAACAATTAAAAAATTCCATGTAACTACCAAAGAACTAAAAAATAACTCCTTTTCACTCCACCAGATCACATGCAAAATAAAATTCCTCTAAACCCATGCAAAACTCCACTTTGACCATTCCAAACATTCAAATTCAAAAGTCTCCTCTCCCCATAAAATATGAACTCAAATCTCTAGTACATAACTTTCATGCAATCTCCTTAAAACTCCCTCAATTACAACTCTACATGCAAGTCTTGAACTCCTTTAAGCACATTACTTTTCATTATTGTATTTGACATTTAATATTTATTAAATAATTTATATGGTACTATTTCATAAATATTAATTACAAAAAATAATAATGTGATAAAGAAATAAATATAAACTTATATTAATATTTATTATCTAAATAAACTATATCACTTAATAAAAATCAATTTTCATTAACATTTATTAAGTAAAATAGTTTATTTGTATAATAAATATTAATAAAATTTATAAAAATAAGACAATAAGCCCTTATATACCCACAAGGAAACCACTTAGTGAAATTTTATTAAATTAAAAGGTAGAAAATGCCCCTTGATACTCATCAGTAATTTAGGGAATTTGTAACCCTTAATTCCATTTTTCTTTCTATATTTCTTACTTTTTGTTGGTAGCATGTGGAGAAGCTAGGGTTTTGTTGATGAAGCTTTCTTTGGGGATTTTATCTGTGCAAACATAATTTCTACAAGTATGTCATCATTATCAAACTTTGAGCTTTATTTTCTGAAAAAAAAAGAAGGAAAATAAACCTTTATTTATTGGTATACTTGATATTTGGGCTTCGAGCTCTTGAGAAAATTGGCATCTATGACTTTATTTAAGATATTATGTGGTGCTTCCTATATATCTATAACTGCTACATTGAGGGTTTTCTTCTTAATATATGGCTTTATTTCTCAAAACCCTCCTTTGTACCTTTTCCATTCTTAATGTTGGGATTATGCAAGCCACAACTTTAGAGGATCTTTTGAGGGTTTTTAATTAGCATGGTTTGATGTTGCTTAAATGTTTTGAAACCCTAATATAAACCATGTCCCCATGCTCTATAATTGTTGTCAAATTCTATGTAGCCATCTAGAGTTTCTCATATGAATATCTTAGAATCTCATAAATGGATGCTACCATATTCTTGGTGTGTCCTTCCTACCACAAGGAAAGACCATTGTGTCTAGCTGCTAGAGAAGACTATGACCAAGAGTAGAATATGAAAATATCACACTTGAAACAACACCATTGACATGAATGGGGATGGTCACACCTCTTTGATCACTACTTCTATGATGTACTTGGACATGTTTCCTCCAAAATCTAATAAAGAGAAGTGATAAAACAACTAACAAGACTCCAATAATCACACCTATGGAAATTCCTATTATTATTCTTGTATATTCACTTTTCATTTCCTAGGTACTTCGTCAAATTATAGGACCTAAAATAGCTTATGCAATACATTAATCAATGTTTTTCACATATGAATAAACCCTCAAGGTCTTTTATTATTCTCTCTATTGCATATACATGAAACTGTGGCTCCATAAATTGAAACTCTAGCACCTACAACTATCACTGATAAGCCTTGCAACTATGAATGTGCATAAAAATCATTGTCTTTAATACTTTAATAGCAGACTTTGGTTCAATTTATATCATTCTTTGATGACTATTTTGCAACATAGAAAAATAATTATTGATACTCTACAACCATTTGTTCTTTTTTTTTATACACTATACTAGTTACAACTACTCCTGAAATAATGATATCTTGAGTTCTTGACTATTATTGAAAATAATGTATATCACTGTCTTAAGACCTTGATAACTTTCATAGTGAATATTGATTTTAACACAACTATTATGGCATTAATGGTTTTCTATTGAGGTTCTTCTCACTCTGTGACATTTTTTGTCTCTTAATTTCTCACTCTTCAGTTGTAATACTTATGCTCTTGGTCACTATGCTTGATCCTTGCCACATTCATCTTTGAAAAACATGTTTAAACTTTAAAATTTGTTATGATTCCTCAATAGATTGGTAACTTCCTCCTACTATGATACTTGTAGCACTGCTCTTTTTATGCATATATTTCCTAAGTGTTCATTCATGAGTTAAATATTTTAAAACACTATCATTGTTGTTTCTTAAATGCATTTTTACACTTTCTCTTCATGCTTCCTGTAACTATATATTGTCCTTGAGATTGTCATATATTTACCATTGATCTTCTTGCATATGTGTCAGTGTTATAATCTTGCTTCCTTATATCTATATTATATGATATGTTAACCTTTATTTATTTGTTCTTCAATAGTTTCTCATACACCTTATTGGGAGTAAATGTGCATTGTTGATCATGAAGTTTCTATTATGTATTTCTCATTACAAAATATCATAATGTAATATCATTCCTTTTAATGTTACAACACAATAATGATATCAGTATTTCATTCCATATTCATCTCTTATGCTCTGACTTTCATCTCCATTTTTGACTTGTAATGACTTCATCTCATAGCTTTTTTTTTCTTTAGCTTTTCATGAGTAATATTCTTGTATTTAAGGGCCCTAATTAAAAATTTCATTTCAATTTCATAATGGTACTGATTTCATTTTCCTATATTGGATTTTTCATAATTATACATGGTAATTGTCTCTCATGTAAATTGTTACGTGTCCTTGCATAGACATATTATTTGTAACAATGTTTGCATCTGAACTCTGATATCATTGATGTCATGGCACCTCTTCCTATATTTTATGATCATGTTATCCTATTTTATAGATTCTTTTGTGTTCTTGTAGCATGATTTTGTAATTTTACCATTTAGGGTAGTTAAAACACCTACAACTTTACCTAATTTGAGTTGTAGCAAAAATTAGGTAAAATTTTGGTGACATCTCAGGGGTGTTTTCCTAATTAACAATCTACTAGATTCCTTATGCAATTCCATTAGGCAAAGAGTCATCTTTAAAAATTATAAAATTGAAACCTTCTCTCAACTGAAAACTAAAATAAAACTTATTGAAACTAAAATACACCACACACTATTGAAAACTAAAACCACTGTAGCCTACTATAATCCTATTGAGGGGATCTATATATTTTAAAATTGTGGAATATGTATTCATTATTATGAATGATGTATGTTTTTTTAGTTGAAATATATCAGACTCTAGTAAACTCACTCAAACTGAAACTGCAAACTAACTTGGAATGTTTTTGTAGTTCATTAGAGTGTTATGGAGGAATCATTTATGATGTAGGGAAGAAAATTGAATTCATGCCATATATGATGGATGTTTTTTCATACCACTATGGTGGAGTACAATAGTGTTCTCTTTATTAGATCTACCACACAACTGAAAGTTGAAACTAACATGCTATTTTTGTGACAACCCCACTGAGGAAACATGTAGTTTCCAATAGCAATGAGCTAAGAAAGGCTATTTCTATAAAGGATACATGTTTGTTTGATTGGGTTGTCAAAGGAACAAAATTACTAGCTACAAACCATTCTAAATAAAAATAAAACATGTGCAAACCATGTTTAATGAAAACTGAAACTAAAAATTGAAATGAAAACTACCCTACCCTAAACTACTGAGATAGTTATTACTCAAATAAAATCATTGAGTGGTTTCTAAAAATTACACCCTTTTCTTCCCAACTCGCAACCCTTTACAAACATGAAAATAGTTGAGACAAAATGGAGATGTGAAAAACAACATGATAATTGTTGCAATACTACTTCAAAGGCATAAATACTATGGCTTGATGTTGGAAAAATGGCTAGCACTCCTCTCGAGATTTGTGACATGGCTTAACCACCTCCTATGTCTTCTATAAGTCTAGTGGTGTTATCGGGCATTAATAGGTTGATCTTTTGGTGCAATGACAACCACTACTTGTAACAAGTGGTATCAGAGCTTGGTCATAGGTTTGAATCCCCTCGGGTAACGCTGAGGGGGAGAATGTTGGAAAAATGGCCAGCACTCCTCTCAGGATTCGTGACATGGCTTAACCGCCTCCTATGTCTTCTATAAGTCTAGTGGTTGTATCGAGCATTAACAGATTGATCTTTTGGTGCAATGACAACCACTACTTGTAACACTTGTCTCCTTATTTAGATTAACAATATTATTGTTTGGAGGTGTGTAAATAAACTGATATTGTTTTTCTCCTATTTAGGCCTTGTGATCAGATGTGACTGACCTCTACTACCTTGTTGGAATCTATCCTAGATAGATGTCTTATAGGACATCCTCGTGAGATAATGAATAAGTGAATTGAATGATTATCTCACCTTTATACTTTTTTTCTCCATCATCTTTAGGACTTTTGTCAAAGCTCTCAAATTCTTCAATTAGAGTCATGACCTCCAAGATTCCCTCTGGGATTTTTCATTTAATTGTCTCTTTAATAATTTCTACTTTGACCTCAAAATCTGACGTAGCCAAGGGATGGTGGATCCAATTAAGGATAGTCCAAACCTTGCAGCTTCAAAAAAACACAACGGAAATACACAACACAACAATTGTTTCAACAGATTTTCATTAACATGCATGAATGTAAGGCCTTCCGAGTTAGGGCCAATTACAATAAAAAACAATTCTGCAAGATCATCAAGATCCAACACAACAACAACTAGTTCAGCTCTAAAGACTATCAACAACTGATGGAAACCCTAGGGAATATTTAAACTTGTGCTCGCAAGCCACCAAGCAATCTCCTTGTCTCCAAGTATGAAAACCACTAGCTCTACTATCACAAACTATCAGATAACAATTTGATCTACCAGATCCCACATGAACTTTTCCATAAATTTTCTTATTTTCTACCCTCAGATCTCCTTTTCATGATCTCTCTAAGTCATGCTCCAAGTCATCTACCCAAACACCCCTTAAATACTAATCATCAGCCACAAGTCGGCTGGATGAAACCATTAACTCCTAAAAAATATTAAATGTAATACAAGTCAGCTCTCAAATAACCTTACAATAAATAAATCCAACATGTCAACCTGTAACAACAGCTACCAATAATAAATGCACCAAGTTAGCCTAACAAATCACACAAAACTCCAATCGGTAAACTAGAACTACTGAACGCCAGAGAAATAATCGAGCACCAGTGAAACAACCAACCAAGCTAAGCAACATCGAGCAATGTAGGCATTACCAAGCGCCAGTTCCACTGAGCATAAGAAGTCTCATCGAGTTCCTTCAGTGACTGAGATTCCTTCAATAACTGAGACCATCGGTTAAGGCTGCAACCGAGTAACACCAGCCAAGAAACACACCACCATGCAGATTCACCAAGGACCAAGAATGCCCCTGCATCAAAATCTAAACAAAGTGTTTCCTCTACATCCCAAAAATGCTCCTAAAACTCCAAATCTAAAGAAAATACTTCTTTAGCATCCCAAAACTACTCTTCTTCCATGTTTTGTTGAGGTAGAAGTCCTAGTTCAAGGGTTTTTTCACAAGCTTCTGATTCTTGTTGTTCAAATCATGTCCCTAGAATTAGTATATGTATATGCTCTTCATTTTCATCAACATAATGAGGAAATTCAAAAAATAAATGAATAACTATATCATCAGTTTGTTCGACATAATTAGGTATCTCACTAAAAAATCAATAAGAACCTCACAATTATCAGCATTTTTTCATCAAGTAGCTACAATTATTCACACCTAGTCTCTTCTACCTCTGGTAGAAAATCTAATTTTTCAGTCTCAATCTCTTAAACAATCATTGAAGCATGTTAAAGATCTATCTTGTTCTATTTAAATAGTTTCTCTTGTTGTCCTACAACTTGATGAATCATAATATTGTTGGATTCCTTAGGCTATATTAGGTTTGGAGAAGGATGCTCTTGAAGTGCCAAATATTCAATAAGTTTCTCATATGGCCTTACTTGCTCAAGAACATGCTTGTAAAAACTTATAATTTCACACTTCAAGAAACTGAGAGATTCACCTTGAATGAAGCTTGGAATTTTGACCTTGGGAATCTCCTATCTGGCAAGTTTAAGTCTCATCTCCACCTCCTTTATAACTAGTTGTTGTTCAATCCCTTCTTCAAATTGTCTCTTCTACATTTCATATTGTTGATATTTTGTTGACAAATCTTATCTCATTAGAAAAATTTGAATGTTCCGCAAAGTTTGGGCCATTCCTTGACCTTGTGTTACTAAAGAAGATAGGTCTTGTGCATTTCTAGCTTGTTCTTATATATCTACATCCTTTTTCTTTAACAGGGTATTGGCTGCAATAGGTTGATAATTCTAGAAAATCTTCACTTGAAAATTTTACTAAAGCTACATGTGTTGCATCTTTGATCTTTTTGAGAATCCTTCTCTTTAGGTGTAGTATCATGTTGAACCATGAGAGCTTGAGATTTTTCCAATAAATCCTTTTGATAGTTAGTCCATAAATGTTGTTGATTACAAGTAAAATACCAATCTTTTTCTTGTTCCATATTATTTTCCCTAGTAGTTAGCTCTTTTTAAGTACTTGGAATCTTAGGATTATAAAGATGATTTGGCCTTTGGTTAAAACTTCTTTGACCCTAATTATTAGCTTGATAATTAGGCCTATTTGACTAATATGGTGCTTAAAATGTGGGTCAGTTATCCTAGTTTTGCTTCTTAAGGTTGACCACCTATGATTTGGCCTTTGGTTAAAAATTATTTGACCCTAATTATTAGCTTGATAATTAGGCCTATTTGACTAATATGGTGCTTTAAATGTGGGCATGTTATCCTAGTTCTTCTTAAGGTTGACCACCTCATTTCCTAGATTTTACAACATGCCCTTTATCTCTAAAATTTCTTGGTATGGTATTGTAACAATGCTCTCTTGGGCTAAAACTTGCCTATTAAACGCATGAAATAATGGGACAATAGCTATGGTAGTCATAAATACAAGTCTAATTGGTTATATCTTAACAAAAAATGGCATAGGAGACCTAGGTGCAATCTTACAATCTTGTACTAGGAAATTTTAAGCCCTTATAGAAATTTCATAGGCTACTAGTAAAGTTATACCACCCATTGATTGATTCATAACTAAATATTACTATCAAGAGATATAAGATAATACAAAAATGAAATATCAGCAGATGACCTTACCAAAGGTGGAATTCTATCCCATGTCTTCTGAAAATGATAATTGAAATATTTTGTGTTCTCATGCTCTACTCTCTTTATTATGGTCAAATGCTCAACCAAAGAAAGACTAGTTGATCTATCTTCAAAATGAGTGCACGAAATAACACCTAGCTAGTCCCAAGTCATTATGGAATTGATAGGTAAAACTTTGAACCATGAAATATCTCTTCCTTTAAATTATGCTGGTAACAATCTGATTGCAACATTCTATTTAGTGACATGGTGCAATCCACATATAAAAGCTACATCTTTGATATATTCAACTAGTGTATTTTGATCTTCTCTCATAAAATATGAACACTTTTCAAGGAACTCAAAGGTATATCACCATGTTGTTTCAAATTTAGGGGGAAGCCCTAATCAAAGGAAACAAAAACATGGTTTATAGGCTAGGCCATTGGACTACCTAGTTTGTACTTTTCTCATAATTTGAACGCACCAAATCTATTGAAAACCAAAGACCTAGAGTCTCCAGGTGCTAAAAAATTACCTTCTTGAAGGCTATAAACTTCTATTCACACCAAAGCAATGGAAAAAATGAATCTCTAAAGAATTGAATATTAGTTTGTATCCCACCGAGTGTGTCAAAGACTTTTGTCATGTAGGATTGCACTCGCTTATTCCAAGTTCATAAACTCAACAATGTCATGAAACATAGAAAGATCTTCAAGCATGTGGGTATGCCTATGGTTAAGACCAATCTCTAGAGAAGATTGGTTCCCTCCCAGTACCCACCTAAAACTATATTTTCAATGGGGAAAGGTTCAAAAAGAGACTTGTAATTTAAACCTATACTAATAGGTGATGCATAAAAAATGATAGCTAAGATCTAAAACCTACCAAACTTACAAAACCTTCAATAAAATAATCCTGAAACTCTTTGAACTCCATTAAATAGGTAATGCATAAGTATTTCCTATCAAGGGTTGAACCTAATTCTTGGATGGGGGAAAACCTAACTATTTTTCTCATCTACAAGCTATCAAACTCAACTAACATAATTTTAAACTTGCATCAACCATGTATTTCCTTATACCAAATTTTGATTGAATGAGAAAAATTAAAGGATATAAATAAATAAAAATATTACAAATCATCCATTCATTACACAATTTCATAAATATTGAGAAGGAAATTTGTTTCTATTTTATTGAAAATCTAGAAGCTCTGCTACTACAAACTCGAAAAATAAGTTTCAAAACCCTTCTTATTGTTGTGTAATAAGCTAAGAGAAGAATAACCCCTCTAAACAATACAATTAAATTCCTTAAATATTAAAAGGCCAAAACCCACAAGGAGTTGGAGATAATAATAGAACTGGACTGAACTCCCCCTTTGTTTTCTCCTCCAAATTTGAAAATATCACATGGGGTCAGATGGAAAAGAAAAGCCTACAAAAGAAGAGGTGGAACTAGAAGAAAGAATCAGTTAACTACTCCAAAATCCTCCTCAACTAATAGGTAACCCACCAAGGATTGAAAACTGTCATATCACTGCCAAAGAACTCAAAAAGAACTCCTTTTCACTCCACCAGATCACATGCAAAAACAAACTTCCTCCAAATCCATGCAAAACACCACTTTGACCATTCCAAAACATGGAAATTCAAAATTCTCCTCTACCCATAAAATGTGAACTCATCACTTAAAGCTCCAATACATAATTTGCATGCAATCTCCTCAAAACTTCCTCAATTAAAACTCTACATGCAAATCTTGAACTCCTTTAAGCACATTACTTTTCATTATTGTATTTAACATTTAATATTTATTAAATAGTTTATAGGGTGTGATTTAATAAATATTAATTACAAAAATAATAATGCTATTAATAAATAACTATAAACTTATATTAATATTTATTATCTAAATAAACTATATCACTTAATAAATATCAATTTTCATTAACATTTATTAAGTAAAATAGTTTATTTGTATAATAAATATTAATAAAATTTGTAATTATAAGGAAATAAGCCCTTATATACCCGCAAGGAAACCACCTAATGGAATTTTATTAAATTACAATGCAAAAAAGCCCGTTGATCCTCATCGATACTTTAGGGAATTTGTAACCCCTAAATTCTATTTTCCTTTATACATTTCTTACTTTCTTCTTGGAGCTCTCTATTGGAAGCCAATGGAGAAGCCAAGGTTTTATTGATGAATATTCTTGTGGGGATTTATATGTGCAAATATAATTTTTGCAGGTATGACATCATTATCAAATTATGAGCTTTTTTTTTGTGAAAAAAACAAGCAAAAGAAACCTTTATTTCTCTCTATACTTGATATTTGGGCTTTGAGCTCCTGAAAAACTTGTCATCTATGATTTTATTTGATATATTCTATGATGCTTCTTGTATATCTATAACTTATACATTGAGGGTTTTCTTTTTAATCTGTGGCTTTATTTCTCAAAACCCTCCTTTGTACCTTTTCTATTCTTAATGTTGGGATTATGCAGGCCGCGACTTTAGAAGTTCTTTTGAGGGTGTTCAATAATGGTATGATGTTTCCTAAATGTTTTAAAATCCTAATGCAAACCATGCCCCCCTGCCCTATAATTGTTGTCAAATTTTGGGTAGCCTTTTGGAGTTCCTTGTATGGATATCTTAGAATCTTAGAAGTTGATGCTACCATATTCTTGGCGTGTCCTTCCCACCAAAAGGAAAGACCATTATGTCTAGCTTCTGGAGGAGACTCATAACCAAGAGTGGAATCCGAGGGTATTACACTTGAATCAATTCCATTGACATTAATGGGTATGGTCACACCTCTTTGATCACTAATTCTATGATGGACCTAGGAATGTTTCCTCTAAAACCTAATAAAGAGCAGCGAGAAAATAACTAATAGGGCTCCAAAAATTACACCTATGGAAATTCCTATTATCATACTTGTATATTCACTCTTCATTTCCTAGGTACTTCATTAAATTATAGGGTCCAAAAAAATTTCTACAACACATTAATCAATGTTTACATAGATGAACAAACCCTTGAGGTCTTTTTATTATGCTCTATATTGCATGTACATGAATTTGTGGCACCATAAATTAAAAATCTAGCATCTACAACTATCATTGATAATCCTTGCAACTATGAATGTGCATAAAAACCATTGTCTTTTATATTGTAAGAACATACTTTGGTTTGATCTGTATCATTTTTTTATGACCATTTTGTAGCATAGAACAATGATGATTGATACTCTATAGTCATTGGTTCTATGTTTTATACACATGCTACTAGTTACTGTTGTTCCTAGAACAATGATATCTTGAGTTCTTGAATATTATTGAAAATCATGTATATAATTGTTTCAAGACCCTGATTACCTTCATAGTGAATATTGATTTTAACGTCACTGTTATGATATTAATGGTGTTCTATTGAGGTACTGTTCACTCTATGACATTTGCTATCTTTTAATTTCACACTCTTTAATTCTAATGCTTATGTTCTTGGTCACTATGCTTGATCCTTGCCATGTTCATCTTTGAAACACTTGTTTTGACTTTTAAATTGCTATGATACCTCAAAATATTGGTAACATCCTCCTACTATTTGGTACTTGTAGTAATACTCCTTTTATGCATATATTACCTAAGTGTTCTTTCATGACTTGAATATTTTTAAACACTATCATTTTTGTTTCTTACAAGCATTAATTCACTTTATCTTCATGCTCCTTGTAGTTGTATATTGTCCTTGAGACTATCATCTCTTTACATTTTATCTTCTTTCATATGTCATTGTTATAATCATACATTCTTAGATGTGTGACATGTTGACCTTTATTTATTTTTTCTTCAATAGATGCTCATACACCCTATTGGGAGTCATTATGCATTGTTGATCATGAATTTTCTATTATGTATTTCTCATTATCAACTCTCATAATGTAATATCATTCATTTTACTATTATAACAACAATAAATATATCAATATTGCATTCCATATTCAT
Organism: Chamaecyparis obtusa; assembly: GCA_027943335.1. Classification (NCBI taxonomy): domain Eukaryota; kingdom Viridiplantae; phylum Streptophyta; class Pinopsida; order Cupressales; family Cupressaceae; genus Chamaecyparis; species Chamaecyparis obtusa. The sequence goes on along the minus strand of BSBK01001182.1, from coordinate 239,358 downwards.
CTCTTATGCTCTGACTTTCATCTCCATTTTTAAATTTTAATGACTTCATCTCACAACTTTTCTTTTTCTCTTTATCTTTTCATGAGTGTTCTTATTTTTTAGGTCTCTAATTGCTAATTTCATTGCAACTTCATGATCACATTGATCTCATTTTCCTAACATGGCATTTTCATGATTATACATGGTAATTGTGTCTTCTATAAATTATTATGTGTCCTTGCATAGACATATTCTCTATAATAGTACTTGCATATAAACTTTTCTATCATTGATGTCATGATACCTCCTCTTGTATTTTATGATCATGTTATCCTATTATATATATGTCGTTATGATCTTGTAGTATGATTTTGTAACTATACCATTTAGTGTAGTTGAAACACCTACAACTCTACCTGATTTAAGCTATAGCAAAAATTAGGTAGCAATATGTATGATGTGTGATTTTGAAACTGGTCAAAAAATTGGGCACTATTAATATTTTTCAAATGATGTACATGCAAAATTGTAAGCGTGAACTTGTGTAGGGTTATTACTAACCCCCAATTGTTATAGTTTTTTGCAAGTATGTGACTATGTGAAGAGGTGAGTGGAGTATGTGGATGATTTCTAATTAAATGTAAATGCATTTGTTTACACACTTGGTTTTATTGGGCAATCTATATCTCTTAATGCATCATGTTTTTGTTTTTTGTTCATTTATTTATTATTCCATTTGTTGTGAACATCAATGTATTAAAGCTGAGAAACATTTGCACCAATATTTTTTTTGCAATTTGAGATTGAAGACATCAACTACGTACAATAGGTAAATTCTTTATGACTTTACTTTGGCAATGACCTAGTAGACATAATTTAAACTTTTGATTTTTTCTTGTGTTGTAATGCATGTTGTTCTTATATATTTTTGAATTCCTATGTGTTAATGTGAATTCTCGTATGTTTTGTGAATCCTTATATGTATTGTAAGTTAAATATGAAAGCTTTAGGAATCTCATTTCTTATTGTTGACAACATACACACTTCTATTATGTTGACAACATATACATATTTGTTTTATTGAGAACATAAACATATATGTTTTGTTTACAACACAAGCATATATATTTTTTTGACAACACAAACATATATATTTTCTTGACAACATAAACATATCCATTTTGTTGAAAATATAGACATATCTATTTTTTTGCCAGGCTAATCATATATGATTTGTTGACAACATAGAGATAGTTATTTTGTATACAATATAAACCTATATATTTTCTTGTCAACATAAACATATTTTTTTGTCGAGATCATAGACATATGTATTTTGTTATGTATGCTAATGTATATGCATGCATGTATGTATGTATTGTGAATTCTCATTATTAATTATATTATAAAGACGACATTCAAATACTATGTAATTATGGATTACATAAATCAAACTATTGTAAACATACAATTGTATTCAGTGTATGCATTATTTGGAAGCATGGAGAAACCTGAAACATAAACATAAACATCTATGTTTTATTGATAACATAAACATAAATATATATATTTTATTGACAACATAAATATATTTGTATAGTTGTAATCATAGGAATATTTGATTTGTTTTCAACATAATCATGTATGATATGTTGACAACATAGACATATGTGTTTTAGATACAACATAAGCCTATATGTTTTGTTAACATAAATATATTTGTTTTGTTGGCAACATAAACAATACTTTTTGTTGAGAACATAAATATTTATTTTTTGTTGAGAACATAAACATATATACTTTATTGAATGCATAAACATATCTACAATTATAGTACCAATTTAGCATTGGGAAGGGGCCTTACTAAAATCATTCAACAACATACATAAACATAACTAATACATAGTTGCAACATATAAACATAAGATAAAATATGTAAGGTTTAATTCACCATAGAAGCAATATTATCATAATTTATAAGCATATCATAGTTATACATTGATCTACTCTACAAAGAAAATTCCAAAATTATGGTGCTACAATATAGATAAAAAATTCACATTTACAAATAATTTTGTCAATTCTCCATAAATCTTGGAAAAGGAGGAGGTGTCTCATATTCAAAGGTATCACCCTCTACTCCAATTGTAGGTGGTATAAGTAAATTAAGAGATTTTTGTATCAAAGTGGCTAATTGATCCATCAACAGTAATTTCAAGTTATGATGAACACCTAGGGGTACTCACTTGTTGCATATTATTGATTGTTCCCTAAAATGGGATCTAAAGGTTGAACATGTCAAGCATGATTGGGTGCTAGGAGGGTAGAGGAGTAGTAGGTTTAATCTCTTGATGAACATTACTAATTCTTGTCGGCGATCCCTTGAATAGGCTAACACCTTAAAAAGGACATTCTATAAGTTTTGTGTGAGTGGGATGGGGTGCGCCATGTAGAACAACCTCCAAGAGTTTAGAATTTGACTCTTCAAGGGAGGTGTTTGGAGAAAAGGAAGAGAACAACCTTTAGAAAAAAAAAACCTAAACTAAGGGGAGGTGAATTTCCATATCAAAGTTATGCTGGATGAGCAAAGAATTTTTTAGATGGTATTTGTAGGGGTTTGACCATTCTGATCAAAGTTTTGTACCTTCATTCACTCACAACACAGTGTGCCACATACCCTTCATTATTGGAAAGAGAACAAGAAGCTAAAGTCACCTGACATAAAGCTCACACATTCATATCTTATCATGGGAATAATTTGAAAGGATCCAAATTAAGAAAAAAAAACTCCTAAAGAAAGTGCAAACCTTTTCATCCAAGGACATAGTATACGCTGCTATTTATCAATAGACATATATAGTTCATATAAGGGTCATAAGAAAAGGCCTCATTTCTTAAAACCAATCTTCATGAGGAGTAGGTTGTAAAAGATACAAGTCATCATGTCATGCCCCGCCAGGGAACCCAGAAGGACAAGAAAAAACAAGACAAAAGTGTAAAAAATCTTCTTTTGACTTACTAAAGTTAACTAGGAATTTAAGTCCTAACAGGTTCCCTTACATGATTATTCTTTTAAAAAAACATTTCATAGTGCATTAAGATTTAACATAAACTAAAGATGGAATTCCTCTGATCCATTTAACCACATAAGAGAAAGTATAAAGAGAGAGACAATTGTACTAAAATAAATATTTCTTTCTTTTTCAGCATGAAATAACATTAACACATTTAAATTCATATTCTTTCAACAATTACATTTTCCATATTCTAAACTGTAATTTCAACAACAATAATACATCTTGATTTCCTTTCCCATAATTTTTCTAGAGATGCCCTTCCTAATTACATGAATGCTTACAATATATCTTTTACAATACAAGGCCTTATAGGCTTACATGAATATGAATAACACTTTATAATATCTTTACAATTTTCTTCACAAGATACAATATACAGAATAGGAAGAATATCTTCAACAACTTGAGATGCTCCAAGAATATAAAATACATGAAAAATGCCTCAAAAATAATCACCACCCAACCACGTAGATCCACAAAGGTCCACTCCCCCATGCTAGGATATAGAACCATTATTCACATAGGGAAACTAGGGTAGTCTAAGGTTGTGGAGAAACCAACCTGATCCAGAAACAACACTTAAGAAGATAACCATGTCACACAAAAAAAAAAGCATAAGAGAGGATCTCCCTAGGATGTTGACCAAGTGAGTGTCATCGCATAGTCTTATGTGTTGGGATCCTTCCTAGCAGTCATGTACCTTGGCGCCCTTGGGACCTATGCAGGCCATTATCCAAAAAATTTTTATCTTTTTAAAATTTTATTAAATCCCTTACCCATTCCCAACCAGATTTTGAATTATATTAGGTTTTCTTTTCCAAACTCTCCCAAAGGTTATCTTTCTAGCCTCCTCGATCGCATCCTACAATGAGCCACTCACCTAGGGCACCTAGGAACCTTACTCAACACAATAGGCTATCTAGGGTTTAGAACTTCTCACAAAAGCACTCCCTTAGGGTTTCTTTAGGTGTTTTCCTAGTTCTCATACCACCAGGACAACCCCTAACCCTTAAGACATAAGATGTCATACAAAAAACGTAGAGCTCTTACAATATTACCAAATATAAAAGCATAAAGGTAAGTGTAGAGGGAGGTACAACTCCTAGACACGCCTACAGGATATAGGGTAACACTATAGTCCTTTCAAAAATTCAATAAAGTTGGAATTAACAAACATCAAAATATACACATAGAACCTAACATCCATATCTATGAATTATTAAATTATGATATCCAAAAAATAGACTCCTAATTTAACATAAACTAATCTTTATAAAATTTAGGCTTATTACAAACTTAATACACTTAGTTTATTGTTCACTATTAATTAAGTTTGAAATTTAATTAAATTCAAACTTAATATAAACAAAAGTTAACCTCTTAATTTATAACCATAAATTACATTATTATTCTTAATTAAATTCTACATCACCTTAAATTAAATAAAAATAATAATAATAAATAGACTAAATTTATTATATTCTAATTTAATTAAATTTAAAATTTTAAACAATTAAAACTTGAAATAATTTAAATAAAAAAACATCTTTTTTATTTATTTAAACCTTTTTAAAATTTGAAGTTATATATATATATTTAAAATACATGTAAGAGCTTAGAGATATTAAAAAATAAAATTCTTTATATACATTTCCACTTTCATCTCATATTTAAGAAAATTATCATCTCCACTTGTATAGGAGGGAAAATAGGAAACTTGAATAATGCTTTGAAGAAAGGATGAATTTTATCTTCATGTCCATTTTTTAGGAGGGTAAAAAGGAGATATTATTACTTAATAATGATAGGGTTTTCCAAGATTAGGCTTCTAACTTTAATTATCTACTTTCTCCCTAGTAAGGACAATAGTAAAACTATTACGATTAATATTATCATTTGTATAAGATGGACAATGATAGCTTCTTTATTAATATTCATAAAGAGAGGACATTAGAGATTATGAATCTTTTCATTGTCCTCAATAAAATTATTGTTGTTATTATTATCAAGCATATTTATTTTAACAAGTTTTAATTTTTTTTAAAAAATATTTTAAATTAAATAAAATTCTATTTATCATTTTGATAAATAATAAACATTAACAATAATGAATTCATAACATTTTTTATTATTTTATTTTTATTAATAATCAATATTAACCTTTAATCAAACAAGGAAATACTAAGGTTTCTTATTAAATAAATCTGGTCTGAAATTTTTTTAATTTTTTACAAAGAAAAGGTTTTCAGACTATCTACAGGATCAAATGATATTACAAACTAACATTAAATTTAACCATTTAAACGAGCAGACCAGGAAGACACAAGTAACATCAATTCACAGGAAGTGTTACTCCTAAAGAGCATTAATGGTTGTCATTAGTATCATTCAATCATAGAGTTAGTAAAGGAGACAAGATAGAACAGTCAATCAATACACAGAGTCTCTACACCGAGTAGAACATAAGGTGAATACCTAATTTAACTGAACAAAACTTTGACCGAGCACTCTTACTGAGCCAGATGATCATCGAGTATTGAGCACAATAGTCACCGAGCATTCATATGAACCAAGCACCAGTTAATTACCGAGCAATGAATGCAGTATACACCAAGTGAAATAGGAAACAACATAGTAGTTTGAAATGGCACAAACATCAACGAAAATAGTTTACACTGATCAAAAAATGGTTTATCAAGATCAAGAAAGAATTTAATATGGATGTAATCATTAAATTGTTGATGATTTCTATGTAATGATGATCTAGGTTATTCATTTCCACTGTAGATCTTAGGTTTTCTAAGATATTGTAAAACCATAATTAGGTCAAGGTCAGTTTGATATAATTTTGTTTAGATGTCATTTGATAATGGTATAATCAGAAGTAACCACACTCAGGACATCAGAAGATTAGACAGGGTTTTGACATAAGGATTTTGATAGAAGCATTCAGTTTATAAGAACATATACAAGGCTACCGAGTAGTACAAAAGGACATACACATTACAACAAGGTGATATATTTATTGTACTTAAAGGAACTGATATCAACAATTTGAGTTGTATTTCATTCAGGTCATATATCATTGTTACTCTCTAATAATTGTAGTAGATTCAAAATCTCTTAACATAGTGAACTTAGTAGTTCTTTTGTAAATCTCTTAACTGAGTGTACACTTGATTGTGTTGCTAAAATCCTCTAACTAGGTAGATCTAGTTGATCTTAATGTTACTCCTAATAGGATAATATCACCAAAAGTGATCACAATCTTTGTAGCCTTAACCAAAAACTTTGTTACTGCAGTAGTGAAGCTTTGTGGGTGTCATCCCCATCAAAGTTTTTACCTTCTAACAAGGGTTTATACGATACGAAAATACTTGAGTTATGTGTATGAAGTTTCATGAATGGTTTATTGATTAGATTACATGCATTTATATTTCAGTTATGTTTTGGATGTATGTTGAATGCAATTGATTCAGTTGGTTAATGATATTCATATTTACAAAGATTCAGTTTCAAAAGTTTTAAAGGTACTGATTCACCCCTCCCCTCTCAATACATATCTATCCATAATCCCAACAAGGAAGATCATATTGCACATTCATTTCCAAATTGTACTTTCAAATTTCAAATCAATAAAATAAACAAGCACTATCTGGCAATTAAAGGATGTTTCTTGGCTCTAGACCCTACTTGAAAATCTTGTAGAGACTAATAGTTGAAGTGGGTGGCCTCTATTCTTCCAACCCAATCCTTCTCTCTGAAAATTCCACTTCCCAGATCTCACAGATAAAGACTCTCAAAAAAAAATTTAAAAAAAATTAGAGTTTCCAATGTCAATAATTTTGGATCTCTTATTTAATGATCACAAGTACAACTAAAAAAATAGAAAATAAGTGCACCCACATAAATAAACTAGTTCAAACCTATAAAGATTTAGCACATGACATAGTAATTAATAAAAAGGAAAAGGCACCATATGCACACTCCCCATGATTTATTAAGAGAAAGCATGCCATGGTCAGAGAAAATACCCCAAAAAATCAATGCTACAATATGCACCCCTAGTCGATAGGTCATATGGTCTTGTTCTTAGAAAATTAAAATCCCTATAAATAATACGGTGTATCTCCTTGCCTATTGAATAGAGGTCAAATATTTTTAACCTCTTTAATTTCACAAGTCCTCAAGGTTTTATAGAGAAACCCTCGGTCAACATGATCACATAATGATTACAATTTATTATAATTTATTGGCATGTCAAAGAATATGGCATGGATCATTCGATTCCTTGTGTTGCGGAAAAATGCATCTCTTTGATTGGCTAGTCACAACATGTCTACCAGTTGGGATAGAAGGAAAGATCATGGTGGTTTGATCAGAGATGTCATGATTGCATAGAACAATCTGAATAGCATGAAGAGACCAACTATCTAGAATTTTGTTAGTCATGGAAATCCTTACAAAGAAGAATGTTCCCTGAATGTGCATTAGCGGGCCTCTTTCGAGTGCAGGTGTCTGAGGGGATATGTGGAAAGTTGGCATAATTTGGAGAGAATGTATCCTTTGTGGAGTAGCTAAAAAATCTAACAGGTTATGTGTCAGTTATCATTAACAAATTTTATATTGTGAATATGCCTTGTGCAATCATGTGACCGAAAGGCAAACATGGGAGGTGTTTAAGGTTGATAGTGTAGGAGTCTACATTTTGGAAAATTGTAGGGGATCTTGGCTTCTTGAGAGAGGACCTCAAAATCTATGGTTACACAAACTAGAGCCCTATCCATTGGGATGGAGAGTCAACTCACTTTGAATCTCTCAAATTAGTTTTCTTTAGGAGTTGTTGAACAAATAACTGAGGCACTAGAAAAACCTTCATGCAAAAGAAAACATCAGATATTTATTTTTGGAGGAAAGAAAAACATTAAACAAAAGGCATATATTAAACTAGAGGAATCAAGGTGCAAAAGAGCTACAAGAAAGAACCTCTGAAGAGAGATAAAGAATAAAAGAATTATGAAGGTTAGCCAAGCGTTTCCAATAATCACATTTCAAGATCAAACAAACCAAATAAAAAAACCTAACAATCATAGAGGAAAGGGGTACACAAAGGCTTAAGAGCAAGTGATCGTGTTTAATCTCGATTTCATAATAAAATTTATATTTGATAACCTACGATGACAAAAACATCAATCGAGCATTAGATTAACATGTCAAAAAATAAAATTACATCATCTATGGATTTGTGTGTGTGCAAGGAGTTAATCCTTCCCCTTACTAAGATGACAAAATAGCTTATGCATCTCCACTAGACTACATAGGAGACATTTATTCCATAGGCAACTAGATAGAGCTTTGCTGCTAGTCAGGTGTCTATAGCCCTGACAAGGTTATTTCCTTCACATTCATTAACATTTCTTTACTGCCAGTCAAGCATCCATAGCCCCAGTAGAGATGCTAATGTAACCTAAATTTTTGCACCTTTTGCATTTTTTCTTTTATTTCCTTTTATATTTTTTGCCTCTTTGTCTTTAGTATCCATGGATTATTTTAATATCATCCTTCTAGGTTAGCTGCCAAGGTGGTAACATGACATTCTCTAATTTTTCACCTAGCCAATAGAGGAAGAACATCTCGACATTATTAGTATGTGTATTAAAATGAGGAGCATGTGAAATCCAGCTAGATATCACTAATTTCATGAAATGATAGATATTAATGCTAAATGGTGCAAATAACATGTTAGTATGAAAGGATATCAAAGATATTCTTTCATTATAAACCAAAAATAAATGCAGTTACCTTTTCTTGCCACTTGAGGAGTATGGATCTCCTCCAACCACACTATTGGCAACCAAAATTGGGCTTGAAGACCCAAAAATAGATAAATGGAAATCCTTGTAAAATAGAAACAATACGTCTACAAATTGATGTGGCATTCTCTCTATAGTGGAGTAAATGTGATATGCCTGTAGAGGTGACCAACTACTCTATAAAAGGGAAACACATTTGAAAGGTGGCATAAGGCATTTAATAGACCTTGAGAGCCAAAGGTGTAGATTTTGACACTATAGCTCAAGGCAGGGATAACTTTAAGAAACCCCCCCTCTAGAAAAGTATAAAATCGTGGTAAATCACATGTTTTTTGGAGGGAAAATTTTTAATATTGATGGCGAATTGTGTTTCAAAATATGGATATTTTTTTTAATAACGTATACCATTTTTATAAAAATATGGTGATTACAATTTTTCTTATAGGAAAATTATTAATTTAATTGGTGAATCAGACTTCCTTATACAGATAAATTATGGTGAAACTATTTTCCAAATATTTTAATTAATTTATTTGTCATGGTGAATATTTTTCAAAAATACATATAAACTTGGTGATTTAATACAATAGTTGTATAGTTGGTATGATGATTTAATAATTGGAAATAATTATTAAATTTAACATTCCAAGCAATTTCATAGCTAGAATATTGAAGTGATTTCTTGGAAATAATTATTAAATTAGAGAATTTGAAGTGATGAAATTATTAAATTGGAGAAAATATTTCAATGTCCACAAGTGTTGCACATAGCTAGAATATTTCCTTCTCTTCTCAATGTGCTTATCAGTTTGGTTGATGTTATTGTCGGTAAAATTCTTGATCTACAGTGTTCAGCTTTGTGTCCATACCGATTTCATGTGTAACAATAACCTGCGAAACTTGATTCTGATGATATGCTATTGGATCTTGATCTAGATTTTCTTGCCTAATGTCCAAACTTATTGTAATTATAACAATGTCCATTAGAGGGTGTACTATTTGGATTGGTGACTAATCTGCTTTTATAAATATTTTGTGTGACCAAGCTTTCAACAATTGTAACAAGTAGGTTTTGGAGGTTTATTTCCTTGTGTATCGATAGGCTCCTTTGGCTTTTGTGATAGATTCTCTACTACCTCTTGTGATGATTCACCAGTTTCAAACCTTTTGTCACTAATATATCCTAGGCAATTTTTTTCTCCATATCTTCTTTGAAGTTTTAGTTGTTCATCAACTCTCTACATTCTTAGATCAAACTTAGTGAGTCTCTCTTTAACTTCTCTTTCATTTTTCAATTTAGTCTTTGTAAGAATTTGAAAATAGAAAAGATTGAACCAATGATCTAGAGATTAAAGAAAAGCACAAGAGAGATGATATGAATGAAATGATTGATATTGAATTGATTCAATGAATTCCCCTTACATGATTATTCAATGTACATAATAGGCCTCCTTATATAGGAAAGGGGATAAGAGAGAATGATAAGGAGTTGATAAGCTATCACCTATGTTAGGTGTAATCACATGTCCACCAAATGTGGATCATCCTCCATTATACATTAAAATATGTGCAATAGGATTAGGATGATAATGTGATAAGATCACTAACAGTGGATCTCACACTGAAAGTAGAATTCTTCCTACACCATGTGCTTAATTAAGGCACAAACTCCTAGGTGTCTCAATGACAAATTACTATGCAATGCATTATCCTAAGTAAGATTAAGTTAAGTGTAATTAGGAATATTTAATTACACCAACACCCCCCCCCTTAAGTGCAACTTAGGGGAATGCACTTAAACTCACAATGCAAGATGGGTCCTAGCTATTAGGCCATGTTAGGTACCCATGTACAATATGAAATGCAATACATGAAATGTAATCTCTCATAAAGTGGAGAAAGAGGGAAAACCTCATGGGAAAAACCCTCCCCCAAAAAGAGAGAAGAAAACAAGATGCATGGATGGATGGAGTAATCAAGACCCCCCAAGAACTACATACATCATGTATATACAATGAATTATCTCCCCATAATAAGTATAGTTGGAGACATGATATCCCCCCATAATTAAGAATCTCCCATGTTGATGAAGAGTACATACAAACAAAAGATAAGCCAATGCTTACAAGAAACATGGCTCCCCTTAGGAAGAAATGGATACATCAAATGATGAAGAAGCCAATCCATGTACAAATGGAAGGAGGAAGAATATGAAGGTCTCCATGTATGAATCTCTGAAGACTTAATAGGTCTCTCCAAGCTCAAAGAATCTATCACCTCATGTGACAAATCAAGTGAAGAAGGAGAAAAATCAAGAGTGCCAATATCCAAAGAAGGTGAAGAAGGATCCCCAACTATGATGCTATCATCAAAGGAAAGAGAAACACCCTCATGTATGTCTACCAAATCTGCATCATGAGAATCAAAAAATTCTAAAGATGCATCCAAGTAGTCATCACATTCTGCAAGATCTGAAGTACTATGATCATCCTGCTAAATAGTAGAGCCCATGTCTGAAGAAGTAGGAGGTGGGGGAGTAGGAAGCTCAACACTTGTCTCAACAAAAAAATGATTCAAGTGTCCAAAGTTCTCCTCATATACATAATCATCCCTTGGAAAAGGGATGTGTACATCATGAATATCATTATCATCATCAACAACAAAATGTGAAAAATAATACAAGTGTGATGTATGATCAACAACTCCCATAGCTATGACATCGCTAGTCTCCATGTCCCTAATGTAGACATAATCAGGAGTGAACTTAATAATTTTACCTTGTGCCCCATGTGTAATTTGGTAAATAGAGAGGAGATTAGTGGTCAAGGATGGTAGACAAAGAACATCAGTAAATGTCTCCTCTCCCATAGGAATAGAACCTTTCCCACAAACTCTCATGAATGTTTTGTTACCCATCAAAATATTAGGAGAATTACAAGGCTCAATAGAATTAAAAATATCCATAGAAGATGCCAAATTATGTGATGCACATGAATCAAGAAGTCATTTACCTTGCTCAGGGTGTGTGGAAGCCAAAAGTGCTTGTCCTTTACCTTTATCTTTGGATGATGATGGAGATGTAGAAGTTGCCAAATGTGTAGAAGAAGGAGTAGAAACTGATGAGGGAAACTTAAGGTTATGCTTTTGAATAATGTGAGTTAGCTCATCAATCTTCTTTTGAAAATAATTATGCTCATCATGTCCTAGATTTTTACAATATACACATTATCCCTCTTTCTTCTAGATGATTCCTCTCTTAAAGAGGACTTAGATTCAGTAGTATTATGTGAAGGATATTCATTACCTTTGTCATGAGGCTTATGATCCTTACATTGTTTCTTTCATTTTCCATTAGAAGCCTTTGATGTGGACTCATTTGCAATTAATGCACGATGTGTGGAAGGCTTCAATTGACCCATGTGAGCCAACTTTACTTGTTCCCTTGTGAGTTGAGCTATAAATTCATCAAGAGAAGGCAACTTTTATGCACTACCAAGAGCATCCATAGTAGCATAGAATGTAGAAACAAAGATAGAATATTCAAGACCTAGCTTGGAAAGAATAGAAAAGATCAATTGTTAATCCCCTTTAACAATGCCACAAGTAGAGAGCTCTAATCTAATAGAATTGAACTTAGAGAAAAAGTATTAAATATTGTCAAAATCACTAGGATTTAGACCTATGAGCTCATTCTCTAATATTAATTTTCTCATTCTATCAGGTTTACCAAAGAGTCCTTCCAATATGACCCAAGCATCATGAGGATGTGTTCAAGATGCAATATGAAAGTGCAAGTCATGAGAGATGGATGATCTAAGAGAGCCAAGTGCTTTATCCCTTTGATAAAACCATTTTTTGCCTTTCTGCAACACCTATAAGTGGTTCTTGATCTTGCCCAAGAGTCATTCTAAGCAATCCAATACTCGACAAACGATCACTTAAAGATATTTTCCATTTATGGTAGTTTATGGAGTGAGGATTTTAACCTTTGAATTATCCATAATACAACCAAATAATTACTGATAACTCCTTCAAATGATTGATGCAAATCAAAAACTAAAATTCAAGGATTAATCAAGTGCAAATATAGCCCCAAAATGACCTATTTATAAAAGTGATGTATCCACCCCAAATCACTGAAAAATGATTACAGATCTAGAAAGTAGATGAAAAATCATACACATTAAAAAAAAATCACCTCAAAATGTCACTATATGTGTCCAAATGAAGCCCTAGAAGTTGCACAAATTAGGAACAAGAAAGAATAGTCATGAAAATATGTAATTTATGATTAATCTAGCCACCAAATTGTAAAAATAATATCACCACTAGAATCTTCAAGAAATTCTACCCAAAATCAAAAAAATTACTCAAAAAAAGAGCAAAATTGAGCAATATATGGCCCTTTGAAGTTGGACTTCAAATTAGAAAACTCAAATGGTGAAGGCTAATAAAATTAAACCCTTGCAAACATTAGCAATATGCTATGTTAAATTTGACGGCCGTATAAACGTCACCAGAAAGATAATTTGGCAAGTTTTGATGGCTAGATGGTTGTCATATTTAGGCTCAAGAAAATGATGATGTGGTAGAAAAATGTGTCTTTGTTGATGTGGCAACTGATGCAGGAGTTCATACGATGACATGGAAATCCATAGGTGATGTTGGATCATGTCACCGAATGACGTGTGGGATGTTGATGTGGCTTTGTGACACGTGGTGGTGTTTGATTTGCAGTAGGCTGCAGTAGTGCCACTGTGATTAGGCGCCACGTGGTGTCTTCCTACATTAACTAGGCGCTGACTGGGCCCAGTGGCACAACTGGGTGGTGAGGTGGCCATTTGGGGGGTGGACGGAGCTTCACTTAGTGGTGGGTGGAGAAAAGGGTGGTGCAGTGGGATTAATAATCCCACATGCGACGAGCGACAATGCTTCTACTCTTTTAATTGTTGGAGTTGATGAAAAACAACCCACAGCTCCCAAGAACACCTGCACGCAAACACCTATCACAGAAAGAGAGAGAAGCAAACATCTATGGAGGCCTGAACGCATTGATCCATCAGAGAGGAGAAATCCTTGATGTGCAAAAACAAAAGTTGCAATCAATAATGAAATGTCAGAAAAAGATTTCAAAGTGTTATGAGATCAATCCTTATAAAAGGAGATCAGAAAACCTAAAAAGGTAAAACCCTAGGTTGCATAATAATAATTAATAAAGCAATTAATTATTATATGCATAAATTTTAGCTTAAGTAGAAAGAGGTAATAAGTGACTGAATAATTAAATCAATATGATTCAATTAATCAGTAAACACTTTATTACTCTAACACCCCCCCTTAAGATAAACTTTGGGAGAAGCTAAAAACCTAGAAAGAACTACTAAAAGCAAATGGGTCCCGACAAAAAAGGCTTGATCAGGTACCCAAGAACAAAAGAGAGTCTCTACAAAGTGGAGAAATAGAGAAAACCACATGGGAAAAACTCTACTTCAAAAAGAGACAAAGACTAGTCTGAAGGACTGAAGAAGCCTCCAAAACTAGGAATGTTCTAGAAAATAGGAACAAAGATGAACATGTACAACATCACTGAAGCATGAAACTACAAACTCTGTCAAGAAGAAACTGATGATCTAAAGATCCTCCACAGAAATATGACCAGGTAGAGACGACTGTAATCTACATGAGTGCCCTCAAATAACACTACTCGAATTAGGAGGCAAACAAAGGAAAACACATGAACTCGAAGATACAGATGGCATAAACACCAAAAGCCTAAAGAGCTAATCAATCAAAGCTGGAAGAGTGCATCCAAAAATAGGAAAGAAAAGAGTGTCCATATGGTAAATGATCCATCTCACTGGAATGCATAGGTACCCAGCCACTGCAACCGCTTAGTACGTAGGATCAAATAGTGAATACAAATCTCACACTATCAAACCAAGGAAGTAGTAGAACCAATAGTAGAAACCCCCCATACTGCTGACAAGGGAGTAATGACAGGTACATTGAAAAGATCGTCCAATATGAACTGCATGATGAAGATGAATCTAAAACATCAAATGTGCAGAGAGAGTACAAACACAAATAAAGATACCTGAGGCTAATGTCATTGGAGGAATGCTCACATGACAAAATAAGATGGAAAACAAATGCAAACATCAAACCCCCCTGGCACTTTATAATGGAGTGCGAGTACAAATAGCATGAACATGTGCAAGATCCCATCAAAGCAATAGAATGGCACTTTATCTCAGTGTGTGTGCATAAAAGAATGCTACAAAAAATGAAGTATACACTACTCAAAGAAGATCAAAGGCTTCTGAAACAAAAGAACAACCTAAGATGAGCCATCCCTCAAAGGGAAGAGATCCCAGGACCTAAAACAACCAAGATATCCACCAGACTGCAAAAAAGAAAGAATTTGAATAAAATGAACCTGGAGAAAAATCTAGAAAAATGACTCATAGCACTAAAAAGCTCTCTGAACAAGCTTTCCAATGATATATCATTTTTCAAAAATGGAGTTTGGATGTGCAAGATAGAGCTCCTGGAGTGCAAAACTAAAGATCTAGCTTTGACAGAGAAAAACACCATCAGAAAAAAAAAATAAAAAAAAATATAACCTCCAGATCTAGAAAGAGCTTGGAATCATCTTTTCGACGATATCTCATTTGCCAAATTTTGACACCGGATGCTCAAGATATGAGCAAAATACCAATAGTTGCGTTGGAGGGCCCAAAGAAGGTGTCTGGAAGGATCTGAGGATGGGTGACATCAAAAAAAGGATAGAATCACACATGAAACCATCAAATCTGATAAAAGCTCAGAAAAAGCTTTCCGACAATATCTCATTTGCTGAAAACAGAGCTCGGATGCAAGAGAAATGAATCCTAGAATGTAGGAGGTCTAAAACGCCAAGATCATAGAGAACATCTGAATTTGACAGCAAAAAATGGCATCAAACTAGCAAAATAAAAAAACCATACCAGAAAAAATGGATTGGGCTTGGAACCAGCTTTCCGACGATATATTGCACACCCAATTACGATCCCAGATGCCCGAAATATTCGCAAAAATGCACGGGTAGCTCCAAAAGGCCAACAAAAAGTGCAAAGATCTACTGACATCAGCAAACTTCAAGCTTAAAATTGATGTCCCAATGGCCATCATAAGGCAAAACCCCCTGGGGCTTAAAAAAAGAGGGCTTGGTCACGTGGGTGACCAAGGGTGCTGCAGAAGGGGCTTGAGTGCTTGCGATTAGAAGACCGCTAATTGACAGCTGGCAGTCACCATGACGGTCGGCAGTGAAACCACCGCTGGTAGTGATTGCGGCAACGAAGGAGCTCAGCGGAGGCGGTGGCGGAGCAGACTACGATAGCGGCAGCGGAGCTGACTGCGCGAAGCTCGGCGGAGCGGAGGCCACTGGGTAGGGGAGCTAGGCGCGGTGACTGCTATGCTAGGCGGCACATGAGTGGCCGCCCCTAAAAATACAAATTTATTTTTTATTTTTGAAATCATATGCCTCGGAGTGCGTGCCAGGTCGTATGACCTAGTATGCCAAAACAATTTTTCCACAGAGGCCAACTTGTCAAAAATTGACAAGTCTTATATGAATTTTGGCTATCTCAAGCCTTCTGGACGCAACCGTGAGGTTCGTTTGGGCCAAAAGTGCTCCAAAAATAGTGATCTCCTCAGGATCCATGCCAGGACCGATTGCAAAAAAATTTCTCACAGATTCCAACTTTGTCCAAATTGGACAAACTTTATATGGATCTTGGGGTTCTTGGATACTCTAAACACAATCGTGAGGTCCGATTGAAGCCAAGATTACCAAAAAAATAGGCCCCCCAGATTTGAGAAGAAATCCTCTTTGAAAATGCAGATCTGACGAACACAGCTGAAGCTCTCAGGAAGAGGACAGGGGCAAGCAAATCTGAATCTCTGATACCATGTTGGAGTTGATGAAAAACAACCCATAGCTCCCAAGAACACCTGCATGCAAACACCTGTCACAGAAAGAGAGAGAAGCAAATAGCTATGGAGGCCTGAATGCATTGATCCACGAGAGAGAAGAAATCCTTGATGTGCAAAAACAAAAGTTGCAATCAATAATGAAATGTCAGAAAAAGATTTCAAAGTGTTATGAGATCAATCCTTATAAAAGGAGATCAGAAAACCTAAAAAGGTAAAACCCTAGGTTGCATAATAATAATTAATAAAGCAATTCATTATTATATGCCTAAAGTTTAGCTTAAGTAGAAAGAGGTAATAAGTGACTGAATAATTAAATCAATATGATTAAATTAATCAGTAAACACTTTATTACTCTAACAGTAATATGTCGAGCCATAGTTGAAGAATGAACAGATCGATGTCAAGCTTGTTGGTGGAATAGTGATCGCAACATGATCTCATGTTCTGACTCGGATCCAGTGCGATTCTGGTAGTTGTTGGACTTTGGTTGGGCTCTGGCACAGTGTCAATTTTGCCTCAGTCGAAGCTTGGATGCACCCTCTAATGCAAACCGGGGATCCTTTTTTTATTATTACTTGGGAGATTTAATCCCACATTCAGCAGGGCAGAGGATTTTATGCTCTTTTTATATGTTAAGTCACAGACAATAATATCAAGATGTCAAATGGTCTTTGGCTCGGCCTCCTACGCAAGTTCGGGACTTACTGTAGTTTGTCAGATTCAGTCGACTGGTTTGACTGGGTCAGTGTACGGTGCTTATGCAGAGCTGAAATAACTATCGGGGAATATTCCTTGATGGCCAATAGTGAATGAAGGGCACATACCAAGCCCAAAAACAAAATTTTGTAGAAAAAAATTCTTAGAAAAATGCAGAATTTTTTAATTTTTTTTTGAAATCATACCGCAGAGTTGTAGATCAGGTCGTATGGCTTGATTTGCAAAATAAAATTGCCTCGATTTGGACTTTCATCAAATATGGGCAAGTTTATAGTTGATTTTAACTAAAACAACCTCCCGA
This sequence comes from Chamaecyparis obtusa, assembly GCA_027943335.1. Classification (NCBI taxonomy): domain Eukaryota; kingdom Viridiplantae; phylum Streptophyta; class Pinopsida; order Cupressales; family Cupressaceae; genus Chamaecyparis; species Chamaecyparis obtusa. The sequence goes on along the minus strand of BSBK01001182.1, from coordinate 221,497 downwards.
ACACAATCATGAGGTCAGATCTAACCCAAGATGCTTCCACAACATGTTGGTCTTCAGATCTGAGATTTGGACCTTCAACACTTGCACCAAGATCTCTCCAAATAGGCTAATCAAAATACTCCAATGGCTTTGATACCATGTAAGAATTTTCAAATAGAAAATATTGAACCAAGGATCTAGAGGTTAAAGAAAAGCATAAGAGAGATGATATGAATGCAATGATTGATATTGAATTGATCCAATGAATTCCCCTTACATAATTATTCAATGTACATAATAGGCCTCCTTATATAGGAAAGATGATAAAAGAGAATGATAAAGATTTAATAAGCTAACACCTATGCTAGGTGTAATCACATGTCCACCAAATGTGGATCATCCTCCATTATGCATTGAAGTATGTGCAATAGGATTAGGATGATAATGTGATAAGAGCACTAAAGGTGGATCTCACACCTAAAGTGGAATTCCTCCTACACCATGTACTTAATTAATGTGCAAATTCCTAGGTGTCTCGATGACAAACTACTATGCAATGCATTATCCTATGTAAGATTAAGTTAAGTGTAATTAGGAATATTTAATTACACCAACAGTCTTTAAAGTTTCAACTTATTTTCTCATATTTTCATTCTTAGTAAGTATCTACTTATTTAATTACTGAGAGGGGGTGAATCAGTAATTACCAACCCAAACTAAATTTCATAGTCCCAATACTTCTTTAAATAGATTTACCGATTAAGATATATTTCAACCTATAACATCATTATCAGTTAACTGAACATTAAACATCCATGCAACACATAAAATCAATCACACAACAATAACACCAATATTTATCTCATTGAAACCTGATAAGGGTGAAAACCACGGTGTGATAATAATGCCCATAGATAATTGTACTCTTCTGTAATACACCTGGTTAAGAGCCTGCCCCATTAAAGGTCCAATCGATTAGGGTTACAAAAGTATAGTTAAATGCTACCCAGTTAAGAGATTTTCCTAGAGACCTATTAAATTCTTTTACTTTGTAAGGAGTAACCTAGTTAAAGGATTTTAGACACTCTTTTGTGAATGTCACCTGGTTAGAGGATTTTACAATAAACCTGTTAGGCTCACCCAATAAGAGATTTTACTATCACAATTGTTAGAGAGTAACAGCTAACAAATGATATGTAATTTTCACTAATCTTGCTAATTCAGATCCAATGAAGTTCTTTAACACAATAACATACCAATTCAATTCTCTATTCTTCTTTGTATCATTCTTTGTGATCGCAACAATACTTCTCTAATTAACTTATTTGTTCCACCGATATCTAGTCTTTGATCACAATTTTCTTCTTTTCTTTGTCACGATACCAAACTTCTTCTTTCTTCTTCCTTAAGTATAATTTCCTCAATCATAAACCCTAAACCTAAATACAATAATTTATATCTTTCATATCAAATCTAACCATCCATATTTCTTTTCTTTATATCCTTGTCAGCTTGCTAATTGATAATTTGTTTTACTCTTGTAGAAACTTCCTTAATATGTTTTACCTCGATCTTTGTGTGATCACCTTTCTCCTTAGATTATGCTTGAGTCATCCCTCTTTCTTATTTCATCATCTATCCTTCTCTCACCTTTAGGTCTTTACTATCTCTGCTAAGACTTCCTTTGTTCCAATAAGACTTTATTCAGTGTACCGATAAGATAATAGTTTACTGGTAAGTGTCTTAATCAAATTACCTTCACCTTTACTCATATCTGATTAACATCTCTATGAATAGAATCATTCAGATAACTCCATAGCATATTCTGATAAACAATAAAATCATTCATTTCTCCACCATTGTTTGTCTTAACTGTTACCTAATAAGATTCTTATCGATGTATCCTTTACCTTAACTTCTCATTACAAAAACAATATTTTCCTTTTGATAGATATAGTATCAAGTCAAAACATCATGCTAAATAGTTTGACATCAATGAAAAACATATAACTAATTATCATGTATACAAATCATGTCTTTAGCAGTACCAACTAGTTATGCCAACAATTATGGCAACAAACTTCTCCCATTCAACCTGTCTCCATTATGTATTTAGTAATAAAGTCAGCACTAGGGAATTTATTCATACCACTTTCCTTTAGCTTCTTAGAATCCTTTTCAGACTTGGTTTGATCTTCTTCATCTTATTTAGGTTTCTTCTTATCACTTTCCTCCATTTCTATGGATTTTCTCTTTCTTTTGTAAGTTTTCTCTTCCAGTTCTATCTCAATTTTCACTTCTTTTATAGTTAGTTTACTATTCTTGCCCTTCACTTTTGCATATGTGGTTGGAATGTTTATAGATGGGTCTTCAAATATAGTTTTAGTAGTACCATATGTACCTTCTTTAGCACCACCAAATTTCCTCTCCAAGTGTAGATAATATTCTTCTAGTTTTCCTTTCAATTACTGATTTCTTCAATTGTAGATGCTTCGTCATAAGTTCCAAGCCTTTGTCCTTTCCTATCCAAGATTTTTTATAGTAATTCATCAACATGTAGGGTCACTAGTTCAGCTTATGCTTTATAACCCATAGGAGGTATCCAATAGGTTCTAGGTTCAACTTCTTGTATAAGACATGAATCGGTATCTACTAGAAAACATATATCATTTCTGTATTTATCTACAACACTAGTAGGAATCTTTCACATTTATACATCTTAGATTGAAAATCTTTGAAGTAACTCCATATTACCGTATTGAATTTTTCACCTAATTCCTTGATAAACTCACTTATTTGCATAACAACTGGTTTGTCTTTTGACCAAACAAAATTTCCTTTATCAAGGAAGAAATTTTGGAGATAGAAAAATATACATACCAATAGGGAACCATACTTGAATGATTTATTTTTATCTTTCTTAATCCTCTCCATGTTTTCCAAAAACTATCTCCTAATCATCTCACACAAATCGTATATCGAATCATTTTTCACAATCTGGTAACTAGCATGGATAGAACCACTGGGCACACTGTTAAATTTGTTAGATTGATATACCTAATAACCTATCACCATGGATGAAAATTAAACTTCTCTATCTAGAATATCATCTATATTCATTTCTCTTTTGTCTTGTCTGGATTTGGTTAACTCAGTAACCAAATATTCTGTAATCATTCTCAATGTTCACTCTAATCCTTGCGCTCAAAATCTTGTAACTATGTGAATCATCACCTTTGAGATCTTATGTGGTTTTTCCAACCAGATAAAGTGATCATGCGCTCCACTCAATACATATTGAATCTAATCAGGATGTAATTCCATGGGAAAATCTACCACATACGTTAACCCTTTTTCCTGTAGATGTTTATGTCTATCTCTCAAAACACCATTAACACACATATCCTCATATTCCTATTTGATGGCTCTGGCTCCCAGTTTCTCATTTTTGTAATGAATATAGGACCACTCATCCCCAATCAATAACACACATGGAGTAATTTCAGATAGGGCTCCAGTCATGTCTACCTTAGTTTCTTTGATCAGATGAAGCTTAAACATGGATTGAGGCTTGTCAACAATGTTTACCAAAATAGGTGTATCAACACTTCTTTCCATTTTGACCACTGTAACAACACTTGGATTCCACTATGAATAAAAAATACTAACTCACAGTATACTAGTTAGGGCTCTCAAAAACTTGATAGAAAAATAAACTTTAGATGACTCGACTCAAATTCAACCTTTGCATGACAATGCTCAGAATAGTTCTCAAATACTCAAATGAATGAAAATATAAAGTGAGAAATCACTTCCCTCTATTTATGGATGATATTTAGATGTAGCATGCTTCCAATGGTAAAACATTTTTTTTTAATGGTATGAATAGTGTCTTATCATCGATCAATGTGTATTCACCAATAATTGCTTTTTCAACCATTATAATGAATACCAAATAACAAGACTTAATGTGACCAAACACACAAAAGTTATCCACATCTCCAACATCATTATTATACCATTTTACACCTTAATATGTATATAAATCTTGTCGCTCTCGGATCTAGGGGATCAATACAGGTTTTTTCCTCTTTTTTTTGGGTGTTCCTCTTAAGAAAATAGTACGCTTAGTTTGAAGAAGAATCCTTTGAACCATAGGATGGTGCTTTCTATTCATATTATTTTTCTTCTTTTGGTTTTTCTTCTTGTTTCTATCCTTCCTTCTTCTAGGTCTTCTTCATTTCTTGACCAACTTCCTCTACATCAACAATTTTCTTTCCCTTTCTATCATCTAACTGGTAGGATGACCGGTTCCTAAACTGACAATCTCTAGCAAGGTGACCAACCTTATGGAAAAGGAAACATGCCATACTTATTGACCTCCAACATCTAGCATTACCTTTTTGAGCTCTCATTCTACAATTCATAGCTAGGTGTCCATGATTACCACACACTGAACATGTAACATCAAATTGCATTTCCCTTTCATAAGGCCTTACTGGTTTGTTTGGAGACCTAGGAAGATACACTTTTTCCCTACAATTTTTAGCTTTATGACCATAATTATTGCATGTGAAAAAATATGTTAGCAAGTTGACTATACTGGTGTATATGACTTAATATAGTGTTGTCGTTATGGCAACAAAGTCATATAGTGTTTTGGAGTCAGCGCACTTGATGAGAAGATAAAAAATTGGCTAAGTGTTGAAGACTAGATAGTATACAGAGTACCTGAAGGTCAAAGCATCAGCACATGTGCATGCGATAGAATTATGGTATGCACCCTAGGATTTAAGTTGCTAAGATCATATTCATGCTAAGTCTAAGAGTGCATGATCAAAAGATTCAGTATGAGGAAGATATAGAGAGTTCAAGTTGCACAAACAGTGAATACCAGAGAAGAATAGAACAAGTAGTCGACTGTTGGTATTTTGGTTAGTAGTTATATTATTGTTGTGTAAGGGATATGCACCTATGGTAATTAGGTTATAGACATATAAGTAACTTTGTTTGTAAACACGCTTGAGCCAATTCATTTGGAAGCGTTGTGTGTAATCGATTAAAGGGCCGACCTAGTTAATTGTTTTGTATGCGCATATAAATATTAGATGCGCCATTGTAATTAGATGTGATAAAAGATATAGAGTTGAAAGAAGCAGAGAAGAAGTATGAAAAGATTTTTTGAGATGTATTAGAGCTTTGCAAGAGGTCAAAGCATCAGTGCATTAAAGCAACTGATTAGACAAGAAGTATCACAGTGCCAGTTCATCCAGCAGATATAGTGTGTATCTGAGATCAGAAGGTTGTAGCCTTCACCACTTGAGTAGTGAGTGTAATACCCCAAAAATGGGCTATAAGTTCATTAACCTCCTATATCATCAAATCATATGAAATCGACATCAAAGTCCTAATCTAAGGCACATCTAAACATCATCAAATCTAATTGATTATCTTAAATTTTGCATCGGCGAATACTCCTAGTAATATTCCTAATTATCTTAATTATCTTTAATTTTATAATTATTTGGCAATAAATCACATTTATCCTAAAGTTTGATTAATTGAATATTTTCATATTTAATTAATTAGATTTAATATTTGCCACTTAATTGTGTAATTAAATTTAATTATATCTATTATTAATTGTATTATTTAATTTTGACAATAAATCTAATATCATATGAGTAATTGATTAAATTCTTATTTAATTAATTAAAGCAAGTTGTCATTATTTAATAATATAGTTTTTAATAAAATTTTGATTAAATAATTGATTAACCCATAAATCAATTATTTTATTTTTAAAAGCAGTTAAGTTGGAAATAAATCACTTTATTATTAAATTAATTCATAAATAAAACATGCACAATCATAAAAGCAAACAACTATCAATTATCAATTAAAGCTAAACTCTATTTTGAGTTAAAACTTAGCTTTTGCATGTTTTTGTGAGTTAATTATCTTTTATTTAAAAATAACTCAAAAATCAAGTTGAGTTATTTGAGTGATTTATGGCTTTTATCCATGCACCTCCGAAGCCTTGGATTTCTATAAAAACAAGGCTCAGCTCTTCATAATTCATCTCTGAAATTTGCATCCAAGCATCTCATATTTTGCACAATCACGCTGGTGAATTGGAATTGAAGAATCAAAGCTCTTGCGAATCGACATCTTTGTGAGATCAATCTTATTTTTGCATTCATATTACATATCATTGTTAGATTCCTAGCATATCAGTTTTCAATAGCATTCATATCATATCAGTTTTTATCATTCTTATTGCATAGAAAATATAAAAAATATAGATTAATTGCATTTATTCCATATCTAGAATTGCATTCAAATCCTTCATTTAGGTGTCGTCTAGGTCACTGATCTCGATAATAATCTGAGAACATTAATCTCGCACCTATTAGAAGGCAGTAAATCGCTTGGTTAGATAGCTTTCAATTTTGCATGATTTCGATTATAGCTAACCTCTAATGTTTTACTGAGTGTTGTGTCTACAGATCAGGTACAATTTTCACACACACATTTCTGGCGCCCACCGTGGGGCAACCCACCTTTGCATGCTGGTCTTGATTTTTTTGGGAGCTAAAACCCCAAAGTTTCAAAGATTTAATTTTATCTCCCAAACGGCTTGGAATTTTGGTCTGAAATTTTTTTTGCAAGTTGGTGACATGTCATGAAAGCTACAGTAAAAAATTTAGAATTTTCTGAGATGTTTTGAATTTTTAATAATTTTTTCTTGAAATTCTGGAAAAAATTAATATCTGACGCAAATCAACATATTTTTAGAAAATTTTTATATTTTCGAAAAGTTCTTTAAATTATATAGGGGGTCCATTCTTTGTGTTTTAAATTTGGACATGATATCATAGCTCAAATAGTCAATTTATAAAAACTGGTCTGTTTTGATAAAATGGGTCTCTAGGGCACAAATGAAGAAGTTTTTCTAAAATTTTTGCATTTTTGGAAAGCTCTCTATTTTTTAGCAGGGGTCTTTATTCTGAATTTCTATTTTTGTGGCCAAAATCATATCAAAAAAATTAGATCTTGTTGACTAGGTCAAATGCAAAAAAATAAATAAAGTTTTGTGATGGGTATGCACTTATTTTTTTTACATGGTTCAATGAATGATATGAGTTTTCATTTGGGTTGATTTCTGGTTATTATTACTGATAATAATTGATTTTTAGAGCTAACCCTATGGTTTTCATAAGTTGAATATATTTTGCATATCTTGTTTGCTTGTTTGCTTGTTGGAGAGTTCGTCACTTGCTTGCATGGAAAAGCTCAACAAAAATTGCTAAAAATCAAGTAAAATCTACTAAGCGCGTTGCGAGGATCCCAGGTATTCTCCTTCATCTAATAATATTTTGATTTGGGACTTAAAATAAATCTCTTATGTGTCAAGCTTGTGTGCATCTTTTCATGCTTTTGATCTATTTCTACACACTTGCATAATTGATACTAGGTTGTGAACCCTTAAGGATTCATTAAGTAGTCTTAGAATACTTGTGATTGATCTTGATTGCTATCTTGGGTTATTAGACTCGCTAATCCACCGGCCCCTCATTTCCGCCCCGTGGTTGCAATCTCAGCGCCATAAAGGGGAGGGGTCAACAGGACAGAAGCGTTAAATGTTCCACTTGGCAACCCTTTTGTGCTTTTAGGAACTCCCTTGTTTTCTAAGTTGTGGACTCATTTTTAGCTTGTGTGAGGTGTTAAGTGTTCCACCTTGTGGACTCATCTCATATTCGCTTTAAACGTTAAGTGTTCCTCTTTCTACTTTTTGGATGCTTTTGGTAGATTTGCTTTCGGAACATACATCTGTGCTCACATAGTAATTAGGCCCTATGAACACTATTTGTGATTCTTGAGAGATTGAATTCCTAGCGAAATCCTTCTTGACGATAGAATCCTTGTAGGTAGGGAGGATACTTAGTGCGTTTCACATTCAACTTAGTTAGTGAGTCTTCTCTTATTGATCGACACATTCTCTCTCCGAAGAGGTTGATAGATCACGTGGGGTTGATATCACGAGCTTTGATGAATCAAAATTGGTTAGTGCGTCTTCTCTTATTGATTGATACATTCTCTCCCTGGAGAGGTTGATAGATCATGTGGAGTTGATATCACAGACCTTGGTGGAACAAAACTTTGTCTTAGCGTGTCGGATTAATCTGCTTGCTTTATTTGGGTTAAAAGTGAAGAGGTGTCAAAACCTTGAATCTGGAGCCAAGTCCCCTTGTGGTATAATATTGTGAGTCATCTTTAGAGAGAGTTAACCATAGCGGACAATCCCTTCACAGGGCAAACTGCGTTGACGGAACCTCAAGCGGTAATAGCCATTTTTGCCATGGTAGTGACAGTCGCTATATAAATGTCCTTGTGGAAGAAATCTCCACGGGTATGGTTCATTGTTGGGTTGTCAGATCTCCCTAGCAGCTCTTGAAGATTAAGTTCTCAGACTGTGTCAAAACCCTGGTGCGCCGGGATTGGAGTTCACCCCTTTGAATCATAAAAGTTGCAGAGTCAAACCATTACTAAAAACCCTAGAGAGGCCAATTTTTCACTTTCAGGTATATGTGCGTTATTGCAAAACTTTTCAAAACATACACAATTAGTACTCTCAGGGATTAGCACAATTTGGTCACTTGATTGTTCATGCGCAAGGTTGCTTTTGCTCTTGTTCATTATTTTCAGACGTGCTTGAAATCACTTGCTTGCTGTTCTAAGTGCTTGAAATCACTTGCTTGTTGTTCTAGTTGAGTTTTGATGTTTGATGTGTTTTTAATGCAAGGTGTACTCAGGTCATCACAACGTTTATGTTTTGATGCTTGTACAAATTGCTATATCAAAATGGACATGATATTCAGGTCATCCTGGCATTTGTGCCTTGGTGCTTATATCTAATCCAACATTCCGAAAACAAATCAATATTCATATGTCCATGGTTGTATAACCAGTGGGTGTTGTATTGATTCTTGCACATACAAATCAATATTCATATGTCTATGGTTTCATGGCTAGTGGGCATTGTATTGATTTATCCGGTTACCTAAAAGTTCAATGATGATAACAAATCGACACATGATCAGTGACTAGGTCCTAGGTCTTAGGTTGCATTTCATTTTACATGTCTCATTGCATTTTGCATGTTTACATGATCTCACAATGATTAAACGAACTTCAATGCTTAAATGATTCTTCAAATCGCATCTTCAAGTCTAACAAGAGCTGAATCTCACGCGAAGGTTCCTCCAATGAAATAGCAATTAGAATCCTTTTTCGGGATCAAAATTGAAATCTGAGATCATTCATATTATTAATTGCTTGCATAATCAACCTTCAATCATCACAGAAATCTAAAATTCAACTTAACTGATTAGCTTTCATCAAACTATCAAAATTTCAACTTGGTCAACCATGGTCAACTCATGGTCAAACTTAGTCAAATTTGGTCTCCAGGACCTTCCAAACGATGCAGAATGCGTTCTCGGACGTATATAACCACTTCTCAAATCCATTAACATGCTTCTGAACTATCAACGCTGACTTTTCTTGTCAGATTTTAATTTTAATCCCGAAGGGGGCATGGTATTGCACATCATTCAAAGTCTGTAAATCAAATTCTATTGATCAAATCTATCAATATCTTTCATCAGTGATCAAGACAACAATCACGTCTAGTCGCTGATTCATCAAAAGACCTCATCGCTCGGGGCAAATCTATCATCACTTGGGGCATATCAGATTCATCGATCCATATCAATTTGGTATTCTCCTAATCTTGTAAACTGTATCAGTTTTTGTAACCATCAGATCATAGTGTTCTTTCCTTGGTTCTTCGGCAACTGAAGGATTTGGATGTGATACTTGCTAGTTCTGCTAAGACAATCGAGTCTAGAATGGGTCACTCACTTCTTATCAATCCTAAGGTTCAGAATCAGGTATTTTGACACTTTTTCGCAATCATAGGTTCATTTGCTGCTACAGTGAACATTATCTTTGGTCATTCAAGACCTATTATCTCCATCTTAATTCAATATCAATCAACTCCTATCTCAATATATTTCAATCGATTTCTATCTTGAGATCGGTTTATCTTTTGAATCAGTTTCATATCTTTATCAAACATAGACTATCTTTGAACCACTACGCTTCGCACAGTAATTCAAAGAGGGGCAAAATGTAATACCCCAAAAATGGGCTATAAGTTCATTAACCTCCTATATCATCAAATCATATGAAATCGACATCAAAGTCCTAATCTAAGGCACATCTAAACATCATCAAATCTAATTGATTATCTTAAATTTTGCATCGGAGAATATTTCTAGTAATATTCCTAATTATCTTAATTATCTTTAATTTTATAATTATTTGGCAATAAATCACATTTATCCTAAAGTTTGATTAATTGAATATTTTCATATTTAATTAATTAGATTTAATATTTGCCACTTAATTATGTAATTAAATTTAATTATATCTATTATTAATTGTATTATTTAATTTTGACAATAAATCTAATATCATATGAATAATTGATTAAATTCTTATTTAATTAATTAAAGCAAGTTGTCATTATTTAATAATATAGTTTTTAATAAAATTTTGATTAAATAATTGATTAACCCATAAATCAATTATTTTATTTTTAAAAGCAGTTAAGTTGGAAATAAATCACTTTATTATTAAATTAATTCATAAATAAAACATGCACAATCATAAAAGCAAACAACTATCAATTATCAATTAAAGCTAAACTCTATTTTGAGTTAAAACTTAGCTTTTGCATATTTTTGTGAGTTAATTATCTTTTATTTAAAAATAACTCAAAAATCAAGTTGAGTTATTTGAGTGATTTATGGCTTTTATCCATGCACCTCCAAAGCCTTGGATTTCTATAAAAACAAGGCTCAGCTCTTCATAATTCATCTCTGAAATTTGCATCCAAGCATCTCATATTTTGCACAATCACGCTGGTGAATTGGAATTGAAGAATCAAAGCTCTTGCGAATCGACATCTTTGTGAGATCAATCTTATTTTTGCATTCATATTACATATCATTGTTAGATTCCTAGCATATCAGTTTTCAATAGCATTCATATCATATCAGTTTTTATCATTCTTATTGCATAGAAAATATCAAAAATATAGATTAATTGCATTTATTCCATATCTAGAATTGCATTCAAATCCTTCATTTAGGTGTCGTCTAGGTCACTGATCTCGATAATAATCTGAGAACATTAATCTCGCACCTATTAGAAGGCAGTAAATCGCTTGGTTAGATAGCTTTCAATTTTGCATGATTTCGATTATAGCTAACCTCTAATGTTTTACTGAGTGTTGTGTCTACAGATCAGGTACAATTTTTACACACACAGTGAGCTCTAGGACAGTGAGTCCACACCCCTAATAGGGTTATTGTAAAAGACTCCTAATAGGGTCTAACCCTTGACTAGGTCACTGTACTAAATATATTGTAAAGCAACTCCTAAAGGGTTAAGGATCTTCTAACAAGGATCATAAAACACTAGTATAGAATATTAGTGGGTGTCAATTCCCACCGGAGTTTTTACCTATTTGGGTTTCCCTGTAATCATATTGGTGTTATGTTTTGTGTTCTTCTATATTGTTTATGTTAATGTTCATTTCAGTACTTAAGCATTCAAGTTAAGATTAAAGAGCTAAGAAAAAGATTTAATTTAGTGAACACTAATTCACCCCCCCCCCTTCCCCCTCTCAATGTTCCCATTCCTAACAATTGGTATCAAAGCTCTGGTCCTTAGTAAAGAAGTTTAACCACTTGATGAGATCATGGACAAAGCAGAAATGAAACATCTAAAAATAAATCTTGAAGTTTCTCTTGAAGACCTGGATAGATCTGAAAAACAAATTGAGGAACTAAAAGAAAAAGTCAGTGATGCTCAAACATTCATCAAAAGGCTAAGAAAATATTTGAAAGAATTCTCTACTAGTGATTTAGGGATAATGATAAAAAATCTCAATGAAGAAAATTCATCTTTGAAAGAACAGATTGAAGAATTGGATGATAAGCTGACTAACAATTGTGTGCTAAAAAGTTGTCACACTTCTATGAGTCATTATATCCAAGATTGCTCAAGAATGAGGTCTCAAATGGTGACTCATAGCTCTATATTCATGGAGTGCAAGGGTTTATAATGAAGGCCCTCAATTTAGACCTAGTTTGTGCCCATGCTAGTACACCATAAAATGAGAGATTCAAAGAGGAAAAGCAATAATGCTAGTCTCCATGATCATCAAGTATGCATGCAAATAAAAATGAAAGCTATTCTATATGATAACAATGCATGAAAGAAAACTAATCTATGAAAGGAAATTCTTATGCAAGATTATTCTATGAAAGGAAATATGAATCTAATCTAATATGTAAATGCAAGATTAATCTAAATGGATTGTCATGGGGCATGAGAGAAGAAGACAAGAAAAGAGAAGTTGCAATATCCAAGCTCAAGTGCTCAAGAATCTTCTCCAAAGTTTCTCTCCAAACCTGCAGCATAACAATACAAAAATCTTCTATCATGTAAATGAGAAGGAGAGGGCTCCTTATAAAGAATCTTGGATGGTCAAGATTAAGAGGCAAAAAGAAATGAGCAATGGTGGAGATTAAATCTTAGTTGATCCATGTGCTCAAGATTCTTTAAGAGACAAAAAGATGAAAAAGGTCCACCACTTAAAAATATGTGCATTCAAAGTGGAGAGAAAAAGAGATTTTTATTTATTCTTTATTTATTTTATTTCCTTTTTCAACACAAAGAGAGATTTATGTGGGGGTTTTATTAAAAGAGGAATTTTATTTAAATAAGATAATTTATTTAATTAAAAGGGAAGTTTTCTTTTAATTAAATGAGGCTTAGGATAAAATGATCAAACCTTAGGAAATATTAAAATATTTGAATTAATTATGATTTGATCAAGGAAATTGATTTAAATTAAAAATATTGCAAGGCATTGATTACAAAAATTGATAAATTGAAGAATGGGGGCCCAAAGTCTAGGCGACCGTTTTAGGGTGCATACATTTGCCCCTTTTTGACTAATGTGTGATCTTCATAGGAACACATGTAGTCAAAGAATGAAGTTGAAATGTGAGATTGATTTGGGATCACAAAAAAACCCAGACGTGTGATCGACAGACAAGAACACATCAGGACAAAGATAAGTTGATTGAAAAAGACAAGGCCAACACCCCTGTAAATAGGTAATTGTCAAGTCTCAAGCAAGGTTTAATTGATAGGTTTGATAAAGTTGAATCAAGGATTGAAATTTAATAGGTACTACCCCCTCATGATTGAAATCAAAATGAGATAGAGGAGAAACAGCAAATTGATAAATTTGATCAAATCGAACTAAAGATAAGGTTCTTGATGTAAGATGAAAGATATAAGGATCACAAAACCAAGGTATATCATTAAGAAAGATTATGCCCCAAGGTTGAATTAGAAGAAAAGAAGTGAGGTGAAAGTGAATGGAAGATAGAAGTTTGGAAGAGGTAAAAAGAAATGGAGAGAAGAAAGAGAATTTACCTCAAGAAAGAGAATGCCTCAAAATCAATCAACTGTTTAAGATAGGAAATTTTGATTGAGATCAAGAAAGAAGATAAGGAAATGAAGATCAAAATGTGACCACAATTGATTAAAAGTTCAAAAGAAAGATGAAGGAAAACCCTCTCAAACTCCTAATGCAACCTGAAAATGCAAATTAACATGATGTCTAACAATGCAAGCTACATGAAAATGCAAAGGTGTACTTGCAATAGAGCAACTGTAACATAGGATTTTGTGTTCATCATTCATTAGAGAATGTTAAGGAACTTATTTTCATCATTGGGCCATTATTAATGGACATCGGAAAATCACACAATCATCACTAGCCACAAGCACAACTATGAAAATATGAATGTGATTTATATCAAATTGGAATGTGGAAAGATTCTAACATAAGCATCAAAGACATAAAGGTCAAGATGACTTCAATGTTAGCTTACCCAATTTAATGTAGAAAAACCACTCTTGCATCAAGGCACAGATGCTAGGATGACCTTAAGAACGGTTGTGCAAAAATAGTCAAGGATGATGCCTCAAATCTCCTAAGTGTTTCAAGGGGACAACAAGAGACACTCAAGATTTCAAGACCACACCCACAAGCAGAAGGCAAATGAAAACATGCCCCATGCCCCAAGTCCTCTAGCTATGCATCTTGGAGAGACTTATTAGACAAGGACACTCAACAAAAATCAATAATAGTCAGCACACAAAGAAAATATCATGACATATCTCAAGCATTAAGTGTTGTGTTTAAAAATTTAAGTGTGTTAACTAATACTGAGTTTCGAGGATAAGGATCGAATGCTTGCAAGTAGGTAAGATCACATGACAAAATTGGGTAAGACCAAGCTGATAAGTGTTGGAAAACAATCGATGTCAGGAGTTGTGTTGAAAAACACAGTTGGGGTGGTGTTGAAAAACACCATTTGTGAGGTGTCCTAAAGACTAACGCATCCAAGAGACCAAAGCTAACATAGTTATGCCCCCTAGACAAAGACAAAGACCAATTCCAAACCAAGGCAACAAGGACAAGGAATGACGGGGAAAGGCTAAGTGTCGAGGATGTGTGCTAAGAAACAGGGGTGCAAAGGGCTCAAGTAGTGCCCGTTTCCAATTTTTCACCACTTGGATTTTATTGCAAATTTTTTCTCTTTTTTTTTTTCCAGGACTTTTTATAATTTTTTTGTATTTTTTCTACCAAGGTGCTTGTTTCCAGGTTTTCACCAAGACACTTTTTCTATTTTTATTTATTTATTTATTTATTTTATTTTTTTGGTATTTTTTGGAATATATAATTTTTTTGAAGATACATCAAAGCGCCTATTGCTAGGTTTTCACTAAGATGATCATTTTTTCAAAACATTTTCCAATTTTTAGAGTTTTTGACAATATATCATTTTTGGATTTTTTCAAGATCAATAAGTATGTACAAAGGATGCCCCCAAATAGAATGGGCATCATGGATATAACTTCTTCAAGTGAAAGACATTGATAGGATTAGGGAGCTTCTCTCCCTCTTCAGTAGATAATAAATAAGCACATGTCCCAAAAGCTACTATAATGATGTAAGGTCCAAGCCAATTAGGTTCAAATTTACCCTTTTGATCTCTATGTTGTTGATTCTTAGGATTTTCACATAGGACAAGATCTCCCACTTGGAATTCTCTAGGGTGAACCTTTTTGTTGAAGGCTTTGGACATACACTTTTGGTAAACCCTCATATGGTCAAATGATGCTTGACATTTCTCATCGAGAAGTTCTAACTCTTGAAGTCTCATGGTGCAGTAGTCTTCATCTATAACTAGACCTTTGAGGGAAACTCTAAGTGAAGGAACCTCTAAAGGTAACACTGCTTCAGCACCATATGTAAGGGCAAAAGGAGTAGCCCCAGTAGGAGTATGAATACGCATTCTATAAGCCCACAAAGTAGGATTTATCTACAAATGCCAATCTCTACCATTCCTATGAACTATTCTATGTAGGATTTTAAGAATGGTCTTGTTTGATGCCTTTGCTTGACCATTTCCTTGTGGGAAGTAAATGGAGGACCAATGTTGCTTAATCTTGAATTTCTTGTAGAGTTGTTTAAGGCCCTTATTTTTGAACTAACCTCCATTTTTAGTGATAATCTCAGAAGGCACTCCATATTGATAGATGATATGGTTTAGAATGAATAGAGAGACTGTCTTTCCCAAGGCAACAAAAAGTGGGACAACTTCTACCCATTTAGTGAAGTAATCAGTAGCAGTGATAATAAACTTGTGTCCACCTGATGAGACGTTGCGATGAATCTGCCCAACAAGATCAAAGGCCCATCGCTGAAATGGCCAATGAGATATAGAAGGAATGAGCTCCCTTCCTGGAGCATGTATCAGGTTACCATGTTTTTGACACTTTTCACATGACTTTTCAAGTGCTACTGCATCAATCTGCATCATAGGCCAATAGTACCCTACCCTAAGCAACCTTCGGGCCATGGAAAGACCATTGGAATGTCCCCCAAAAATGTCCTCATGAATGTCAACTAACACTTGGTCGGATTCTTCCTTTTCTAAGCATCTAAGAAGTGTTCCATCTAGACCCCTCCTATACAAATCACCAGAGATAAGGGTACGACGAGAGGCATTTCGGGTAAGATTTCTTCATTCATATTGGTTAAAGGTTTCAGGAATAATGCCATTATGAAGGTATGAGTAAATGGCACCATAATGGGATGAATCATGACCAACAAGGGTACAAATAACATGGCTTTCTTGGGAGTCATAGATAGGGTGATGTAGCTCTTCCACCAGGAATTCAAATCTGGATTCATGTTGTTCTAACTCAAGGAGTGAAGCAAGTGTAGCCATAGCATTAGCAACTTTGTTTTCTACTCTAGGGATTTGCTGAAATGTGACAAATGTGAAGTATCGTTTCAAGGAATCAACCATTTTCTTGTAAGGTACTAGTTTCTCATCTTTTGTTTGATATTATTCATTGACTTGGTTGATTATCAATTGTGAATCCCCATAAATGTGTAACTCTATGATTATCCATTCTATGTCCATCTTAAGTCCATTTGTTAAAGCTTCATATTCAGCAATGTTGTTTGTACATGAGAACAATAGCTTGTAAGACTTAGGAATCGTGTACCCATGAGGAGATACAAACAACACACCAGCTCCTGAACCATTTTGCATAAAGGATCCATCAAAGAACATCTTCCATGTTCTTTCAGTCATATACATGAGATGCTCATCTGGGAAGTCAATTTGAATAGGTTCACTATCTTGAATTGGGAAATCAGCCAATTGATCTGCTATGGCTTGTCCTTTGATTGCTTTCCGCTGAAAGGATCATCATCTATTTAGCAAGTCTACCTATGAGGGAAGCCTTACTAAGTAAAGACTTGAGTGGATCAATTTTTTCTATGAGGTGTATTATGTGTGCAAGCATGTAATGTCACAACTTTTGGGAAGAAAACACAACTGCAAGGCAAGCTTTCTCAATGCTGGTGTAGTTAACCTCATATGAAACAAGAGTATGACTAATGTAGTATATTGCTCTTTCTTTCCCATGTTCATCAAGTTGAGCTAGTAATGCCCCCAAGGAAGATTATGTCACTTGGTTTTCCTAGGATAGGAGGCATTAAAATAGGAGGATTTTCCAAGTATTTCTTGATTCGGTCTATGCTCTTTTGACAATCATCATTCCAAACACATTTGACTCCCTTGTGTAAGTACTTGTTGAAAGGTTGAGCTCTATCTACCAATTGTGAAATGAACCTCCTTATGGATTGAAGGCACCCTTGAAGACTCCTCATTTGACTAATGTTTTTAGGAGGTGGCATATCCATGATTTCTTGGACTTTTTCAGGGTCTACCTCTATTCCTTTTGTTGAAATGATGAATCCTAGAAGTTTTCCAGAGGTGACACCAAATGCACACTTTTTAAGATTTAACCTTAGTTGAAATTGTTCCATGTGATCTAGAATGACTTCTAAATCATCTAAGTGTGTGTCTCTTTTTTTTAGACTTGGCCAAGGTGTCATCCACATAATCTTCCATGGTTTTATGCATCATGTCATGAAAAATGGTTGTCATAGCTCATTGATAGGTGGCTCCTTCATTTTTTAATCCAAAAGGCATAACATTCCAACAATAGGTACCCCATGCACAAGTGAATGCAGTCTTTTCTTGATCTTCAGGAGCTATCTTAATCTGATTGTATCCAGAAAAACCATCCATCAAGGAATAAATCTCATAACCTGCAGTCATGTCCACTATCATGTCTATATAGGGGAGTGGAAAATCATCCTTTAGGCATGCTCTATTGACATCTCTAAAATCTGTGCAAATTCGAATGGATTTGTCATGTTTGGAAACTGGTACAATGTTTGATATCCATTTAGCATAGTCAATAGCTCTTATGAATCCTACACCAAGGAGTTTTTCTAATTCTACTTTGACTAGAAGAGCTATGTGAGGATGCATCTTTCTCAATTTTTGTTTGGCTGGTTTTACACCTAGAGCTATGGACAAGTGATGCATGATAAGATTAGTGTCCAACCCTGGCATATCTAAATAAGTCCAAGAAAAATTAATCTTATTTTTTTGTAAGAACTTAGTGTAGGCTTATTTTTCTTGTGGAGACAAGGACTAAGCCAAGTGTACTATTTGTGGAGTCTCATCTATACCCAAGTTGACTTCTTGTGTTGGGTCAACAAGAATTGAAGATCTATCTTGAAAGTAGCTAGGGAGATGATTAAGTACCTCATCCTTAGGTGCCTCAGAGAGGTTTTCACCTTTGGATACGTCATTTATTTTTACTTTTTCTGGTTCTGACACCACCACATAGTGGTTTTCTCCATCATAACTCTTTTTCTTTTTTTCCTTTCTTTTTATTTTGTGACTAAGGTACTTGATGTTTAGCTTTGTCATGCTGGTAGCTGGTTCACTGGTGGAAGAGACTACAGGTTCAATGGCATTCAAGTAACAAGTTATCTCATAATCATTTTGGAATGTTAAGAGCTCATGTTCTTGATAGCGTTGGGACTAATCAATGAGGTTAGGATGAGCAAGAGGTAAGTCAATGACTAGTTCAAGGTTATGGATACAAATGATATCGTCTTTAGTGACTGAAGATTTAGAGTTTGTCAAGTATCCTTCTAAGCTACCCAAATCAGGATTCATCCTAACAAGTGAAGAATCATCCACTAAGGCAACATGTGGGTTCAAATCCTCTAATAATACACGTGACTCATTAGCTACCTCAAGTTGAGAACTATAAGTATGGATGACATCAACATTTATGTCAACTATAGAAGGCTTTGAGAGAGAGTCTCATTCATATGAATATGAATATGTTTCTGAATCCTTACTAGGATGTTTACATCATGAAGGTTTGGGACATCTTGATGTGGAAGCTCTAATGTCATCAAGGGTAATATCTCTCTCCATCAAATGAATAATATTCTTACGTTGGAGTTCTCTGATAGGATCTTCTACATCTGATTCATCTTGCTCTAATGTTGCAACTGTCACATGAGCAACTGGATTATCTAAATCTCCCCAAAGGAGATTGGTGGAAGGGATCCAATCTTCACACATATCTTGTTGATTTGTCAAATTAGGCATGTATTTTGGTTCATCTTCACTATCTGACTCATCAAGGATAGGAGCAGTGCTCTTTTTATGATTCACAAATCCTAGGCCAACCATCTTCTTAGACCTGCATCCAAAAAGAGCATGATCAAGAGGTTCAACTCTAGCATCCAATCTGTGACTAAGAGGGGCATGTCCGAGATAGCCCATTTTTTTGACAAAAGTATACCCTCTTCCATAAGCCTTAGGAGAGGGAGATAAATTCTCATTGTGCATGTATTTCTCTTCTCTATAAATCCAATCTTTAATAGCCACCTCTTCTTTCTGATCTTGAATAGGCACTGAGGACTCTACAAACGTGCCAAATAAAGTCATAGCTAAAGAGGAAGGTCTCATTTCTTGTGAAGGTTTTCCATAAGATCTAGGCGAAACTGGAAGCTTTGTAAAAGAGTTAAGTTGACACCCCCCTACACCAAGGTCTACTGACTTGAACTTGTCTTTGCATTCTGTTAAGATCGCATTGAAATCTTCTGCTTCTCTATTAAGGGGAACATGAGCACTTGCTGAAATTGAGTTAATAGATAAAGTGCTATCCCCGAGTATATAAATTTCTACTCCATTGTAGGGGAACTTAACACACTGATGGTAGGTAGATGGCACTGCTTGCATATCATGGATCCATGGTCTACCAAGTAAGATATTGTATGCTAGAGGACCAGCATCAATAATTTGAAACAAAATATCCTTCTCAATAGGGCCAATCCTAACAAGAAGGATGGCCAACCCTTTGGAACTTCTTTCTACCTCATCATAGGCTTTGATAGTGATCTTCTTTCTGGTATCTATGACTTGTTCAGATTAACCCAATATCTTCAAAAGACTCAAGGAACAAATATAAAGGCTAGCACCCCCATCTATCAACACATGCCTAATATGGGTTTTTGATGAAGGGTGCTCCCCTTAATACCACAAACACATAACAGAAATAGAGAAACAACAACAATATGCAAGAACAGAAAATTGGCTTCTTATTATCTCCACAAATGTGGAATTACAAACTTTCAGAATTACAATATGCAAAGCCACATGAGCATTCCTTACAATATTCTGTAGGACAAAGCCTCGAATCAATACCCAGATCTACTACCCAGAACTATTCTGAACTGCCTAAGACAATAATACAGCCTTCCTTATATAGGCAATTATCCACCGCCTGGGAAGGTTCCAGAATTTTAGCCAATAAGGCCGACCAAACTTAGAATTATTTTATTTTACATTTTATTACATCATAGTCGGCTCAAGATAACCTTTGAAACCCGAACAGAAATTTTGAAGAAAAATTATTTTTCGCCATTTCGGGTGGCCCAACTTCCGAAGACCATAAGTCATCACCAGTTGACCCGCTCGGCCACTATAACCCCATTTCGGAAATGCCACGAAGCGCTCTACAGGCTTGACCAGCGCAAGCGCTCGTCACGCAAATTTTCGACCTCATCCGGGGCCTCTAAAGCCTTCAAAACTGAGTTCAAAGTTTCTGTACCCTGCTGCCAATACCGAAAATCTTCAATATCTTCCAATATACACTTGATCTGGCAATGAAACTTTACTGGCAGACTTATATGACCAAAATGAACCTCCAAGAAAGAAATCAGATCATTCTGAGCACATACAAAAATTACCAAAAATAGTAACTTTCCATAAATAGCAGCTCTGCACAAAATAGCCCTTATTGAATACAAAAACAGAAATATTTTTGGGTGATGCAAGATTGCTCTTACACCCAGGATGCTCCTGCATCAGACACCCGGGGTAATTTGAGAAGTGACCCTGTCACGACTCAGGTGTGCAGAGGAAAACCAAGACGGCTAACCTCCTTCTTTGTCAGCCATGATGAATCTTCAACAGGTCGTCCTTTCCACTTGACCAGATATTCTTCATATGCCCTGTTCCTTGTGCTTCTGCCAACATGACTGTCCAATATATCTTCGATCTCCTTAGTGTCTGAACTAGTTGCTGGAATACTCCACTGTGCTGCTGTGATCTCATCTTCAACACCTCCTTCATGATACTCTGTCAGATCTGAAATGTTAAACACTGGTGAAATATTTAGCTCAGTAGGCAATTCTACCTCATATGCGTTTCCTGAATCATGTTTCTTCAGTATCCTACATGGTCCAAACTTCTTCATTTTCAGCTTGTTATATGTACCAACTGGAAACCGCTCCTTCCGCAAATGAACCATGACTTCATCACCAACCTGAAATTCCTTATGCCTCCTTTTCTCATCTGTCTTAGCCTTATACTGTGCGTTCATCTTGGTGATATGCTTCCTCACCTCTTCATGGATGTTCTTCAAGTGTTCTGCAAAATCCTCAGCTTCAGCACTACTTATTTCTCCTTTATCTATCTTCCTCAATTCAGATGCATTTCTTGGACTACTTCCATATATAATCTGGAATGGTGATTTACCAGTGCTCCTATTGTCAGAATTATTGTATGCAAATTCCGCCTGTGGTAAAATCAAATCCCATCCTCTTGGCTTATCTCCAACCAAACATCTCAGCAAATTTCCCAAACTCCTATTCACCACCTCTGTCTGTCCATCAGTCTGTGGATGATGTGATGAACTGAACTTCAAATCTGTCTTCAACTTCTTCCACAATGTACGCCAGAAATATCCAACAAACTTAGTGTCCCGATCTGAAACTATGGTCTTTGGCAAACCATGAAGTCTCACTACTTCTCTGAAAAACAATTCTGCTACATGAACAGCATCATTAGTCTTCTTGCAGGGAATAAAATGTGCCATCTTTGAAAATCTGTCAACTACCACAAAAATTGAATCATGTCCCCGCTGAGTCCTCGGTAAACCAAGAACAAAGTCCATGCTGATATCCTCCCAAGGCTTCTCTGGTACAGGTAGTGGCTGATACAACCCTGTATTCTGCTTCACTCCTTTCGCCATCTGACATACTCTGCAACTTTGTACAAACTTCTTCACATCTTGCTACAATTGTGGCCAATAATAATTTTCACTAACCAAAGAAAGGGTTTTGTCACGACCAAAATGTCCAGCCAATCCTCCGCTATGCTTCTCCTTGATGAGATTCTCCCTCATAGAACTTCGTGGAATGCACAACTGACTCCTTCTGAATAGCATATCATCCTGGATGATGAAATCCAACCATTTCGTCCTGTCTAGAGTAACAGGTTCTGTACAAGCTTTCCAAGCTTCACCAAAATCGGGATCCTCTGGATACAAATTCTTGAGTTCCTTGAACCCAACCACTTCAATCTGCATTTCTGTCAGCAATAGTTGCCTTCTGCTAAGAGCATCTGCAACCCTATTAGACTTTCCACTCCTGTGTTTCAAAACAAATGTATAACTCTGCAAAAACTCAACCCATTTCAAATGCCTTTGATTCAATTTTCCTTGACTATTCAAATATTGCAAAGCTTGATGATCAGTATACAAAACAAACTCCTTAGGAAGTAGATAATGTCTCCACTTCTTTAATGCCTGAACTATAGCATAAAATTCTTGATCATAAACAGAATATTTTCTCTTGGCATCATTTAACTTCTCACTGAAATAAGCAACAGGTTTACCTTCTTGGCTCATAACAGCTCCTATTGCAGTACCACTAGCATCACAATCTACTTGAAACACCTTATTAAAATCTGGAAGTGCTAAAACAGGTTGTTCTGTAACTTTTTGTTTCAACAATTGAAAACTCTTTTCTGCCCCATTAGTCCACTTAAACTCTTTTCTATCCCCTCTCATTGTTTCAGTCAAGGGTCCACAAATACTGCTAAAATTTCTGATAAACTTTCTGTAAAAGCTAGCTAGACCATGAAAAGATCTTACCTCAGTAGCACTCCTTGGAGTAGGCCATTCAAGGATAGCCTGTACCTTCTCTGGGTCCATTTTTAGACCTTCTGCTGAAACTACAAATCCCAAATACACTAACTCTTTTTTCACAAAACTACACTTCTTCAAATTAATCAGCAATTTCTCTTCTCTCAACTTCTCAAATACCATACGAATATGCATCATATGCTCATCCAATGTCTTACTAAAGATCAAAATATCATCTAGGTAAACAATGACAAACTTACCCAGAAATTCTTTCAGAACCTCGTTCATGAGCCGCATGAAAGTGCTCGGCGCATTGGTTAGCCCAAAAGGCATGACTAACCACTCATACAGTCCTTCCTTTGTCTTGAAGGCAGTCTTCCATTCATCTCCTTCTCTGATCCGAATCTGATGATATCCACTTTTCAGATCTATCTTTGAAAAATACACAGCTCCACTCAAACAGTCCATAATATCATCCATTCGTGGCAATGGAAACCTGTACTTGATTGTGATCTTGTTTATTGCTCTGGAATCTGTACACATCCTCCACTCTCCATTCTTCTTTGGTGCTAATACCGCTGGTACAGCACAGGGACTCAGACTCTCACGGATCAATCCTTTCTGTAGCAGTTCATGTACTTGTCTGTTCAACTCCTCACTTTCTGCAGGTGTCATTCTGTGTGCTGCCTTATTCGGCAAACTCGCTCCTGGGATCAAGTCCATCTGATGACTGATCTTCCTGACTGGTGGTAATCCATTAGGCACGTTATCGGATACAATATCCTGAAACTCATTCAACAAATCTGCAACTTCTACAGGAACATCTTCTACTTCCTCTTTACCAGCTTTTGGAATTAAAGCAAAACATACATGCTCATGCCTCATACCATCTAGGAAATTTCTTCCATCAACAAAAGTTATCCTTGCATTACCACATACCTTTTCTTCAGTCTCCTTCAACGGTTTTAGCTTATGTCGCACTCCATCCTTTGTCAGGGAATAGGTATTCGCACGGCCATCATGTACAGCACATCTGTCAAACTGCCAGGGTCTACCCAACAACATATGGCATGCATCCATAGATATGATATCACACAATACCTCATCTTGGTATCCGCCAATCTTGAACTTCACTAGGCATTGTTCATTGACCATGACCTTGTGGTCATCCTGTACCCAGGCAATCCGATATGGATGTGGGTGTTTCTGTCTCTTGAGCTTCAACTTTGTCACCATCTCTTCTGACACCAAATTGTCAGTGCTTCCACTATCAATGATCACATCACAACATTTACCTTCACACTTGCACCTGGTGCGAAACAGGCTCCTCCTTTGCTCAGGTTCATTCTCACCACTCAACAGGACTCTTCTGTTAATCAACGTTTCTCCTCTTTCAGCATCTTCAGAATTTGATGATCTGGCATCTTCATCGACATGTGCAACTCTGGCCTGGCCTTCATTTCTCCTGTCTGTTCTGCCTTGGCGCTGAGGACATTCAAATGCCCTATGACCTTCTTCTCCACAGTGAAAACATGTTCCACGGAAGCCACCTCTTCCAGATCCTTGTCCTCTTCCTCTTCCTCTCTGATCTCTATTATTCTGATCCTGGAAGCGTTTGTAATTATTTCCTCGCTGATTTTGACTGCTACTGGCCTCATCCTTCTTTTTCGGATCTTCATTTCGGCCACCATATGACCGTCCACCAGATCGTCCACCGCGACCTCTTCCGTTTTGTCTGCTCTCAAACTTCTTGTTCAGCTTTTCCTCCACTTTTAGGGCAAACTGGTATGCCTCTTCAATACTGTTCATTCGAACCAGATTCAGCTCCTCCTGAATGCTTGGCCTTAACCCATTAAGGTATCGGGCAACTTTCTCTTTATCAGCTTCTGCATGGCCTGTTCTGATGAGAAGTCGATAGAACTCCTCTGTATACTCCTGAACAGATCTTCCTGCTTGCTTCAAACTCTGCATTTTCTTTAGTAGATCAAGCTCGTAATCAACAGGAATGAACTGTCGCTTCAATTTATCCACCATCCGATCCCATCTTGTGATTTTATCTTTCCCTCTTCTATTTCGCTCCAATTGAATTTCTTGCCACCAGATCTTCGCATGACCTTTTAGTCTGGCCTTCGCAAATTTGACCCTATCAGGATCCTCAACATCTTCATACTCAAAATATTCCTCACATTCATTGATCCAGTCGATCAATTTCTCTGGGTTAAGATTTCCAGAAAATGTAGGAACCTCGATCTTAGGTCTTTTCCCAATCTTGGAAATCGCCCGAAAAAGTCTTTCTTCCTCATGGTTCACAATTTCAACTTCTCCTTCTTGATATTCTTCTTCGGCTTCATCCTCGCTTTCATCTCTGACATTAAGATTCATTCCTCTGCGAATCTCTTCTTGCAATGCTCGCACTTGTCTCTGCAGCTCTCTAACCTCAGGTGTTACAACACCAGCTCTTCCGCCACGTTCCCTTCGTGGAGGCATTTTCGCGATGCGCGCTGAAACCCTAGCCACGGTCCTGGTGCAAACTGCCTCACAGGCGGCGATCTGTTTACACACTCAAGAACTCCTGCTCTGATACCACTTGATGAAGGGTGCTCCCCTTAATACCACAAACACATAACAGAAATAGAGAAACAACAACAATATGCAAGAACAGAAAATTGGCTTCTTATTATCTCCACAAATGTGGAATTACAAACTTTCAGAATTATAATATGCAAAGCCACATGGGCATTCCTTACAATATTCTGTAGGACAAAGCCTCGAATCAATACCCAGATCTACTACCCAGAACTATTCTGAACTGCCTAAGACAATAATACAGCCTTCCTTATATAGGCAATTATCCACCGCCTGGGAAGGTTCCAGAATTTTAGCCAATAAGGCCGACCAAACTTAGAATTATTTTATTTTACATTTTATTACATCATAGTCGGCTCAAGATAACCTTTGAAACCCGAACAGAAATTTTGAAGAAAAATTATTTTTCGCCATTTCGGGTGGCCCAACTTCCGAAGACCATAAGTCATCACCAGTTGACCCGCTCGGCCACTATAACCCCATTTCGGAAATGCCACGAAGCGCTCTACAGGCTTGACCAGCGCAAGCGCTCGTCACGCAAATTTTCGACCTCATCCGGGGCCTCTAAAGCCTTCAAAACTGAGTTCAAAGTTTCTGTACCCTGCTGCCAATACCGAAAATCTTCAATATCTTCCAATATACACTTGATCTGGCAATGAAACTTTACTGGCAGACTTATATGACCAAAATGAACCTCCAAGAAAGAAATCAGATCATTCTGAGCACATACAAAAATTACCAAAAATAGTAACTTTCCATAAATAGCAGCTCTGCACAAAATAGCCCTTATTGAATACAAAAACAGAAATATTTTTGGGTGATGCAAGATTGCTCTTACACCCAGGATGCTCCTGCATCAGTTTTGTGGATCACGACTTCAATATGAAGGGCAAGATTGTGTGGGTGGCTCAAAGCTTTATCATCATCCTTTGAAAAGGTAAGGTAATGAGGGCTAGCAATATGATTAACCATGTTTTGGAATTGATCGACATCTAAGTTGTTAGGGACATTCGCTACGTGCAAAGCATCCTCAAGGACTTACTTGTGTCTCAGGGACAACTCTAAGAGCTCAAAGATCAAAATTTGAGCTAGGGTTCCCTGCAACTGATCAACAAGATTATAACTCATTTAAGGATTAACTGCTAGTTTTGAGGTGACATTCTTGGATGCCACTTGCTTTGATTTGTTGGGTTGACTTGAACTGGGTCCTCTAATGAAAATGGGACCTTGACTCCGTGTGACAACATTGAGAGCTTGGGATGACATTCTAGAATTAGGACCCCTTAGCACCACAATAGGTTCTTCATCAAAGATAGGAGGAGAGTCCATATCTAGATCATAACCATAGGGATCTTTATTTCTCATCATATTGACGTTTTCTTCCACAACTTGAAGCATGTTGACAACATTCTCTGTAGTTGTGTAAGTGTAATTGATCTCAGCCTTGCCATTCTTAGGTTTAGAGGTTTCCCCCTTCTCATACTTTGGAAAAGGTTCTTTGAAAGCCTTATAATCAGCATTGGTGTTCAATCCATCTATCTGAAGTTTTCTATTCTTAATGAGATCTTGCATGATATTCTTAAGCTTCCAACAGTTTTCAATATTATGTCCAATGCCATTATGAAATTTGCAGAAGGCTTTCTCATCCCACCAATGTGGCTTAACATTAGGTATATGATGCTTTGTTGGATCTTGAGGATGCACAAGGTTGTTGGCAATGAGTGTTTTGAAGACATCCTCATATGAATCACCAAGTTTTGCAAATTGATGCCTCTCTTTCTTAGGCTTATCTTGTTATCTTGGCTTGTACTCTTGTTGGTTAGATGAATTGAGCTTCATGGCTTGAACAACACTAGACAAGTGAAGAACAACTTGATCCTTGGGTTGAGAAGAGTCCAAAACTCCATCATTGACCATTTGTTTGTTCCTATTCCAATGTGAGTTCTTTCCTTTATCCTTATTAGAGTTGTTATTTTGACCACTGTTGTTGTATTTGTTGTTGGCCAAAATTCCTTGTTCTTTCAAAACATCCTCAATCCTACATGCGGTTTCAACCATGGTGTCAAAGGAATCAAAGACCATTTTCCTAACTTCATACCGCATCTCAAGGACCAAGTTACTAATAAGGATGTTAATCTTCTCATCTTCATGAATGGTCCTAGAGTAGCGAGAGAATTTTCATCTCCACCTCTGCAAGAAAGTGACAAAGGATTCCCCTTGATGTTGCTTTAAGTTGCATAAGTCTAACATGTTGACAGATCTTGAAAGATTGTATGCAAAGTGTTGGACAAATCTATGGACAAGCTCTTTGAAATTCTTGACGGGGGGAGTTATGTTGGTGAACCATTCCATTGCTTGACCCTTAAGACTCCTTGGGAACAATCTCATAAGGTATGAGTCATCTTGATGGAACTCAAAGCTCATAATATAAAACTGACACACATGGTCATGTGGATCTCCATTACTGTCATACTTGTCATATTGGGGAATCTCCACTTTTCTAGGAAAGTATTTCATGCTCACACTCTTGTCAAAAGGATTAGGACAAATTGAATCAAGTGAGAATGCACTCTTGGGTGCCAACACCTTTTTCATCATATGCTTAAGTTGCTTGATCTCTTCTTCTTGGGATGGACCTTGCTTCTTGATCTTCTTGTCCACATCAAAGTTGTAAGGGACTTTAGCACCTTTGTTGATTAAACTCTCTAGAAACTTATCTTTGTTTTGCTCCAAGTATCTCTCCACATACTGTTGGAAGAGTGGTTCTTGTTGTATCTTCATGAAATCTTGGGAGTCAAGGTCAAGACTTGAACTACCTCCCCCATATTGTGAACCATGGTGAACATGTTGAGAAGGTTGTTTTAAGTTCCTAGGAGGTGTTTGTCTCCTATAATGCTCTTGTTGTGAAGCCCTTCTTCCTCTAAGGATAGGATATCATGAAGGTGATCTTGAATACCTTCTACTTCATGGGGTCTTAGGAGGAGTGGATGGAGGAGAGTTGTTTCCACCACCAATACACATGTTGTTGTATTGATCATTGAGTTGTTGAGCCAAGAGTCTATCTTTCTCTTCTTGTGCGGCTCTCCTTTCTATTTCCAATAAGGCTTGTCTTTCTGACTCTAGGAGTCTAAACTTCTCTTCCTTTGCAACTTGTTCATCTAGGAAGGCTTTCTTTTCATGTTCAATCCTCTTGAGTCTTTCACTTGTATATCTTGAAGTTGTTTGAAGTGGTGAACTTGGTCTTGAATGTTTAAACAAGTCATTGGTATATGATGCATTCACATGAGTATCATAAGGTTCATCGTCTTTACTATCATGTTGTGATTTCTCTTCTTGATAGGACTTCTTCATTTACCTTTCAGTCCTTTGGTGAGCATCCAAATATCTGGTTGAGATAAGTGGTGAAACTGGTCGATTTTCATTAGAGGAACTGCCAAATAGAATATTATCTCTGTCTTTCCAATATGCTATCAAGACTTTTATCCCTTTCTTCCTTCTCCCT
This sequence comes from Chamaecyparis obtusa, assembly GCA_027943335.1. Taxonomy (NCBI): domain Eukaryota; kingdom Viridiplantae; phylum Streptophyta; class Pinopsida; order Cupressales; family Cupressaceae; genus Chamaecyparis; species Chamaecyparis obtusa. The sequence goes on along the minus strand of BSBK01001182.1, from coordinate 192,384 downwards.
TCGAGTCATTATGTAACTCATATCCATATCTGATTGAGAAGGTGCTAAGGATGTGCTCAACTCTCAAAGATTACTCTTGGGATCAAACCAAGCTTCTGAGGTATTCCTAGGGGATTGATCAAAGACAAGCTATTTTCCCTTATGTTTTTGATGAGTTTGAACTAAGGGTAATTGATCAAAGACTACTTGAGGTCATTTTCCTTGATTTACTTGATATCTTGTCATAACCAACATGATAGAAAATATCCTAGGTGATAAGATGACCCTAAGAAATGTTGGTACTAAACTAGGAAGGTGAAAGCATTCAATTGTCCAAAAGAGAGATGATAAGATAGAAATTTTGCAAAAGGTATAAACCAACATTGCCACAAAGGTGCCCAATGAACAAATAAGTATCCCAACACATATGGATTAGGAGGGTGATTTACCCAAATTATATTTGATTGGATTTGATTTTGAATGGAAGTGAATTGGACAAGATATTACTAAAACTCTCCAAGCATGTTATCAAAGAATCTAAAGGTTTACTTTCTCAACAAGGATGATTTCTAACTAACTGATTCCAAGAAAGGTCACTTGTGAAATCAAAGAATACTAATCCAAGAGGTCAAGAAATAGGAACCCAAGGTGCAAACAAGGTTCCAACTATGAGGTAAGTGACCTACTATAATCTGGATCGACCAAGGAAGACTGGAAATGACACAAATCAGCTCACTATTTTGACAGACTGCAGGATAGTTTCGTGCGAGGGAATGCAGTCCCATGTGAAGAAATGCTAGGGATCATGCAAGAAAATGATAGGCTCATGTGAGAATGTGCATAGAGCCAGGTGACAAAATAGGATTAGGCCACTTGACAGCAAGTTTGTAAACTCAGGAACTTAGTTTTTTTGTTCATTTTAAAAGATCAACTAGATGTATCAACAAATTTGTTTTCATCAATCAAGCATACAAGACAACAATCAAGGATTTCAAGAAAACAATGTCTTCAAACAATGGGCAAGGGACAAAGAAACCTTGTACATTAACAAGAATAGTGACTTAGTATGCTACTCCTTAAGATTCTACTTGTGTATGTTCTCAAAATGTTTTTCCAATCACACACAGTCCTAGAAAGACAAATTTGGTTGCACTATGGTTCTTAGTAATGGTTTGACTCTGCAACTTTTGTAATCTCAAGAGGGCAAACTCCAATCTAGGTGCACCGGGTTTTTGACACATTCTAAGAATTTAATCAATCAGAGATGCTGAGGAGATCTGACAGCCCAACAAGAAATTACACTCGTGGAGATTTCTTCCACAAGGACATTTGTATAGTGGTTCTTACTACCATGGCAAAAATGGCTATTACCGCTTGAGGTTCCATCCACGTGGTTTACCCAATAAAGGGAATGTCCACTATGGTTAACCATCTCTAACAAGGTGACTCACAAAAAGGACCACATGGGGACTTGGTTTAGATTCAAGGATTTGAGTTTTTGGTACTACCCAAAAAGGGAGTAGAGCATAATCCTCTAGCCTCTTCACTTCACCCAAACATAGCAAGAAAACTCATTGACATGCTAAGATTGAAACCACCTCACCAAGGTTCATGATGTCAACAACAATGTCTACCGAGCTCTCTAAAAGGGACCAAGACAAAATGTACTAATCAATGTTGAAGACTAAACCAAGTAAGATCGTGAGATAGTAACAATATCCTCCCTACCTACAAGGGGTTCTATCATCAAGAAGAGCTTCGCAAGAAACCCACTCTCTCAAGAACACCACAAATAGTGTTCATAGGGCCTAATTACTATGTGAAACACATATGCAAGAAAGTGAAACTATGTTCTTTTTAGAGCCCGAAATTGAAGTGTGATCTATGAAAGCAATAAACACTCAAGCTAGACACATGAGAAATTCATTTTATGCCCAAAATCCAAATGTTATAGAGATTATAGAAACTCACCTTAGGTCCAAAGATCTGCAATCCAATGTTATGCTGCCTCAGCAATCCGAATCAGGGAAACAATCACAACAAGCATTAAATGTCAGAAAATAGTAAGCAAAACTAGCAAATCTGGAAATTTAGGTCTATGCTGTCAGAATGTCATGTGAGATAGTACAAAGTGCCACACAAGAAAGAACATAGGCTCATGTGAGAAAGTACATAGGGCCACGTAAGAAAGTACATAGGCCTATGTAAGAAAACACCTTTATCACACACATAAATGCTAATACCAGCAAAACTTCATGTGATACAGTGAGAAACTTTGTGCAGGGATCTGTAATAGAGACACACGAAAGTATGGACATCGCACGAAAATCATCAAAAAAATAAAATAGAATAATATGAGGCAAGAAATGTAATTTTCTACCCCACTGTGGGCACCAAAAATGTGTGCTAAAAAGTTGTCACACTTCTATGAGTCATTATATCCAAGATTGCTCAAGAATGAGGTCTCAAATGGTGACTCATAGCTCTCTATTCATGGAGTGCAAGGATTTATAATGAAAGCCCTCAGTTTAGACCTATTTTGTGCCCATGCAAGTACACCATAAAATGAGAGATTCAAAGAGGAAAAGCAAGAATTCTAGTCTCCATGATCATCAAGTATGCATGCAAATGAAAATAAAAGTTATTCTATATGATAACAATGCATGAAAGCAAACTAATCTATGAAAGTAAATGCTTATGCAAGATTATTCTATGAAAGGAAATATGAATCTAATCTAATATGTAAATGCAAGATTAATCTAAATAGATTTCCATGGGGCATGAGAGAAGAAGATAAGAAAAGAGAAGTTGCAATATCCAAGCTCAAGTGCTCAAGAATCTTCTCCAAAGTTGCTCTCCAAACCTGCAGCATAACAATACAAAAATCTTCTATCATGTAAATGAGAAGGAGAGGGCTCCTTATAAAGAATCTTGGATGGTCAAGATTAAGAGGCAAAAAGAAATGAGCAATGGTGGAGATTAAATCTTGGTTGATCCATGTGCTCAAGATTCTTTAAGAGGCAAAAAGATGAAAAATGCCCACCACTTAAAAGTATGTGCATTCAAAGTGGAGAGAAAAGGGGATTTTTATTTATTCTTTATTTATTTTATTTCCTTTTTCAACACAAAGAGAGATTTAAGTGGGGATTTTATTAAAAGAGGAATTTTATTTAAATAAGATAATTTATTTAATTAAAAAGAAAGTTTTCTTTTAATTAAATGAGGCTAAGGATAAAATGATCAAACCTTAGGAAATATTAAAATATTTGAATTAATTACGATTTGATCAAGGAAATTGATTTAAATTGAAAATATTGCAAGGCATTGATTTAGGAAATTGATAAATTGAAGAATGGGGGCCCAAAGTCTAGGCAACCATTTTAGGGTGCATACAACAATCAGGAAGTCTATGATGAATAAATCAAAGAGAACCTTCAACTTAATGAAGAATTGAGGCAAGCAAACATGGAAATCTTGGAGCTAAGGAATAACAAAGAAATCTTGGAATCTGAATTGAAGGAGACAAATAATCACATTGATAAATTGCACACCATTTCTGATTTGATAGAATCTTAGTTGTATGCAAGAAGACTTAAAGGAGATACTAGCTACATTGGATACAATGAAGAACAAAATCAGATTGACAACATGCAAGCAAGAATGAAAGCACTAGAAGACACCACAGATGCTAAGGAGATTGGAAATCAAGCTAAAAATCATGTTGAACCATCCAAGAACGAGTGCAAGCCAGTAGATTGAACTTTGTATGCATGTAATAAGCATGGACATATAGCAAGGAACTATACAGAGGTAAGACCTTTCAATGGTTACTATTATTCATGTAATAAATTTGGTCATAGAGCTATGAATTATAAAACAAGTCAGAAAAATAAGACTCGGCATAATCAGAGAAATCAGAATCAGTCAAATGTAAGAAGTTCTCAGAATGTTACATGTCAGATATGTAACTATAATGGTCACTCAACTAGACAGTGTAAAATGGTAACCCATGTTAATGCACCGAGGAATATAAGGCCTCCATTCATTTGTCACTCTTGTAACAAGGCTAGACACATCTCAAAGTTATGTAGATCAAGAACACAAAGTCAGGAAAGCCCTAGAAAGCCAGAAGACTCAATTCTGGATCCCAAAGGAGAAGTCAAGTTTGTGAAAGCTTCAGAATATGCAAGCATGATTTGGTCAGAGGAAAAGAAGGATAAGGTTGGTGAGCATGTATTGGATGCATCCATAGTGGATGTACCCTCTACATCTAGATGAATGGCCCTCAGGGTCATAGGGGGAGCTAATTTAGCTCTAGACCCCTGCGCGGCCAATATACTCACCCTTAGAGTATGCACCTTTAGATTTAACCTTTTGGAGAATAATTGAGGTTGTGTGCAAGAGCGCACTTCCTAAATGATAGTAGAACAAAATTTGGATATTTTCAAAGAAAGTCTAGTTTACGCAGCAAGCATTAATGGCACAATTTTAACTTTAAAGTACACAAAAGCTTTAAGATCTCTCATTTCATTCAAATTCAGAGCGATTGGAGAGCAGAGGAGCCCTAGCATTTGAGTGTGAAGGATTTTAGATTGATTCACCAGTGTTTAGAAAGTGCATTTGATCCGTTGCAGAAGCCCTAATCCATCGCGCTGATTCAGAAGTCCTTGAGATCATTTGGAAAGCGATATACAAGTAATGGCTACTCCCATTGTATTTGATGTGGCTGAGAAGAAGAGATATTTGTTTAAGAGGCATCCATTCAAGTCCACACTAGATGATCTAGAAGGTACATTCTCCTACACTCCCATGGTGTTATGCATGTGGAAGATATCAGGGCATACATATATTGCAAGAAGGAACCAGTAGGTTTGGATAGAATAAGAGCGCACATGGAAAAAATGATGAAACCTAATAAAACCTTCATGGATGAGTATGTGCATCTTGAAAACTACCCAATAATTGAATATGCGACTGCATATGAGTTCTATGAGTCCAAATGGATAAAGATTCTACTGAGAAGGATTCATGATGACCTATTCTGGATAGGTGAATGTGAGACCTACCAGATAGTCATACTATTACTATTATGTGTTCCATGCTTTCAGTACTTATTTCACAGGCATACTAGACAATTTGGGACACTTTTGTATTTAAGGATCTGTTGAATCCTATTTTATATGTCCGGTACCTGATTATGTAATCTAGGTACACTTGAGATACTACATGTTATGTTTCAGTTTTAGTTATGGTTATGTACATATAATGTTATATGATGTTTTGAAACTATTGTGATGAAAAGATGGTTTAGAAAACCAAAGTTGTGCTTAGTTGATTGATTTACAGACATAGTTTTAAACCATGTAGTTGTGATGTATTATGTTTATATCATGTTTATTGGACCTACTGATGTGTGCAATGAGTGTGCAGGATAAGTTGACCATGGATCTAAATGTGGGGATCCAATATTAGAACCTATGTTTATACCATGCATACCAAGGTCCTCTTTGAATAAAGAGACTTGGACCTCGTTGTATTGTCTTTTATTCATAAAAGTGGTTTGCATGTGTGTAATTAAATTAGTTAATGTTTATGTGAATTAGCCATGTCGATTGTTTTATTAAAATGTGCCAAATTTGGCAAATTGTGGCTTATGTGTTGGCATGGTTAAGTATTTTAGTAATTGATTGGGTCAAGGGCCTAACTAGGGTGTTACCTTAGGGTTGAATCAACTAACCTTGGGTTGGGAAGTTTCTAGAAGTCAACCAAGACCAGAAATCCGTGCACAAACTTTAGGGGTAGTTTAAGAGGGTCTTTTAGGCTCCTAGAAGGTAACCGGGGTCAATTTTAGCTACCCAACTTGGTACCCTATGGGTTAGGGGTCATTTTTAGTCATTAATAAGCTTCTAAAGTCATTTATTACTCCCCTAAAGTCTCAATTTCAAACTTGGACGGATTTGAAGAGTTGTGAGGTTTTGGTTAACCTCTCTCTTCTTCCCAAACTTGCATTCAACACCATTTATGGTGAAGGAAGGAAAGTGGGAAGAAGGGAATGGAAGTTTCCCTTCTCTCTTCTCATTGGTTCCTAGGTTTAGGAGGTTTGCCTATTTAGGTAAGGTTTTAGGAAGAGTTGAGTGTTCACCCACTCTCTACTCTTAGAGACAGATTCAGAATTGAGGAAGCCTTTGGAGAAAAGAACTTGGAAGGAAAGCTCCTCTCAACTTCAATCCACCTTTAGCTTGGGAGTAAGGTTGGTTTCTTGATTTGAAAATGCTTACATAGACTTGTGTTTTCTTGAGCTTGAAGCTCCATTAATGGAGTCGTATGTAGTTTTTAAGTTATTTTCATGTTGGGTTTATGAAATTTTATTTTGTTGTGTTTACGTTTGTGCTATATTTTGTATGGGTTTTTCAAGGCACACTCACCCTTGGGAGGGAAGAGTAACCTTGGAGGGGGTGGTAGGAAATGACTCCAGTTTAGTGTAGAGTCTCCCTTGTGTGGAGTGAAGTACATGGGTATATGGGTGCCCATGATGCCAAACATGCCTAAGGGCACTTTGGGGGGGCATAAGGAGGTTATTGTTCATGACTACATCTTGTGTGGATGGTCATTTCAAGTCCATGTGTGGCTTGAGGATATTAGTTGTTTGGCTATCACCTACTGAAGGTCTACCACCACCCCTATTATTGGAAGGCCTCTTGGAGACCACCTTATTGTTCTACCATGTGTTGGGAAGTTTTCAAATGTGGATTTATATAAGTGTTTTTTTTTGTCTAAGTTTTGTGAGTTCTTGATTGTATCATGTTCCTGTCCGGATCCCCAAGCTCGGGGGTGGCCATGTAATGGCCTAGGTTGGGAGGTGAGCCTCCATGGTCAACCTCACTCTATCAGGTATTTTGTGACAGATTTTGAAGATGCTCTTGGGAGCTTGGCTATTGTGAAGGGATGGGCCTTCATATTGTTGTTCTAATGTGACCCTTATAAATCTATATGAAAGCATGATGTGCTTCCTTAAATGTGGTATTCAATGGAATTGTGTTTTGTAAAGAGCCCTTGTGATAGTCAATATTGTAACTCTCAAAGTTGTAAATCCTGTATACTTTGGTAGTGATAGGATGTTATGTACCTCATGAAGGGAAGTTGTGAATTATTTTAAATTAATGATTTGAGTTTTAATTCGTAAGATTCTTGATATAATGTCTTTTGCAAGGTTGATTTCAAACAAACTATTCTTTTGTACAATTTATTGATTTTGAGAAGTTAAGTAGATTTTTATTGATTAGGTAGATCTTGTACTAAATGTTTCTATAAGGTTATATGAATTTATGTTTAATATCCTTGCATAAAATAGAACCCTTGTAAAGATTTATTCAATTAAAGGAATTTCCTAAGAATATATTTAGGAATTGAAATTGAGAATTATTGGTTTATTGGATCAAATTTCTTATCAATTTTACTGCATTCTTAACTTAGATAAATTACTCTTAAATTGATCTACATATATTTTAACTTGTTAGGGTAATAGAACTTTTTGAAAATAAAAGAATTAATCATCTGATGAAATATCATAAAGATAAACATAAAGTATTGTAAATAGGAAGATGGTCTGATTTAGTAAATTACACCTTACTATTATTGAATCTAAGATAACTTATTGAGCTTTTTTTTATAAAAAAGTTGTAGTTGTTGTTTGTTGTGTTCATGCCTAAAAATTTTGGGCATGATAGTGAAGTTCCAGTAAGGATCACAGGTGACCTAATTCATGAGATGACAGGTCTCTCTAAGAAAGGTGTCATTCTTCCAGCAGGCAAGGATGTGAGAAAACTAGTTGAGAAAACTTGCAAATCAAGAAGTGATAGGCACGGAATGACAATAGAGCCTATAGAGGAGAAAGACATCAAATTGATGTCCATGATACTGGGATACAAGTTCCAGCACACCTATAGACTAAACAATGTGTCAGCGGCCACCATTCTAGCAGCAATAAGGATGGTAAGAGAGAATGGAGAGTTTAATCTATGTGAGATCTTGTGTGCACAACTAATAGACAACATAAGAGCCATCAAGCATGACAAGACCAAGATATTCAAGTTTGGGTCTCTAATAATCTATATGTACTTCCATATTCTTGGAAAGGTGTTTGATTTGTATCTAGACAAATCTATTCCCACTATGCCACATATATCCTTTAAGGCATCCACAAAAAGTACCCTTAAGGACTACATGACTTTGGAATTAAAGACATTTAGGGTCAAAATGCAGATGAGATATAGGATTCCTGAAAGTATTGTTGAGAAATACAAGGACACACTTTGTTTCATGGTAGAAACTAATACAACATGAATGGAGGTTGTTGAACCAAGAACAAAGTGGATTCATCCACTGGGATATGAAGTTGAAGAGCCTATTCTAGAGGCTTATGCTCAAGTTCTGTTGTCAGCACCTAAGGACCCTAATGAACCTAGATGGGAAACTTATGAAGAGAAAACAAGAGAAGTAGATGTTGTATTGAACAGAATAGCAACAAAGAGAAAGGTTGCCAAAGTCACTTCGAAGATTCTAAAAATTCATGGAGTATCCCAAGCAGACCTAGACAAAGCAAGGCAAGAGAAGATTGCTTTGGAAATAGAGAGCTCAGCTACATCAAAGATAGAATCTGATGATCCAAAGATGAAAAATGTAAAAATTGAGAAATCTGATGATCTGAAGGGTAAAATAGATGATACCCCTTCTACACCCAAGGAAACCATTGACCTTACTACTCCTCCCAAGTATAAGGTAATGCCTAAGAGGAAGAAAGAGATCAGCACAAGTCGTCCATCCTCACAAGCAACAAGAAGCAGGAAGAATACACAAGCACCTCCACAAGTAAGTTTCAAACCTAGTCTTAGTGTGCAAAGTTCAAGGATTATTGATGAAGGTAGGATAGATCAAGTAGGTAAGTTCTATGAGAAGTATAGTGAAATTGAAAAATCATAAATTCATGGAATGATTGTCAAACATATGCTGAATTTTAAAAAGACAGTCCTAGAACTAAAAATAGTGATTCCAAACAATGTATGGAACATTTTGGAATTATTGAAGAGACAGGCAAGTGAGGAAGATCTGAGAATAAGAGAGAAATTCTAGATGAAAGTCTCCTGGTATGTTCTCTTGAAGAGAAAACCCTGTTGTTAGATTTGGTGAAACCACACCTCTAGACTAAGACAAGAACACTGCATATCATGGATAAAAATTATAAGTTAGTAGCTAAAGAGATAGAGAAAGCCTTTGGGAAGGTATTCTTGAATAGGATGTACCCATCTATTGCGCCCATAGCTCAAGTGCCCTCAAAGGAAGTCAAGGTGGCAGAGCACACTAATGTACCTATGACAGGTCCCCAGAACACAACGCCTATAGTTGAAACTCAACCAAAGGTAGATAAGTCTATGCCCATGATAGAATTATTAAAAGATAGCACCATTATCATTGATAATGTAGAGATAGCCATGGCAGCCACAGATAAAGACCTGGACAAGTTTGAAGAAGCTTTTGTGAGTACACAAGAAGCTGAAATTTTATGCGGTGATAGCTCACCTAAGTTGCAAAAAGAGGAAGTATTAATTGAGGACATAACAGATAAAAAGGAAGAAGAAAAGGTAGAAGAAAAGAAAGGAGAAGAAGAAGAAAAAGGAAATGAATCATCAGTTGAAATGTTAATAAAAGTAAAGCAAGATGTAGTGGATAGCACTCCTATCACTCCTTCTATATCATTGTTGCCAAGATTGACACCTGACTCAACTATTTTGGATTCATGGGGAGAAGAAGACCTAATCATGTTCAGTGTCTTAGCTATGGAGAAGGCTAAGGAGAAATAGGTAATGAGGAATCCCCTCCTTATAGAATTAGTAAGTATCCTGAACAACCTATTACCAGTAGATAAGAAAGTGTCCAAGGTATACTTTGTTGATGATGTAAGTACAATCCTTTCATAGTTCAAGAGTAATTTCTCTAGCTTGGAAAAATCAGCATCATTAAATGCAGAGGAGAAGTATATGTAGAAAAGACTAAATGAGTTGGTCAGTAACTTCTCACTAGACCTTAGTTCACTCAAAGTTGGACAAGCAACTTTGAAAGAGTTTGCAGCAAAAGGAAGACTGTTGTTGATTGTATGAATCAAGATAAGTTGACAGCCGGTCACTACAAGAAGATTCAAGAAGTAGAGGCCATGATAGAACAAGTGAGGAAATTAGTAGAAGACCCCTCTACTAATATAAACATGTGTAACAATATATATCAGGGACAGCTTGACAAAATTGAGAAGGTAGAAAAAGAGATGTCAAAAATAAGGGCTAGGCAGACTTAGCTTAGAAATGCTCTTGTGCCCTCCCTATATGTGTTGAATCAAAATATCAAGGAGATCGATGCCACCATGGTGACATATGATCAAGGTCCCAGTTTAGACTTGGAGAAGATGGAAAATCTATAGTATGTATTATGCACCCATCTCCAAACAATCAATGCCTTGATTGCATTTTGGAAGCAAGAGATCCAAAATTTACAGATTGCATACCCAAATGTACTTTTAGTGTAAGTACTTGTATAGATTCAGTTTTGTAACACCTTTTTCATTAATGTCAAAGGGGGAGTATGTATAGAATATGGAGCTATATAGTAAGATGATATAAGGGAGATATAAGATAGAGTATGATTAAGTGTTTTTTGTATTAAGGGATAGTTAGTCACTTTGCCATATTCCTTTGTTGCCATCAATGAAAAAGGGGGAGATTGTTGGAAAGTTGACTATACTAGTGTATATGACTTAATATAGTGTTGTCATTATGGCAACAAAGTCATATAGTGTTTTGGAGTCAGCGCACTTGATGAGAAGATTAGAAATTGGTTAAGTGTTGAAGACTGGACAATATACAGAGTACCAGAAGGTCAAAGCATTAGCGCACGTGCATATGATAGAATTATGGTATGTTCCCTAGGATCTAAGTTGCTAAGATCATATTCATGTTAATTCTAAGAGTGCATGATTAGAAGATTTAGTATGAGGAAGATACAAAGAGTTCAAGTTGCACAGACAGTGAATACCAGAGAAGAACAGAACAAGCAGCTAACTGTTGGTATTTTGGTTAGCAGTTATATTATTGTTGTGTAAGGGCTATGTGCCTATTGTAATTAGGTTATAGACATATAATTAACTTTGTTTGTAAACATTCTTGAGCCAATTCATTTGGAAGTGTTGTGTGTAATCGGTTAAAGGGCTGACCTAGTTAATTATTTTGTATGCGCATATACATGTTATATGCGACATTGTAATTAGATGTGATAGAGGATATAGAGTTGAAAGAAGCAAAGAAGAAGTATGTGAATATTTTTTGAGATGTATTAGAGATTTGCAAGAGGTTAAAGCATTAGCAAATTAAAGGAACTGATCAGACAAGTAGTGTCACAATGCCAGTTCATCCAGCAGATATAGTGTGTATTTGAGATTAGAAGGTTGTAGCCTTCACCACTTGAGCAGTGAGCTCTAGGACAGTGAGTCCACACCCCTAATAGGGTTATTGTAAAAGACTCCTAGTAGGGTCCAACCCTTGACCAGGTCACTATACTAAATATATTGTAAAGCAACTCCTAACAGGGTTAAGGATCTTCTAACAAGGATCATAAAACACTAGTATAGAATATTAGTGGGTGTCAATTCCCATCGGGGTTTTTACCTATTTGGTTTTCCCCATAATCATATTGGTGTTATGTGTTGTGTTCTTATATATTGTTTATTTTAATGTTCATTTTAGTACTTACGCATTCAAGTTAAGATTAAAGAGCTAAGAAAAAAATTTAATTCAGTGAACACTAATTCACCCCCCCTCTCAGTGTTCCCATTCCTAACACAATATTCATTAAATCTCTCACCACTAGATCTATAGCTAGATCTACATTCATAGTAAATATGACCATATTTATGATAATTATAAAAATATCCATCAAAGGTATAGGGTTTGATCATCGATTTTATACTACACACATTTGCAGTATGATTGAGGTCTCCACAGTTATAGCAAGTAGGTTTGTTAGGTGTCTTACCAAATTTTCTTAGATCTACCTTCTGATCTGTCTTGGTCTACTCAGATTCATATTTGTATGACTCACCAATTTCAAATGTTCCTTGACTAGTGTAACTAAGATCGGTAGGGTATTTGTATCTTCTTTGTCTCTCCATTTGTTCATCAATCTTCTACAAGCTCTCATTGTATTGTTTCAACTTTTCATTAGCATCTCTCTCAATTTTCAGGTCATTCTTCAACTTTTAATTCTTCTCTCTCTGAGTCTTTCATTTTCTCACAGAATTTTTTGGTTCTCAGATGTGTCAAGAAGTTTTTCATGGAAGATAAAATTTTCCTGAGATATCCTAAAGAATTGTTCTTCTCTCTTCTTTAGTGCATCCTTAATAACTTTCTTAGCCTCTTCTGCAACATTCCTTCCATCTTCATCTTTTCTCTTATTCTCAATGTCTTCACACATTCTAACAGATTATCCTTCAAGTTCTCTTTTCAGGTTACCCACTTCTTCTTTGAGTTTCTTATTTCTTTCCATTAGATCTCAAATAGATTCCTTATATTCTTCATACATGTTTCCTTCATACAGTTGATCAATATAGTCCTAGCTTTCACTTAACTTCTCAGTAAGTTCTTTCCTTTTTGCAAGAAACTTCTTCAACCTACCCTACAACTCATTGATGATTTTATGTGCATTTTCAAGTTCAATCTCATACTTGTAATTCTCCATCTTTGTAGATGTTTTCCTCAAGATGTCAGGCTTATCACCAAGATGACCAATGATCTAATACCAATTTTTGGAATTCATAGGTACTGAGAAGGGTGGTAAATCAGTACAAGCATATTAATAACTAATTCAACCACCAGTCCAAGCACCAATAACTTCCAAAGTACAAAGGATATAACTGATATAAGAAAATAGAAAATAACAATATCAAGAAACCATAAAATCATCACACATAACACAATGATTTTTGCATGGAAACCCTTAGAGGGAAAAACCATGATGGGGATGACACCCACAAGCTCACTACTATAGTAAAATGAGTTTTCCCTATTATGAGATTACAATTACCCTTTATGAGGGTTCTCCCTTTTAGGAGTGCCAAGTACCTTGTTAGAAGTACAATTAGATCTACAAAGGTCTACCTCACAAGAGGATTTCAAGACTCTATTTAGAGCTCACTTGATTAAGATATTTACAAAGAGAAACCTGTTAAGGTTCACCCGATTAATGGATTTTCTTCTTTTAACTGCTAGAAACAAGTGAACGATCTGGATATAGCATTGATTTCTTGTGAAATATAATATATTTTTTGTACTTTGTAACTGCTCGCAACTCTGCATCTATCTAATATCAGATTGCAACCTTAATTGATATCACCCATCTTTATTGCAACCCTTACAATATCATAAACAACCAACTACCAATAACCTTTTCCAATATGCGCAGTACCTTTTAAATATACTTCTAGCACCAACTAAAGTTCTTTTCCCACACAATAACCATGTATCAAAATGATAAAGAAAATATAAAAATATATTTCCTTAGACCGTGTCGGCTCAAATTCAAATCTTCATGGTTATATCTCCAAGATAGTCAAACATGTTTTGACTACACCAATGCATCACCTTAACTCTTCCTTTAATTGTGGCATCGATCCCAAGAATGCTATCTCATCAATTCTATAACTATAATTTCATGTCATTATAAAACCAAATATCATCGCAACATCTATACCACTTACCAATATGAAATCTTCCAACTGATGCTCAAGAACATAAGTGTTCTTACCAGTCTGTGAGACTATTCCAACAAAAAATCTTTCACCAATCAACCAAAATGGTTGTGGTCACAACCACACTTTACTCTAACCATGTTGATGCTCTATATTAGACTGCACATCATAGATTTTCCTTTAACACAACTACAACTAAATTGTGACCTCTTTGTCTATCAATCATCTGGACTTAAACAATTTATAGTATATCGATCACATAACCTTCACACCAATTATGATAAGTGTCTGAACTAGCTTAGTTTCCATCAATGACAACCAAACCAATTACATTCTATGACTGCAACCATGCCAAATCAACACAATTCCAACAATCAGAATGCCAAGGTAGACCAGAGGAAGGGATTTAATATAAAATGTAAGAATCTAAGCAATCCTATTTTGAATAAGACAAGGAGTATTAAAGAAATAGATAATATACTTCTCACCATTAATTTATTCCTTGAAGTAGACAGCTATGTGTCCAAAGTTATCCTAAATGTCACAACTTCATTGATTCTGGCTCTCCCTAACAAAGCAGTATCATCCACAAACTGTAGGTGAGAATAGGAAGATAGATTCTAACTCCAACTCCACCCTTGAATCAAGCCATGTCCAATTTTGGATTTGATGAGTCAGCAAGCCCCTCATCCATGATGATAAACAAATAAGGTGAAAGAAGGTATCCTTGATAAAGAACCCTAGAGGCACTAAAAAACTCAAAAGGTTCCTTATTAACCAAGATTAAGAACAAGGTAGAACAAACATAGCACATAACCCAACTAACTCATTCACTGCCAATCCCAAATCCCCCAACACTTTATATAAAAAAAAGCCCACTTGAATTTATCATAAGCCTTTACCATGTCCAATTTGATAAACATGGATTTCTCTTTATAAGTGGTCATGGAATGAATAGCTTCAGTAGAAATCACAATTCCATCTAGAATTTACCTACAAACAACAAATCTAGTCTTCTCTTTGGAGATAATAGTTTTGAGACATGGCTTGAGTCTCTCCACAATAAGTTTTGTGATAATTTTATAAACCACATTGCATAAATAAATTGGTTAGAACTAATAAAGTCCATTCACATTTTCCTTCTTATGAATAAAGGCCAAAAAGTAGAGTTCGTGGCTTTTAACATCTACTTATTATAATGTGATTCATGAACCACCTCCAGAAGGTCCCATTTTATAACTTCCTAGAATTCCTAGTAAGATTCAGCTAGGAAACCATCCAAGCTAGGGAATTTTACCTTTTTCATGTGAAAGACAATATTCTCCAATTCTTTCAAAGAAATGGGGTGGATAAGGACCTCATTCATTTCCATAGAGAAAAGAGGGGGAATTTACTCCAAACCAGAGGCTTCTTCTTCCCTTGTCGGAAGAGAATATTCCTTAAAAAAACTAGAGGAATACTAATGAGCTTCATGAGAAATATCTGACAAAGAGGATAGATGCCCCCCTGAAGAGAATAAGGATGAATGAGATTACATGTTCTCCTTTACTTTACAAATTCATGAAAAAAACAATGTTTCCATTATCCTCCTCCAGAGCTACCCCCAAGAGTTTAGCACCCAAAGATTTTTCAACTGGAATTGCCTCCTACTAAACCGAAGTATCCAGATAATCAAACTGATTAGATATCCATCATTCCATCCATCCATCCAAGCCCACTTCCAACCCATTCGCTTATTATGATTTTTTATAGGAGTAAATTTATTTATATCAAAAATATCATCTGACATGGGGGATTTCTCTATATCCATCCTAGGAGTGGAAATTTCTAGGGCATTAATAGAAGAAAATGGTTAGGATCTGGGATATTTCCTTTGTAAATGCCCATACTCATTACAGATCCAACATCTAAATGGTAATATCTTGTAGTCCAGTTGTTGAATCCAAGAAGAGGATCTAAGACATATTTCCATAGAATTTGGTAAAGGGTTATTTAAATCAACTCTGACATAAATATGGTCATAAAAGATGACCTTTTTATCCTGAGTATGAGTAGCTAGACCATTAGGTTTTTTGAGAAAGAGCCCAATAGAATGAAGAATCTCATCACACTAGAAATCTAAAGGAATCCTTGGAAGATGAATCCAAATAGGAACCCTTGAGGGTAGTTCCTCAATAAAGTTGAAGCCTACATGCCAAAGTTTGATAAAGAACCCAACATGGTTGAAAAAATATGGACCTCCTTCAAAGTATTTATGTCTATCCACCATGCAAGAGATGATAACTAGAAAATAATTATTCTATTCCAATACTATCCCCATATCCCCCTCTGGATTCCAAACTTTTCTGGCCTAAGATTCTTGAACTGGTAAAAACAAGTGAAGCCCCATAAATTGGGCATGCTTGCTCCAATATGTTATATCATCCACAATAAATTTAGGTTGGATTACCAAGATGGCTCTTTCTTGAAATATTTCCAAACACCCATTAACCTTTTTTTATTTTTTAAACCCCCTTTGAGGAGACATCGCCTACACCAGAATTTCTATTCAAATTTTTGTCACTTGCATGCAAGGAAGGAGTCAAGATAGAAATAGCCATGGTATCAAAATTTTGTATACTCTAAGAAACCCTAATATGAGCCATGAAACCTTTGAAACCCATGAAAAACCCATTTCCATAAAAATCCTTGCATCTATAGCAGAAAGACTTGAAGAAATTAGAATAAATTAATGGGGTGCCAAAGATCAGCACCACACTTAGCTCGATGATACCCAACACACTCAATCTTCCCCCAACCATTTGAATCTACTCACAACATAGAAAAAAAACACAACCCTAGAATGGGGAGGGACCTCATCCCTCTAAAGGGTTACCCCTGATCACATAAAAGAAAACCTCACGTGCTCAAAACATAGACATGACTAGGGCACACATGCCTTAGCCGCAGCCTAGACACATGCTCGCTATCTCTCCTCAGAAAATCATTCTAGAGGAAAATATTATTGGAATAAATGTAATCTTACATATAATATATTTTTATAATAATCTTTAGGTTTTAAATTTATTTATGTTATTTGATTACATACTATATTTTTATTATAATACATGTTTAATTATTATTTATGTTATTTAATTATATCTCTTATATTTATTATTATATATTATATATTATGCTATGTAATTACATACTATATAGTTTATATTATGAAGTAAAAAAAAATTACATATAATATATTTCGTCATAATATGTGTTTAATCATTATTTATGTTATTTAGTTATATTTTTTATAGTTATTATTATATATTATATAATATTATATAAAAATATTAAATTTATAAGTGAATATATAATTTTTTTATATAGTATTTTTAAATTCATTCATCGTGAGGGAGTTAAGGAGGGAGGGAGAGAAGACAAAGATAGATTAAAGAAGAAAACAAAATTACAAGATGAAGGAAGACATGAAAAAGGGACCAATAGTAAAAATGGTGTGTTCTTTGATTACACCATCCATGTTCAAATTAGATTTTGAAGCCAAATGTATTTTTTAAATTAAACATATTTATTTATTATTTGTACAATAATTTAATTTAACATTTAAATTAGATAATGGAGAAATTTATTTTTAAAAGATTTTATTTTATATTAGTCATTTAGATTTTTTATTTATTTTTAGATGAATGTGTGTCCATATCATTACTAGCATATCCATATTATGAAGAATCTATGTAAGATTCATTAAGAGATGCCATTTTTTAGAAGACTAAACACTTATTGTAACTAAATCCTAACCCTTATTGTTATTCTAATTGATTGTAACCTTAATTTAAATGTAAAACTAATTGTACCTTAAAACCTAATCTTACTCATAAGAATATCCTCAACTTATAATTGGCTAATATTAAGGGTGAAAATCAAGGTGCAATATGTAAATATAAGATTTTCATTTTTATCACAATTTTAGAGCCTATATACTTTAAAAAAAATCAAATTAAAGGCTTCAATACATTGTTGTTGATTTGAGTCACATAAAATATGTTGTTCTCTCTTTGTGTCTAAACATGAAGGACTAGCCTTGGCATACTCTAAAATTTCAATCATAAAAGGAGTAGACTTTAATACATGGTCATTTCCAAGGTTTATGGAAATTTAGTGCATGTGATATTCTTTCTCCATTTTCACACCTTAAAATTTTTCTAAAGCATCCACAATTGTGGAATATTATGTTTTCTTAGATTATAATTAGAATATTTAGGTAGTCAATGGAATTTATTGTACATTACTATATATAATATAATCCTTACATATAATATTAATTAAAATATTACATATGTTATTGTTTATTATTGGACAATGGACAACATGCTAATCTTGTCCCTGTCACCATCAATTTGCAATGCCATCCAGAACTATAGCATTACTCAATGACACTTGTCGTTAGATATAAGAGAATTTCGCATAACCTGCCATACTAATTCTTTAACTATTAATTGACCATAAGAATTAATTATATCTATTATTTGAAATATGTGTTCAAGGCACTTACTTTGGATACAAATTCTAATACAACCCAAAATGGATTTAAAAAACTAAATATGTATGGATATGATCTTTATTGCAGGTCTACTGACAAGATTCAGAGTAGTGAACCAAATTGTATTGCTCCAATGCTTCTACCCGAACAAGATTAAAAAAATAGTAAGAAATCTCGCAAGATGACACAAATATTAAAAGGTAGACCAAATATTGAACATGTACACGAATTCAAAATTTTATGTGTTACATGTCACAAATATTTACAAAGTATTCAATCAAAACATACATCATCTTACAAATTGAACACATAAATCAGACAAAACAAACAAAGGTATGTTTCTAATACTACTTTCTATCTTTGTTTCTTTCAAACTTATAATTTTTAAAACATCGTATGTACACAATTACTATAACAATTGTTTAACAAAACCACTTTAATACTTATAAAACCAAATCACAGATAGTTTGCATAACTTCACAAAGAAACATATTTAATGCTCTCATTTTGTGAATCTCTAGAAGAAGTTAACATCACTCCAGAAGACCCTATTACTCCAATCCTTCTACCTGAAGAAGAGTCCAACAAAAATTAGTATGACATGTCAATAATGCTAAATATAGTGAAAGAAAATTCAACTTTTGAACAATTATCTGACTCCCTATTTGTTTTCTTCACCTTATACAACCAATTACAAAGTATTGAATCAAATAACACATCATCTCATAAAGAAAATATAAAAGTTAGCCAAAGAAGAAAAAAGGTACTACTTCAAAAACTAATATACAACAACATAGTTGCTTGACCTTTCTCTTATTCTAGATTAAATTACACGTTCCATTGTTAATTATTTTCTAAAAAAATATTACCTCCATAAAATAAATTGTAGAATTTTGATTGTTAATTAGGTTGACATTAGTACTTCCATGCCCCAATACAATTCTTGATATTTGCACACAATGTACATGGTCTATATTTGAAGGAGGTGTGCTTGTTATATACAACCATGCCTCTATGAATTACAACAACGTGAAAAACAAATCTCAAAGTGTTCATGTTGACCTCCTCGATTGCAATGGGCAAATGACCATAATAGTTAACATAAGCAACAATTTAATAAACACATACTTGTCATGCATGTCTATTGGCTCTAACATCTACATAATCAATTTTATCATTAAAAAAAACACAATATGAAATAGGTGATATATACTATTGCCTTGCCCTTACTCCTTCAACCATCATTGAAATAGTGCCACTCATTTGCAAAGAACAAAGGTTAAAAATAGACATGACAATCTCCCAAATCTTAGAAGCAAACTAAAATTATTCAGTTGGTTCTTTGGGAGCAATTGTTACAAGTTACCACATCCAAAAATAATTTCTAAGTGCACATCAAATATGGAGACCTTCAAAAAGACATGACAACCATACATTTCTAACTATTAAATACTTATTTTCATTTACTTAATTGATTATCATAATCTAACATATATTGACATTTTCTTTTTCATAGGTCATTATTCTCAATAGCAATATAGACTTGTGTGCAAAACAACAAAACATGTTCTCCATAACAGACATGCCATTGTTGTTGTTTAAAAATGTTGTCTGAAATGGATCAAAAGGCCCAACTTCCTTCTGCACTTCAACCTCTGACGAACTAAATGATGATTGCACTAAAGAACACTTGCAAACTCTTGAAAAGATGCAACATTTAGGCAAGAATTAAAAAAAATCATCAAAATAATTATATAGTTTACTACAAAGCACAAGATATATATTTATATTA
Source organism: Chamaecyparis obtusa (assembly GCA_027943335.1). Lineage (NCBI taxonomy): Eukaryota > Viridiplantae > Streptophyta > Pinopsida > Cupressales > Cupressaceae > Chamaecyparis > Chamaecyparis obtusa. Next base: position 172,290 of record BSBK01001182.1, on the reverse strand, counting down.
CATTACAAAAGACTTATCCAAGTTCTAGGCACACTAAAGGAAAAAGACATCCAATTCCCTCTGTTTGAATCTTGCTGCAAAATGTGTCACTATATGATGCCTCCGAACAAAAATTTTGCCAACTACATCCATTAAAAAAAGTCCACCCATCTCTCATATCAACTAAATCCACAATGCAAATTGCAAAGTCACGAGGGCAACATTGACTATTCCTTATATGGAGAGCTACTAAAAGAAGTCATTCCATACCTTACACAAGTTACACATGAATATTACAAAAAAAAAATTCACAAGAAATCTTCATGTTACGAATATTCCATCTACATTGAAGTTTACACTATATATAAACAAGTCCATTATTAACATTCTGAAGAAGTGACCTACTCAATACTTTTTTACGGTTACAATATAAACAAATTACATTGTTGAACATGTTTAGGCTATTTTGTTTTTTAACTAAAGTATGTAAATAGTATGTAAGATTCTTTGAAGTTGAACTCTATTTGTCAAACACAAACACTCACACTTTTCTCGCTCTACCTTTTCAGTCACTGTTTCTTTTAACAGAATTGAATAATATATTTTTGGCTTGTTAGTGATATTATGTTTAAAAGCTCTCCCTAGAACTCCAATTAACTAGGTAAATATCTCTTGATGGTATGCATAGGTTGGACAATTTTTCATGTCTTCCATAACCATTATCTATGATTCTGCAATTTTGAATGTACAAATATGACTAAATTCTATCGGTTGTACTAGTTTTTGATTTGATTGAATTTGCATCAACTTATTTTTGGGAGGCTCTATTTGTGTTTATGGGATCATTAATTATACATATAGTGATCGATGGATCTATTGTTTCTATTGGATATCATTTCTTGGTTCCCTCTATGTCTCCTAAGATTAGGTTATGCCATCTCTTATCTTAAGGACCGTGTCAAGTCAACTGTTTGTCAATTCCTTTGTACAAGGCTTCTATTTTTGACATGATCAATCTCAATTCTATTTTTATTTTCTACCCCTATCTCTTCATTGGTGCTTTTATCCTTTCCTCGATCTTGATTCAATTCCCCTATTTTTGATACCCTAGTTCCTATTGCAACCAAACACTTTTTGTCATTCGTAATTTGTGCTATCTAATCCTAGTAAGCTAGATTTTCCTATTTTATATGCTAGTGATAGATTATCCAATATGATAGGTTATACTCCTAAATAGGTCATTGGAAACAAATTTTCCTATTTTATATGCTAGTGCTAGATTTAACTATACATTTATTTCAAATAAATTTTAATCAAACAACCATAATCAAAGCAGTTGAAATGTGAAATGGGCTTGGAGTTATTTGCAAAACCTATCATATGGAAAGACTAACAATATGTATACTAGAGAAATATATGAACTTGTTACCTATGATTTTTGCTCGTTATTTTTCACTCTTTCTTTTTCAAAAATCACCCTATAACCTTTTTTTGAAATACATTATCGCCATAGTTGGTTCTCTTCCTTTTTCATATACCTCTTGTCGATTGAAATTGAATCATGAACTAGCCTTAGTTCAAGGTTCAAGGTTCAATATCATCCCATGGTGTGTTTTTATTTCCTTTTTGTTTTCACGTAAACTAGGCAGCATGTTTTACAAAATACAACTCTCCATTGAACTTCAAATTGTGGACTGTCCTAGTTCAAAGTTTAAGGTTCAATCGCGCCTTTTAGCTCATATTACATTTTGATGATCATTAGTTTTCTTTATTGCCGCTTGTTTTGCCTTTTTTTAACATACCAAGGGATAGTCATGTCTTGTTCCAAATTGAACTCAACCTTTGAACTTTCTTAGTTCGAAGTTCAAATTTCAATGGATGCTCTCAAGCCAAGAGGAAGAAAAGGTGATAGTGATGTGAGGAAAATGACAGCTGGCAGAGAATATGGCATCCGTGCATGGCGTGGATCTAATCATTATGAGAAATGATATTTAAGTGTCATTTCACTCATGAGAAAGTACAAAAATTAATACAATGATTAAAGAAAACCTCATGTCATCATTGATTTACTTGTCTTTCCTTTCCCGTTTCCTTTTTATTTTCAGTTTTTCGGCCTTTCTATTTTGACTCCCTGGCCTACGAAACCAAAGCTTTAAGTTCATCCTTCATCCTCAAGAGTCCTTGTCCCCAGATAGAGCTATTGTTACCTCTAATTTTTTCTCATTATTTTTCACTCTTTCTTTTTCAAAAATCACCATATAACCTTTTTTTGAAATACATTGTTGCCATACTTGGTTCTCATCCTTTTGCATATACCTCTTGTCGATTGAACTTGAATATTGAACTAGCCTTAGTTCAAGGTTCAATGTTCAATATCACCCTGTGGTATGTGTTTATTTCCTTTTTGTTTTCATGTAAACTAGGTAGCATGTTTTGCAAAATGCAGCTCTCCATTGAACTTCAAACTGTGAATTGTCCTAGTTCAAAGTTCAAGGTTCAAATGCGCCTTTTAGCTTGTATTACATTTTGATGATCATTAGTTTTCTTTATTACAGCTTGTTTTGCCTTTTTTTAAACCTACCAAGGGGTAGTCATGTCTTGTTCCAAATTGAACTTGACCTTTGAACTTTCTTAGTTTGGAGTTCAAAGTTCAATGGATGCTCTCAAGCCAAGAGGAAGAAAAGGCTGCGGTGATGTGACAGAAATGACAAATGGCAAAGAATATGGCATCTGTGCATGGAATGAATATAATAATTATGAGAAATGACATTTAAGTGTCATTTCACTCATGAAAAAGTATAGCAATTAATGTGGTAATTAAAGAAAACCTCATGTCATCATTGATTAAATCTTTTGGCCATCATTTCATCATTAATTGCAAATTTCTTGCAATCTTGTGAAGAATTTGTAAATAAATGGGTGATACTTATCTTTTCTGTCTATTGTGGAAAACAAATTCTCTTGGAAGAGGCAATGGTAACAGAGCAATTGAGGTATCATTTTCCCTCTCAAAGCTTAGAGAATTGTGTGAAATAACAAGTTAGTCATCTTCTCTTGGCATTCTTGATTCAAATTGAAGCTGTTTGTATTTTTTTAAGTTAAAAGTTCCCTGTATAGCTTATACATTTTTTTGTTCCTTTTTATTTGTATTGATTCACCATGAAACCTCCACTCCCAAATTTTGGGCACACCTCTTGCTTAATAAGTTTGTGACCTGAGTGTGACAACACATCAATACGATCAGGGGAATTAGAAGAAATTAGGAGAAAGGTTAAGAACCATGTTCCAGGTTCCATGATAGAAAAGGTAATCTAGAGTGGACTGGCAAAAGCTGTTGCATTTCCCATAGTGACTCTGTGCCCAGAACTGGTAGTGGAATGTGCCAAATGTTATAGCATGGAAGAGAAATGCATCAAAAAGATAGATGAGATCCCTTTGGTCTGTATAAATAGAGATTTCATTCTAACTGCGACGGGTATTCCTAAGAAGGATCCCTATAAGGGTTGGACCATTCCTTCTTCTCAGTATGTTTTCTCTACTAAACAACAAGTCTATAGGAATGAGATCACTTAGAATGGGTTGTTAAAGGCACAAAAGGGAGGGTCTAGGCTTCCTAAACCTCTTACCATAGATCATTTCAAACCATAAGTCGCAAATTTGGTTATATTACTCAACAAAATCAAGGGGAACCAACATGCATAATACTGGCAAGACTGAATGTATTTCTACATCCAAATAACCCTAGGAGGACAAAAATTCATTGACTGGGTTGACAATATTGCTGACAAACTTCATCATCAGCTGGCTAATTTCTCATGAGGAAGTAATTTTTATATGACCTCTTACCTATTCTATGTTTTAGCATGCACTAGAGAGTGGAAAGGGCTCTTCCATGAATTACCTACCCCCAATATGAAAGTGTATGACTGTTATCCCTATTTGCAGAAAGAATTTCACACAAGTAGCTTCAAGAAGTTGAATGGTATATTTTTTGGGAGGTTAGTAAATGAATTACAAGGAAATATTGAATAGAGGATGTCTAAAGAAGCTAAAGCCTTCATCAACACATATGGAAGTTTCTTCATTTAGTTCAGGAGATTCACCTACATTAGAGTCGATAGTTTTAAGGGAGAATCGTTCAAACTGCCAAGCTATGCCCTCAATAGTCACATCATAACAAAGGTTGGCCGCCAATTGGATCATGTGCATAAAAGTGTGAAAGAAAGGAAAGGAAGAGAAAAATCAAGTTTCCCCATTGAGCTTGGATCCTACACATGGAAAACATCCTCAGATGCCCTCAATTTTGAGCTAGAATTGAACAAGTTGAACCCAAGAACTTTTGAAGCCAGAAATGACTTTGACAATAGGGGTTATGCAGCTCACATTTCAATTTTCCTACTAAGTTTCAAAATATTCCTCAGATGGAAGATTATTGGGAAAATTTCATAGATGATTTTGAGGTGAGGAGAAGATCGTGGTCAAGATTTACTCTCAGCCAAATTGTTATCCTAAACATAGATGTTGATATCATAGGGATAGAAGAGGATGCACGTGAAGAAGTAATTGATGATCAGTAGGAAACAAGAGTTAGAGGACTACCACTACCCAAAATAGACTAGAGTATTGATGAAAGGGACAGTGTACCCATCAAAACTCTCAGTGTGATCAAGAGGACTGAGAAATAGATTAATAGCAAGAGGCCTCCTATCCAAAAAAGACATAATACAAGGGGATATGCACTTGCCTCTTTTGTTAAAAATCCCACTTCTTCATCTAATATTGATGTTTCTATTGTAGGTCATTCCAAATTTAAAAATAAGAAAATTCCCAAGTCCAAGTCTGAAAAACAAAGCATTCCCTGCACCACACCATCAATGTGAGTCACAAGGACCAGATCCAAAAAAAGAGACATCAGCATGGCTAAGGAGAAAGAAGTGATCAATTTAGATGAAATGGATAGTCCAATGTCAGAGAAAAACACTCAGGACACATTTTGTGAAGATACTCAGACTCTAAAGGTCGATCAGTCTGATAATGGGAATCCCACAACTATTATAATGAATACTCCTTTGCAGACACCACCTCCCACACTCAAATGGCTAGAGACATCCATTAGAAAGAAAAGAAATGTGTTGCCTATTACACTACCTATGGAAGACATGGTTAGAAAATGTCTGGGGACTATAGTGAAGCCAAAAAGAATCATAACTAAATCTATGATTGACATAGATGAGAAGATAGGACAATGGGTAGCGGAGTGTGCAATTCCTAAGAGAGAAAAAGATCTCACTGAGGCTACTGTTGATGACTTCACAGTAAAAAAGATAGACCTCAAGATTGCAACCAGAGTGGAAAATGCAAAGAATCTAGAGACTTCCATGAAGAAAATACTACACCAGACTTTCAAGGATAAAAAAGACAAAAAAAAATGAAAGCCACAATCAAGAAGTTGGTTGAATTCATATAGGAAGTACGAGATCCTAGTCCTCTTCCTTTAGCTCAAATTCTTCAATCTTTCGATCTTCACTCACCAGAAGTTAGAAAAACCCTGGATCAGATTCAAAGGAACAAACTCATAGTTGACATGTTTGGTAAATGGATATAGGGCATGATCCAGCGTGAAGTAGACTATATTACCCAACTGATCCAAACTCACGGGACCGTTACAACATTGATCTCAGAGATACTAGCAGAGCTAGATGAGTGGGACAAAAAAAATAAGAAATGGGCAAATATAATGAACAAGATGAATGAGATCAAAAAATATGGAGTAACCAAATTTCTTGCTAAGAAACTAGTCCTGGGCCTAGATGAGGATGTCCTCTATGTGTTGATTAAAAGTATTGAATAATGAAATTCAATTATCAAAGCAGATTATGAAGGGGGTACCCGTTTGTTGAATGAATTGAAGGGACTAACAGATACCATGCAAAAAGATCTAAAATGTCTAAACATCACTCTGATGAGTGAAGGTGGTCAAAATATCAAATATGCAAAGGAGATGAACCAAGATTTAAAAAAGGAGATTACAACAATCAGGGATAATAAATATCTCACAAACTGAAGACTTCAGATCTCACAACCAAAGACTTCACATCAATGGCTAACATTGAAGCAATGCTGGTGGTTTGTGTAAATCATCTAGAATATCACAAACAAAAATTCATCTAGGTGTGCAAGGACAAAAAAATACTCAAATAAAGGATAATGCATATCACCCTGCCACATCATGCCACGATTATTAGTGTCTCTAACATGCATGAGGAATGGAGGAACGCCTGCACCACCAACCCCTCTCAAAACTAGTCTATGGCATCCAGCTCATCTGCCACTAGTGAATGTGTCCAACTAATCTCAAACTACTTCCAGCCTATTTGCCCGTTCTTTTCTTTAGTTATGCTTTTTCAATTTTAAAATTGTTTTATTTTTGAAACTCTAGGAGATTTTTATGGACTTTAAGTTGTATGTTCTAAAACTGGTGACTATATATAGCCAGGAAAAACTTTGAATTGGTCAATAATAGTTTTTTGGAAATTAGATAGAATAGATTAGATCTTTAGTTTATCTTGGTGTGATTTTCTTAGAGACACTTTGAAGTTAGTATTTTGAAATCAATGAAAGAAAAATTTCTTCTACTATAAATCTGTTGGTTTATATTTGTAAATTAATCTCTATTGGGGTATCTTTTATTGAATGGAATTCTTTCTTGATGTGAGCCTTTTGTAGTCTTAATCTTTCATTATTGCAGTTTCATATTTTTGAATGTGTAGTGAATCAAAGTCTGTAAACTTCATAGAATTTATATATTCCTCTAGTTGTAGTGATTGAGACATTTTAATGTATGAATTAGTGTGAATTCCTTATTTACTTTTTGGCTAAAAGTATGTCCTTGCAAATGCAACTTTGATTGTTTAAGAATTCATTTAAAATCCAATCGAGAGTTGTACCATAATTCAAAGGATCAAATATCATGTATACTTGATCCAACTGTTAGTAAAAAGTCATTAATTCCTTTAAGGGCTACAGAGTGAAGAATTAGTAATACAAAATAAAAGGGGATAAAACTCATTTACTAACAAACCTAAAATATTTACTACTTGTAGTAATCCTATTTGACATTTTTTTAATATTTGGATCATATAATAGGGTTATCTGTATGAAGATCTCTATATTACCAACCTTTTTATCATTTTCATCCTGATGATGGATCTCTTTAAATCCACAATGTTGTTTTTCTTCCTACAATATATGATTTTATTCAAAAGGTTTTGTTTACAGTTTAAATTTTTTTTATGTGTACATGGAAGCTAGAAACCTGTAATTTACTTACTTTTATTACTATTTCTTCATTTCTCATTTTCTTTTTCTCTCAATCTTGTTGTATGTATACATGGCCAAGGAAATAATTCTTATGGCCAAAAAAAGGAGGAATTACATGGCAGAGTAGTTTTTCCTTGATAGTTTTTTGAAGTGGAATGATTTAATCAAAATAGAATCTATGATTGTACATGTGGTGTAGTGGGATGGAACCTTCAACCTGGCTTCTTAATTATTATAAACAAGTTTAGTATGACTTGTATTCACTTAGAAGTACGAGATTGACCATCTTTTTAGTTTTTTGTATTATTTGTAAATTTTTTAATGTCCAGATTCTTGGTGGAAACACTAAGTCACACTTAATAATATGCAGATACTTGTTTCTATTGGTGATTAGTCCTAGAGTCCCAAAGATCATACCAAACTATAAGAGGAATGACCTCAAATCTACATATGGTAAAGCTCCAATAGTCTCAACTTTGTGTAGATGGCATGAATGGATTTAGTTAGAAATTATATACAAACATATAATTACTATTTATTATATACAACCCTAGTATACTTTATATTCCCTTAAAAGTATGAATTAATAAAAAAATTATTTTTCAAGTTCATGAGGCTCACAAAATTATAAAATATAGTAGTGGAGTTTAAAACACCAAAAGAAAAAATCATATTAGTAGCAACATCAACAACAATATCACTTTGGAAGATCAGGAGATCGCTTTAGAAGATGATGAAGACGATGAAGGAAGGTGGGAGTTCTGCGTGGGGGGTTGTCGCCTATGCGTTGGGATCCCTCTCCCTCCTTTTCTCGAGCCTTTCATGCTTTGGTTTCAGGTGTTCTGCGTTGGTAAGGGCTTGAGGAGGGCTCTCTTCCCCTTCACTTTGGAGTGGAGTAGGCCTTTGTTTCTTTCGGAGGCAAGAGATGGTGTGCGACTGCATTGGTTCCTCTGTTGGGATCCTCTCGATTTGGATTTTTCCTGGGACCCTTTTATGTGGACTTATTTTTGGGTTCCACAGCTCTCTTCATTTGAGTGGGAGATTGGTGGTGGTTCTTATGATGTGGTTATGAGTGGGATCCCTATTGAGGTGGGGTTTCACACTAGAGCTCTTTGGCAGCTGAAGGATGCTTCCTTTCTTTACTCCTCTATCCTGCTTCCTATTGAAGTGGAAGCTCCTTTTGAGGTGAAGGTTTCTTTCCCTCTTATTACCTCTTTCCTACTTCTTATAGAGGTGGAAGTTCCTTCTGAGGCGGAGGCTCAACCTATTGAAGTGGCTTGTTGCTGGATGGAAGAGGTGGGTTGGAGTATTGTTGGTGAGCTCGACCTTTGCTAGAGGGTTCTATTTTTGCCAAAGATCTTTGACGACCTTCTCTTTTTCCTAGCTAGTAGTGATCTAGTGGTTTGGGGAGTCATCCTCATTCCCATGTCATTGCTTAAGGTTGGGGGAGCCTTCCAAAACCTTGATGTTATGGTGCAGCTGAAGTGTTATTTGCTCAAATATTTAAGCTGTTGTTTTTTCATTGGTTTGGTTCTGATAATGTGGACTATTCTGTTTGCCAGCTCTGTTGGAGCTCGACCTTTGCTGGAGGGTTCTATTTTGCTAGAGATCTTTGATGGCCTTTTCTTTTTCCTGGCAGGTTGTGATTTGGTGGTTTGGGGAGTCGTCCTCATTCCCATTTCCTTGTTTAAGGTTGGGGGAGCCTTTCAAAACCTTGATGTTATGGTGCAGCTGAAGCTTTATTTTCTCAATTATTTAAGCTACTATTTTTTCTTTGGTTTGGATTTGATAGGGTTTCTGTCTGCCAGCTCAATTGGTTATTATAAGGGGAATCCTCTCCAGCCCTATTATGGTTTTGGGTCCCAAGTTAAAACCCAATCTGGTTATGGGAGCCACCAAAACCCTTATGTCTAGTTTAGGGAGCCTGAAAACCCTAGATATCTGATGATGTTGTAAAGCATTGGCTTTACTATTTAGGCTTCAACAGCTTGATCTTTACTGTATATCTTTCTTTTGGCTGTTATTGTTTTGCTAGGTTTGTGTTGCTGGTAATTCTACTGGCATTATGTGCTGGAGGGTGTTGTAAGGTTTATCCTTTTCCCCCAACTGTTTCACTTAGATCTAAGCTTATTCTTCCAATATCAAGCATAGGATTAGAGTTCCCTCCAAAAACTGATTGTATATGGTTTCAAGGCCCATTCAAAACCTATTTTTACCTTAATAAAAAATAACAATATCAATAGAAGCACCAGTTAAAGAATCAACACCTTTTCTCACAACAGAATTAACCCCCAAACCAAGAATAATTTGTTTGCAGATGTGGGTCATTCTATGAACCATAAATAAATTTGGATGAAAGTTTAATATTTATACTAGCATTAAGAGAAAATAAGAAAGTTTGTCATTGTAATATCTATAAGAATCTTTTCTATTACAAATCCATATTACTACTTTCTTTCTTCTAGATAGAATAATCAACCTATATTACATATGTTACAAGAGAAAAGAAAAAAACTTAGTATGTATATAGTCTCTTGGACTATGAACTAGCCATTTTCTGAATTATTGTCACTTACTTCTTATTCATAAATAATTTTATTGACTGTGAATTCATAAGAATGAGAACATGATTACAATTTCTCTTAATTATGTCATGTACATAATAAATGTAATTCTTACCTAAACTAAATATAAAGGAATAACTATGCAACCTGCTACTTCTATTTTGATATGCCCAACAATTTGATTGTGTTGGATCTAGAAGTTTACAAAAATGATTCAACTCTGGCAAATATGGCCAATGGCCAAAGAAGTGGCCCAAAAATTGAACACAAGAAAAGGTATCACATGTTTCATTTGACAATTAAAAATTTTTGCAGCACCATGATCACTTTTACTTCAATGTCTATCCAAATTTTAACTATCAATTGAAACATGTGGCACTTGTTCTTCTTTCAATTTTATTTCCTATATATCTTATACTTCACTACTTGGATGAAGAAAACATAAGAAACTATAAAAGAAATGTTCTTAGTTGTTAATGATGCTAAGGTATATTTCTTTACTTACTTCTGTGTGACCTCAATTCCTCACTTCCCCCCCCCCCCCCCCCTCAATTCATCTTTCAATATCACTTTGAGTTTTCTTACTAAGACATATTTGTATTTTTATGTTACAATTTATTTCTACATATTGAAAATTCACTTTCTTTATTTCAGTTAGTGTTCCCACTTTGTTAAACTAACATGTTCTCTTTTCCTCTTTCCATCATGTTCTCCTAGATTCATTTTCTATGAAGAAATAAAAACTCTTCATCACAAGAAAACACGGATTAGCCACCTATCAAAAGTTTGGTGACAATGTGATGTTAACAAATAGGTAACATATTTATTCTCTATTCAGTTATTTATTAGTTTAAACTCACAAATTCTTTTCCACCATGATTTTACTATTTTTTGTAATTTGGATACCACCCAAAAATCATTGGTTTTCTCTCTACATTCATTTACAACAACTATAATTCTCACTTCCCAATTTACTTTTGCACTTCAACATAATTACTTGAATTTACTCAAAATGGAAATAGGGTAAGTACACCAAGATGGTGTGCAAAATGAGGGGGATAAGTGGCCATTTTTTTTTTGAAATCAGGTAAACCTAAACTTCAAAGAGAAATTTGAGGGCCATGCACTCAAAATTAGAAGACGTGTAAATAATAAGAATTGTAGTGCTCTTAATCTAGTTTCTAAACTAGCAAAGTTTTTTAAAAATAGATAATATTAAGAGGGTCAAACCCATCATGCACAAAAAAATGTTCTTGATTTTTTTAGAAAAAAACATAACATAGTTTTTTCCATGTGCTTCACAAAAGATATAGTTATATTTAGTATTTTGAAAAACCCTTTGGTATGATGATAGACAAGAGTGAGATCTAGAAGTTGTGTATTTTTTTGTAATTTTCTATTGAGTAGTTTTTTTAATAATTTTTTGAAGTGAGTGCATCCTGAAAAATATGGTACTTGTTTGTGCATTTGGCATAACTTGCATCAAAATACTGAAAAATAAATTTATTTTTTTAAAAAGTGTATAGAATAAAGTGTTGAACATTAATATGTAATTTATTTTTAATTTTATCAAGTAGATCAATTTTTTTTTTAAATGGTAGACATATGTCTATGAGGATTGTCAAGAAACCGGTAAAGAAAATTAATGTTTACTATGCTAATGTTGTCCAAAAATAGAAAATTTATATGGTTAGAAAGATGAGAAGATGTACGAGATTATGGTAGTAATTTTAGAGATACCTACTTAATCATTTTTAAACCTGATGATGACAAAGTTGAGAAATCATCCTGGTAGATAAAAAATGTGTAAAGGGACAAAAATGGAGGGAAAATGAGCTTGCAAGCCTTAGGATCATTTTCCAAGCCACTTACCAAGCCATAATACATACGAGTTCTTATTTTTTAATCAACCCACATGGGTTATGCAAAACAAAATGTACAGCTCCAAGTTCTACATAACCCATGTAGGTTATGTAGAACTAAAAGTATCATTTTTAGTTCTCAGGGACCCACACGGGTTATGTAGAACTAAAAGCATCATTTTTAGTTCTCAGGAACCTGCATGAGTTATGAAGATATAAAAATATAGGCTTATAAACTTAACATACATAACACATATGTATATATTGACATAATATGTATATATATATATATATATAGATCTCTCTCTCTCTCTCTCTCTCTCTCTCTCTCTCTCTCTCTCTCCTTATCTATCTCTTCTTCCCTCCCTATCTCTCTTCCCCCACTTCCTCTTTGATTCCTAGTTCTACAATGTACATAACCCATAAGGGTTATGAGGAAATTTGAATATATATCACTCCCAATTACCTAAAAAATAACATTGCAACTTTTTCCAAGGGCACACTGTTGTTTCACATGTCTTTTTGTGATAGTAGAAGTCATTTTTTTGTCACATTTGCTTTGAAATTATTGATTTGTCTTGTTTTTTGCTTTATTCTTGAAGTTATTGATTTGTCTTATTTTTTGGTTTATTTTCTTGGTATTTGATTTTGTATGTTCATCATGATGTTATGTTTAGGACAATCAATATTGAAATGATGGGAAAAAATAAGAGAGGAATGATTGAACAACGAGAGGCAAAAAAAGGAAAGATAAAGGGAGTGTATGAGGAGATTACATGAATGTATGTCATCTAATGAACCTAATAAAAATGATGAGCATGCAATAATTCAAGTTGACATGATGAATGCACCAAATTAAAATTATCAATATACACCAATTGAAATATATGTGACAAATGCATCTAATGCACCAAATCAAAATGATTAACATACACTAATTGAAATGCATTTGACAAATTGACCTAATTCACCAAATGAAAATGATCAACATACACCAATTCAAATGTATGTGATGAATGCACCTAATGAATGCAATGAGCATACTCCATTTGAAATTTATGTGATGAACATGCACCTAAAAAAATTGAAGATATACCATTTCAATTTGATGTGATTAATGCACCTAATGCACCTAATGAAAATGAAGAGCATGCACCAATCTTAACACCTCCTAGAATAATTCATATAAAACTAAAGTTTATAATTGACATTAATGAAAATATTGTGAAGCCAATGCATGATAAAATTTCTGAAAGAACTTGTAGAAGAATGGTTAGAAGAATTTGGATTAGCTATTTTGAAAACTTAAATCAAAGAGGAAGATGCCAATTAGTTGTTGAAATGATTAAAAATAAAAAATTTAGAGAGACAATAAACATTTTGGGGTTAAGAACATCCAAAAATAGTAGGGAAAGAACCATAGTGATGAATCTATTTGATGCATACCAAGCCATTGGTTCGAAATCACACACTAAAGATGCTAATGTTACTTGACGTGTCCTCACATCAACCATAATAGGAAAGGAAATGAGAAAATATCATTTAGTAAGAAAAACAAACAAGTCATTAAGGATAAGTATAACAACATTACACAATTCCTTAGAGGAGAGAGAAAATTGAGGATCCTAACAATAATTCTCTTTGGACATTCTCAAGTAGACTCCCATGCAAGGACAAGGTTTTTGTTGATACACTAAGAACTTTAGTTTAAAAAAATTGGCATGACAACAAAATGGTTTCACCCAACTAAAGAGATGTTGTTAGAAGGAGATTGGAATTAGAAGCCACATCTAAAACACTATTTAGATATGACTAAAACATAATTTTATGAAAGGTTTCTTCAAAGCTTTCCTCAAATTAAAATTAGTCAAAGATTTTTTGAGATGAAAAAATCATTTTATGTTAAGAGTAATCATGCACGTACTAAGTGTTTTACAAGTACCTCCTAAGTCACTAAGAGAATTTATTTCAAGTGTACTATGTAAATGAGATGACATGTGCATTTATTATAATATGATGTGTTTGAAAGGTTATTGTCCGACATGTGGTGGTTTGCAATAGTTTCATAGATGTGTACATCTAGATAGCACACATGAAATTGGTAATAAACTAGTTTCTATTGGAAAATAAAAGTCATTCACATATGGTGTTAAAGATGGAAAATAATTAAAGAGGTGTGAGTTAGTGAAAAATGATATATGCGTAGCTGATTTTATGAAGATTTTTCAAGAGAAACTAGTTTATGAGTACATAGGTCATACACATAGAGCTATATGGTTAGATGAGAAATTCAAGTTGTGTAAGGACACTTTTCCCATCGGTACTATTATCTTTTTCATTGATTTTTTTGAGAATTATACACTAAAACCTCAAAATGAAGTGCAACCTATGTATTCCCACTCTACACAAGTTACAATTTTTGTACACAGAATTTATGCATGCACATGATATCACATGGGAGGATATAAGGGTTATAATAGAGTATCACTTCCATATTAGTGATGATCATACTCATTCCTTAGAGTTTGTGCAAGGATACTTTACAATTTTTTATGACGGTTTAAGGGAAAGATATGTAAGATATAATCAACACATACTATGGTCATACAATTGCACCGCACAATTCAAGAATGCAAGGATGTTCTATTGGTTGAGTAGGATGCATGTAACAAAGTATTTTGTAATATTCTTGGAATTTTACTGAGGTAGGGAATGGAAAGAGAGAGCATGATGGTGTGGGAGCATGTGTGAAAAGAGCTCTTACCAGAGAGAAATTGAAATACGAAGGTGGCACAATATTAATAGATATAGAAATAACTGTGCAATGGTGTAACTCTATGATGAGACTAGGTAATGCAGGTAAGTCTATGGTTTGTAGATATTTTTGGTTCATAAGTGAAGCTAATATTACAAACTGTCTAGATTGTTGTACACTTACAAGATCAAGTGACATGCATTCATTTAGATGTTCAAATGTAGTGTCATTAGCTATTTATACTAGACATATTGCATGCTTTTTCTCTTTGTGTATGCATTTTGTGCGAGATGAATGTGAATCAAAATAGTGGGTTGACCAATGGTCTTGTAGACTTTTGCAAACCCTTGATACATATCAACTTCCTAGAGCACTATAATTGAACCAGATTGAAGCATCAATGAATTTTGATCATGTATCTGACCTAGTTGAACTAGGTAATTTCTCAATTTATTACTTAGGTAAAATCAATTTTAAACTCATTTTATTACACTTTAGATTGATTTTGGTATTAACTTATTCTTCTATAAAATGTAGGTCATGTATATGTAGTTATTATAGATGAGAACAATGAAGAAGGAATAAATTAATTTTTGTGTCATTTTATTGAGGCCAAAAATAAATTGACAACTACAATCATTGATGGAGAGGGTATTGAGTAACCAATAGGACTCATTGTTGTGATAGGACATGGCTTAGAAGGCACCATTGTTGAGACCTCTTAAACTCATTTTATTACACTTTGCATTGATTTTGGTATTAACTTATCATTCTATAAAATGTAGGTACCCTATCAATAATTATAATGCCTGGTTGTTTGAGGACTTTGAGACACATAGGCAAATTCTTCATTACTATAACCTTGTTGTTGAAGCAAATATTCAAATGATTAAGTATTGTGGTAGACCTCTTAAAAATAATTTGTGGAAAGTTCGCGAATCTAACCATGAGGTAATACTTGACACAATAAGGGTTAAAGATGATCTAGAAGGTTCACTTGATTAATTTTGGGCTATCTAGAAAAATGATTCTATAATATGGCAGAATAATTTTAATAATTTTGTATATATCTTTTGCAAAATGTTGTAAATTCTCTTTTTTGGAGGTACTCTAAGTACATATTTAGAGGCCAAATGTTGTATATAAAAACAACAATGAGTTGTAATGTTGATATTTAGATGCCAAATTTTGTATATATAAATGGTTATGAGCTTTCATGTGCATATTAGATGCCAAATTTTGTATATAAAAGTGGCCATGGGGCTGATTGGCAAATATTGAGAGGATAAATTATGTATATCATATTGTGTATAATTTGATTATAAATATATATTGATGTTTTTATCGTTACATTTGTATATCCTAATGTGTACTATTTGATTATAAATACATATTAAATTTTGTATCATTACATGTATGGTTTTGTATCATACCATTCATGATGTAACAAAGTGCAAAAAATGTTAATTATGAATCTTTGAAGTCATATTTCATATTTCATATTTCATATTTCATGTTAATGTAAGCTGAATTAAAACCTTGGACTATAGATGGCTACCCTTTGTTTTAAAATAAGGAGTGATAATACCTTGCCAAAGAAGGCAATGAAGAGCATTGAAGAGAACAGAAGAGCTCCTATCACTACTCGAGCTACTAGTAGATAGTAAATATTCATCACCATCATCATATGACATAGGCTCCCATGTTCATCAAGAATATTCCTTTCACCTTGAGAAGCTCTCCACTTGCCAGCTAAATTAAAACCTTGGACTATAGATGACTTCCCTTTGTTGTAAAATGAGGAGTGAGACTGCCTTGCCAAATGTGGCAATGAAGAGCACTGGAGATCTTCTCTCACTGCTTGAGATACTAGTAGATGGTGACTATTCATCATGCCAGTATTTGGATGATGTGTGCAAATCATATGCAAGGTGTTTGAGTTATTGATCAACATTGTAGAAGAGTGTATGGGCGAGTTCTCAAAAACCATCTTGTTTAGACCTAAAGGACATTGTCGATAGGGTATGTTGGTGAGCATTATAGTGAGTGGGGAGCCAAAAATGGACCATGCATTTGGTATGCTCACCCAACTAGATATTTTGGTAGTGGTGATTCATGCCCACAAAGAATGCATAGAGATTTAGGCTACCTTGCACCTTTCTATTGAATGCCTCTGATAGTTTTTGCATCACCATAAAAATCATTTCTCTAAAAAAACCACTTGGAGTATTCAAAATATGAGATAGACTATTATAGAGGAGCTTCTCAAGATCCTACAACTTTAGACAGATCATACATAGGTGCCTTGGATTGAGAGAAATACCTCGACAAATTTTATCACTTTTGCGCACTTAGCGCACCTAAGGGACATTGTTGGTAGGGTATGTCAATGAGTGGGGAGCCAAAAATTGTAATGTCCCTTCTTATTCTCCTTTTATAATTCCCTACAAAACCGACGTTAGTAAAAGATATTATATAATATTTATATGACTCATACTCTACTTTAAGTTAGTAGAGGGGGGATTTGATTCTTAAGGCTGCCTCTAGGTCGGGCTTCATAGAATTCTTGATTCTTGGCTTGAGGGATATAAGATCCACTCTAAGCAACCGGGATATCGATACATCATCACACGAAGAACTGACCATAAGAATCTCTTGGAAGCAATAAATGCAATCCAAGCCTACGTATATGCATATGACTAGAAATATATATATATATATATATATATATATATATATATATATATATATATATATATATATATATATATATATATATATATATATATATACTGCCTATGTGAGATTATAACAATCTCGAGACTAGGGAAACTATAACAATTTCCTCTAGTCCCCTCCAAATATGGGATCCATCTCTTAATGAATATAAGATTCATTCTCTCTATGGTCTCCATATCATCAATTTGGGTGGACATATAAATGTACCAAAAATTAATGTAAATTACATAATCATATATTCAGATTTATAAGAAATCCAAAAACACCAATGCCTATAACATAATCTCATAGATCTCAATTGTACATGTAAAAATATGAATTTAATATACATCAATATATTTATAGACATTTTTTATATATATCAGAAATAATACCCTTTGAATATATATATATATATATATATATATATGAAATTATTATTAACCACTTAGTTGACTGAAATTTCTTTAACCCATTGTTCCTGTTTAACTTCCTCCGAATATCTTTTTCTCTATTTTTAGTTTTCATCTCTTTCTTTATTTATTTATTTTTTATATCCTTTATGTTCCTCCTAACTGCATTTAAGTATGTGTGGGAGAGGGGAAGTCGCGTCCCTCCCCACACTAGTCGTCACCCTTAGGGGTGCGATTGGTCGCAGCCCAAGGTTGCGATCCAGCCGCACCTCTAGAGTGCGATTGTTGCAGTCTTTATGTAGCCTATGGTATATGTGCCGACAGATATTATAATATATGTATTATAATATTAATATTATAATAATAAAAAACTTATAATATTATAATAATAAAAAGTAGAGTATTATTTATTTGCATATATTATAATATGTATATTATATTGATCATTAATAATTAAATGTTATTTTGATATGATATTATAATCTTTAATCTTTTGTCATGACCCAATGTTGACATATGAACAATATAATTATTTAATGTATATATAATTATTTTAAGTATAAATATATAATTAGTTATTTATACAAGCTCCTTATTTAATGAGCAAAGAAAATATTAATCAATATTAATAATAATAATTACTATTAATATTAATCAACATTTCTCAAACATTAATAATAATAAGCCGTAAAATACTAATCAATAATATTAAATATTATTAATTAACTAATAATAATCAATCATTGTGATTTATTAATCAATATATAATTAGATATTAATACAATAATGTTAATATTTAATAAAACAATACAACCGATGTCTAAACAATGAACGTTTACATGACTTTAATTATTAGTCAACAGTTCCAAGTCGATAACAATAAAATAGTCGACGATTAATATTTATAGCCGACACCCATGCTGATGAAGACGAAACAAACATGAAGCGACATGGAAGTATAGTCACATCCTGAAAATAAGGGCACGAAGAGGATATAAAATGGATATACTACGATCATAGGAAGGGGAGCATCGAATTAGTTTTAGATGGGAGTTTAACAGAGAAGGAAGAAAGAATGGTAGACATATATGACCGCATTGGAATGGGCCGCATCAGGGAACGTATCTTCTATTAGTCTTTGAAACATCCAAGTGGCTTTGAAGACTTATCTCTATTCCTTCAACTCATTCTCGGAATTGCTTAATCGAGCATTTGCATTTGTCATTCATCACTAACGGAAAATACACACATATTGGAGATTGATAATACATTGCAGATTGTTATATACCCACAGTCGTCTGACATATACACAACAACTTATATTATAGCGATCTCATACAAGTTCAAATTAAGATATATATATATGCCTATCGAAGATAATTATACACTGTACACTCAACAACTAGAATACATATAAGCAGAAGATATATCATAGTATATATATACCAAAGACATCAACACAGATTGGAGATACACATATAAAGAGATAGATCGATAGTAGAGGACAATATATATATTGAATATATATATATATACACACACTATGATCTGATACATACAATGACAACATATAAATATATATACTTGGAATGAAGAATTGATATTATATAAACTTATATTTTCCTTGTGGAAGCACTCGATTCAAGAGCATAATAGGTTGTGATAGCAACCATTGGTGCAAGTATTTCATTTATATATCAGAGACAACCCTTATATCAGAGATAGTGCATAATTAATTCTAGAATATCAGAGAATACATTTTTGATATTGGTTATTTTCCATTCCTTATTGAGTTGACATGGTAGGAGGAGTAAATTGAAGTATTTGTCCTAACACTCCTAGCTGAGTCAAACAAGGGTCATTACATCTTTTTAAATATAAATTGATTATTTTAAATATTAATCTTTAAATATATATGTATAAATTGATTATTAATCTCAAATGTTATTGACATGTTAATATATATATTTTTCTTAAGGGAAAATGACAACATTTATTTAAAGTTTAGTTTTGGATACAATTTATATACATTGGTAAGAGTTTTTAATCAAGGGTCGTCATAGTTCCCCCATCTTCAATTTGCTTATCCTCAAGCAATCTGAGATTCTCCTCTCTTTCCCAAGTGGCATCTTCGTCTGACAGATCTTTCCATTTCACTAGATACTCGATAATGGTTCGGTTTTGTAGCTTCCTTTTTCGTGTGTCAAGGATGATTTCTGGTTGCAAAATGAGCTTCCCATCTTCATCTAGGGGGGGTAATTCATCACAAGGGGTTGTGTGTTGTTTGAGGACTTTCTTAAGTCTGGAGACATGGAATATGTTATGTGTTTTTCTATTCTTGTGAAGTTCTACCTCATAAGCTACTTCTCCAACTCTTCTTATTATCTTGTAGGACCCATAAATTTGAGGTTTTGATTTTTTTGTCCCATTCTTCTTAATGGAAGTTTGTTTATAGGGTTGTAATTGTAGAAATACAAGATCTCCAACTTTGAAGGTTCTTTCTATGTGTTTCTTATCCGCGTAGATCTTTTGTTGATTTTGAGCTTGTTGTATATTCTCTTTCAAGGATTTAAGGATATCTCTACTCTGCTGAATAAAGTCTTGTGCCTTTGGTAGCTTTCTCTCTTGATGGATTAGTTCTCCAAATGATGTAACCTCATATCCATATAATTCCTGGAAGGGACTCATTCCTATGGACATGTGGTGTGTTGTATTATAACAGTATTCTCCCAAATGCGACATGTTGTATTATAATAGTATTGTCCCAAATGTAATCACTTAATCCACATGGTTTGTTGTCTAGTAACATAGTTCCTTAAGTATCCTTCTAGCCATTTGTTTATGATTTTAGTTTTCCCATCGGCTTGAGGATGGTAATTGGTGTTGGGGGTTAAGGTTGTACCGACCAATTTAAAGAGTTCTTGCTAGAATTGGCTAATAAATTTACTGTCTCTGTCACTAACAATACTCTGAGGGAGCCCATGGAGTTAAAAAAATTCTCTAAAGAATAGATCTACTATCTGAATTGCCTTATATTCAGTTGAGACTACAAAGAAGTGGGCATATTTGGCGAGTCTGTCTGCCACCACAAATATGTTATCCTTCTCTTGTGTTTTTGGTAATCCTATGATGAAATCCATATATATGCTCTCCCATTTCTGGTTGGGAATAGGCAAGGGTTGGAGTAACATCAGTTAGATCGGTGAGGGGGGCTGCAATTTTTGAGAAACCCTTCACAAATCTTCTGTAATAACTGCAAAGTCCCACAAATCCCCTTAGTTGTGTTAGGGTTCTGGGGGTTGGCCACTCTTTAATAGCTTTAATTTTTTCTTCATCCACACTTACTCACGCTTCACTGATTTTGTGCCCTAAATAAATGATTTCTTTTAACCCAAATTCACATTTGGAAATCTTTGCATATAATGATTATGATTCCAAAATGTGCAATACTTCTTCAAGGTGCTTGAGGTGTTTTTCCCATGTCTCACTGTAAATAAGGATATCATCAAAGAAAACAAGTAGAGATTTCCTTAGTTGTTGCCTGAAGATATGATTCATACATGACTGAAAGGTAGCTGGTGTGTTAGTGAGTCCAAAAGGTAGGACTAAAAACTCAAAATGTCCATAGTGACACTTGAAAGTCATTTTGGGAGTATCTTCTTTTCTCATTCTAATTTGGTGATAACCCAATCTTAGGTCAATTTTTGAAAAAAAAACTTAGCTCCATGTAGTTCATCCATTAATTCGTCAATTCTAGGGATGAGATATCAGTTTTTTATAGTCTTTTTATTCAAAGCTATGTAATCTATACACATTCTCATGGTACCATCTTTCTTTTTCACCAATACGACACAGGAGGCAAATGGACTATTGCTAGGTTAAATATGGCCCATTTCTAAATCTTCTTTAATGGTTCTCTCAATTTCTTCTTTAAATTTATGAGGGTGTTGGTAAGGACTTTTGATAACTAGTTTAGCTCCCTCCTCTAGTTCGATGGAGTGTTCAAATCCTCTCTTTGGAGGTAAACCTAGTGGGATATCCTCAAAGACCATCTTATATTTTTTAAGGATAGGATGAATGTCATCATTAATCTCTTGTTCTTTAGTGGAAGACTTATCAAGGACCATACATTGGACCATCCACTCCCCTTGATCATGCCTAAGGATTTTCTCCATCCTATTACATGATACCACTTTTGGAGAGCCTTTAATATTATTTCTTTCCCTTGATGCTGAAAACAAATTTGAAGGTTGGGACTATCCATTGTAAATAGCCCTAATGAGTTTATCCATGACATTACTAGAATGAGGTCATTTTGTCAATTTACCACAAAGAAATTTCTTTTGATTATATGTTCCCCCACCTGTACTTATAATTGGGGTACCATTCTAATGCACTGATCAATTGTGCCATTGCCCATGGTTACTTCAAACCCTTTTAACTCTTGGGTTGGTATTTTCCTTTTTGCTACAAGTTGCTCGCTAATGAAATCATGTGAGGCTCATGTGTCCACCAAAGCAATTATCTTTTATCCTTTGATTAGACCTTTAAGTCAGAATGGTCTATTTTCATTCCCCTAGGTGATGATGACTAATGTTCTTGGTTTTGGCCCTTCCAATCTAGCTCTTTTAAGGGGCACCCCTTCCTCAGGTGTCTCCTCTATGTTGTTCATTTTTCCTCTTTTACATTGGTGACCTTTAGTCTAGGGTGCTTTGCATTTAAAGCACAATCCTCTTTGGATGAGTTCTCCCCTTTCCTTACACCGGTGGTCTTCATTCCATGGTTGTTGACATAAGAAACATTTTGATGGATCTCTCCTTGGAATTTCTCCTCTATTTGGTGTTTTGAAGGAGTTTCATTTTTGTTTTTCTTTAGTTGCATCAGACTTTGTCATTTTTGCCTTCCTAATGGCATCTTCAAGGGTTTGGGGTTCAAAAGGTCTCACCCTTATTTTGATGTGTTCTTTGAGTCCTTCGATGAACATATAGACCCTCCTTTTTTGAGATATATCGGGGAGCATGACGGATAGGATCCAAAATTTATTGGCAAATTCTTCAATTGTTCTTGTTTGTTTGAGGTGAGTTAACTCTTAGAAGTACCATTCTGGTTCCTTTTGGTCAAACCAAATAATGAGTTTTTGAGTGAATTCACTATAGGTGTTAATACTTTTATGACCCAATGTGATGATTCCATGGTGCCACCAATTGTGGGCTTCCCATGTTAGGTGGATTATGGAAAATTTAATGGTGTTTTCTTCGGTCATCGGGCTGAGAGAAAGGTAGGTGTCTAGTTCTTGGACCCAAGCTCGAGCTGTTTCCTTTCCCGACCCCTTGAAGTGTGGTAGGGACATTTTCCCTACCTTGGCTTTAATGTCTTTTTCCCCATGATTTATTTTCCTTCCATTACCTGCCATGGTTTTGGTTTCATAGTATTCTTTAAAGGGAATGAGTCTTTGTATTTCTGGTTCTAGGCTAGCATACATTTGAGTGATCTCTTCTACTGAGTGGGTGGATGGATCTTCTCCTCCTGTGATAGGTTCCTCTCTTATAATAAATGATGGTATAGTTGGCCTCATGGTGGAATCTTGGGTTGAGGGTTCATTCTCAGAATGATTAGAGTGTAGATCTCTTCCTATTGGAGAAGTGGGTTGGCCATTGTGGTTATTGTTATTACTTATTTTTTGGATGGCTTGAAGGATTAACTGATTGGTTCACTCAAACCTCTCATTAGTTTGTTTCATGAAACTTCTTAATTCGGTGGCTAATTATTTGACCATAGCTTTTTTCCCTTTCTATTGTATATATGTTTGCATGAACTATCTTCCATAGGATGGCAAGATTATGCTCTGATACCACTGTAATGTCCCTTCTTATTATCCTTTTATAATTCCTTGCAAAAATGACGTTAGTACAAGATATTATACAATATTTATATGAAGTTCATACTCTACTTTAAGTTAGTAGGGGGGGATTTGATTCTTAAGGTTGTCTCTAGGTCGGACTTCACATAATTCTTGATTCTTAGCTTGAGGGATATAAGATCCACTCAAAGAAACTGGGCTATCGACACGTCATCCCATAGAGCATTGCCCATAAGAATCTCTTGGAAGCAATAAATGTATTCCAAGCCTACACATATGCATATGATTGGCAATCAATATATATACTACCTATGTGAGATTATAACAATCTCGAGACTAGGGAAACTATAACAATTTCCTCTAGTCCCCTCCAAATATGGGATCCATCTCTTAATGAATATAAGATTCATTCTCTCTATGGTCTCCATATCATCAATTTTGGTGGACATATAAATGTACCAAAAATTTATGTAAATTACATAATCATATATTCAGATTTATAAGAAATCCAAAAACACCAATGCCTATAACATAATCTCATAGATCTCAATTGCACATGTAAAAATATGAAATTAATATACATCAATATATTTATAGACATTTTTTTTATATATATCATAAATAACACCCTTTGAATAAATAAATAAATAAATAAATAAATAAATATATATATATATATATATATATATATATATATATATATATATATATATATATATATATATATATATATATATATATATATATATATATATATATATATATATATATATATATATATATATATATATATATAAATGAAATTATTATTAACCACTTACAAAGTCGACTTAAATTTCTTTAACCCGTTGTTCTTGTTTAACTTCCTATGAATATCTTTTTCTCTATTTTTAGTTTTCTTCTCTATCTTTCTTTATTTCTTTTTTTATATCCTTTATGTTCCTCCCGACTGCATTTAAGTATGTGTGGGAGACGGGAGTCACGTCCCTCCCCACACTAGTCGTCACCCTTAGGGGTGTGACTAGTCCCAGCCCAAGGCTATGATCCAGCTGCACCTCTAGGGTGCGACTGCTGTAGTCTTTATGCAGCCCATGGTATATGTGTCGATAGATATTATAATATATATATTATAATATTAAAAAATAAAGTATTATTTATTTGCATATATTATAATATGTATATTATATTGATAATTAATAATTAAATATTATTTTAATATGATATTATAATCTTTAATCTTTTTAAATATAAATTGATTATTTTAAATATTAATCTTTAAATATATATGTATAAATTGATTATTAATCTCAAATGTTATTGACATGTTAATATATATATTTCTTAAGGGAAAATGACAACATTTATTTAAAGTTCAGTTTTGGATATAATTATATATTGGTAAGAGTTTTTAATTGAGGATCATCACAATAATGGACCATGCCTTGGGTATACCCACCCAACGAGACATCTTGGTGGTGGTGGTTAGTGCTCGTGAAGAACACACAAAGATTTGGGCTACCTTGCACCTTTTTATTGAATGCATCTAACAAATTTTGCATCAACAAAAAAATTGCCACCCTAAAAAAACCACTTGGAGTTTTGAAAATATGAGATATACTATTGTAGAGGGACCTCTCAAAATCCTATGGCTTTAGACAAATGATACATAGGTGCCCCGAATTGAGAAAAATACCCTGACAAAGTTTGTCACTTTTGTGCACTTAGCACAACTAAGGGACACTATCAGTAGGGTATTTCGGTGCCATGTCCACTAAAGTCAATCAATATGTCTGACCCCTAAAAAAGAATCCATAATGCGACCAAATCAAAATTTCTTCACAAACAACCTATATGCTAATTGGCCAAAACTTGCAATGTGCCTTACTTGCAAGTTACAAAATTGGGTATCTTTCAAACCACTCATCATGGCCTCGAACTATTTGTGCCATTAGCTTTCTTTGGCGAAGTGAACCCTAGAACAACCTCATTTTTCCCACGAAGTCACTCGACCATTCACCGCCATGCTAGATTGAAGTGTCCCTAAGGTGCACTAAGCATCATTGGGCAATGATCTTTTGATGCCCATATCTTGGAGCTCATTTGAGGTATCAAAAAACCATCAAGTGCTATAGGATCATGTTACAGAGGCCTACAATAATGTATCTTAGTTTTGGGAGATTCAACTTTGTTTTAATTTGGCAACACAATCTCAATTTATGTCAAAACGTACAATGTAGCTTAGTTGACATGAGAAACACTGTGTATCTTTCAAACTGTTCATCATGGCCTTGAACCATTTGTACCATTAGCTCTGGTTGTCTGGGAAAACCCTAGTGACAACCTCATTTTTCCATGGAGTTACTCGAACATTCATGACCATGTCAGACTGAAGTGTCCCTAAGGTGCACTAAGCACCATTCAGTAGTGACCTTTCAAGGCCCATATCTCAAATCTCATGTAAGGTATCAACAAACTATTAGGTTCTACAAGACCATGTTATAGAGGTCTACAATAAACTATCTCAATTTTGGGAGATTCAACTTTACTTTAATTTGGTAACACAATCTTAGTTTATGTCAAAACTTGTAATGCGACTTAGTTGAAATGAGAAACACTGCATATATTTTAAACCGTTCATTGTGGCCTTGAATCGTCTACATCATTAGCTCTAGTTGGATGGGTAAACGCCAATAAAAACCTCATTTGCCCCATGGAGTCACTTGAACATTAACAACTATGCTAGACCAAAGTGTCCCTAAGGTGCACTAAGCACCATTGGGCAATAATATTTTGAGGCCCATATCTCAGAGCTTATATGAGGTATTGACAAACTATCAAGTGCTACAAGACTGTGTTACAATGACCTACAATAACCTCTCTTAGTTTTGGGAGATTCAACTTCTCTTTAATTTGGTGCAACACAATCTCAATTTATGTCAAAGCTTGCAATGTGGCTCAGTTGAAACGAGCAACATTGCATATCTTTCAAACCATTTTCCATGGCCTCGAAGCATCTACACCATTAGCTCTAGTTGGTTGGGTAAACGCTAGTGAAAACATCCTTTCAGCCACAGAGTCATTAGAATTTTCACGACCATGTCAGAATGAAGTGTCCCTAAGGTGCACTAAGCACCATTGGGCAATGATCTTTTGAGGCCCATATCTCAAAGCTTGTGTGAGGTATCAACACACCGTCAGGTGATACAAGACTGTGTTATGTAGGCCTACAATAACCTATCATTCCTAATGTATGTTCCAACAATATGACTCCAATAATAAACATGTTTCAATTTTGTTATATTAAATAATCATTTAAAAGTATATGCCATATGAGTTGCATGTAATGAACAAATTGGATTACATTTAAATTGTAAGTATGTACATTTCAAAGTATCAAGACACACATGAAATGAACAAGTTGGATCACATTTAAATTGTAAATATGTACGTTTCAAAGTATCAAGACATACACATAATGAACAAGTTTGATCACATCTCAATTGCAAATAACTAAGTTTTAAGAAGTACAAAGATATGCACACAATGAACAAATTGGATTGAATGCCAAGTTTCATATATATCAAAATGAACAATAATCATGTACATATCCAAAAATGGCTTAGATGCCAAATCAATAATATAGTTAAAAAAATATGCATGTGCCATGTCAAGGTCGATATATACAATATAAATGTCAAATATATACAAAAGTTGGTCCTTTAATGACCACAACTAAAACTATATGTCTCTATCAATATCTATGACTATGATGGATCATCAAAATTGAGCCTCTTTAAAGCAGTATGTGGATCTCTAGGTGTCTACACAAGAACAATTCAAATGATGAATCAAATAGCTTTTCTCAAAATAACATCAAAATAATTAAATACCAGACTATAATTTGTTGGTAGTTTAATTGTTGATTACCTCATCCGTTTACTTTGCACTTGGGTTGTGTAGTAAAGGTTATGGTCCCCTTCGTGGGTGAATGAGAATCCTAAAAAAATGTAAAGGTAGAGGATCCATGGGAAGCTGTGAAGGGGGTTGTAACAGGTAAAACAAAATTAATACAAGTTAATAACATATATGTCAGGAAATAGTAGAAACTAAAAATGTATGGACTAAAAAACAAAAGCATACTAGAGCCTCAGATGGATCTCCTATGCTCGTAGGAGGAAAAACCATTGATGAATCAGTTATGATATTTTCCAATATAGTAAGTGATAATTTAAGATGTTAGTCATAGGTGGAGGAATTAGGGATTTCTAACAAGAAAGAAAACAATCCAAAAGGAGTTGACAAGAGGGTTTCAACCAAGAAGACATACATGTACCTCTTGCCTCTATTGTGATGGACCTCCTCTTCGATGATCGATACTCCTAACAAAATGGAAAGGTAAAGGATATGTGGGAAGTCATAAAGGGAGCTGCAATAGGTAAAAGAAAATTAATACAAGTTAATAATCCAAAGTTGTTGGCAAACACTAAAAAACTAAAAATGCATGTACTCATATCTAAATGCATATGTTTAACATATATAGAAAAAATGCACACCAGAGCCTCAGATGGTTCTCTTGTACTCTTAGGAGGCATCGTCACTGATGAGGAAGCTATGACCATTTCCTGTATGAAAAATCATAACATATGTCATAGTCATAGAGGAAGGATTTAGAGATTTCAAACAAACAAGAATGCAATCGAAACTGAATATGAAAATGTTATCTCTTCCTTCTCTTGAACCTTAGCGATATCAGGTGCAATCATTAATTCTATGAATCCCAATTATTTCTCTATATAGAACAAATAAATTAGGTGCATTCATCAATATCTATGTATGTACATGTTTAATCATAATACATTTCAACAAATAAAATTAAATTGTATTGAATTACCTTTTATTGAACCATTCAAGTGTCCCCGAGGATATCTTTTTCTATCTCAGTGTGCAGAAAGATGCATTTCGCATGTGAGATGTCCTCGATCCATGTGGGGTAACCTAACAAAAACAAAATTAACATAAGAGAAATGAATATGATATCACATGAGTTCAATTAAAATTATAAATAAGATATGTGATAAATATGATACCACAAATCTTTGTAGGCCAAAGTCAATTGTTGAAAGTGTGACATCATCAACTTGGGACATCTGAGCCCTTGACAAGCCCTATAAAATACAAGATAAATTTACATATTAACAAAATATATTTTAAAACCAATATTATCATTATATTTTTAACAATATTTAAAAATATTTACCTCAGGCGTCGAAGCTACCCGTGTACGTGAAGTCGAATGAACACTCTGTGATGTGCTTGTACCACCTACTACACCCTACAATGCATATTACATATGTATTAATTTAAACTATTCTATAAATAAAACCTTATTTTCTTTTATAAGATTTAGGTGATTAATTAATAACATGTCAAAACACAAATAAACGAACCTACGTCTACTCTTCAGAAAATACCATGGTCATCAGGTTTTCAGTGAGGGCCACATCCTCTACAGTAGAAGAATGAAATCTACTCCCACAATATGTACACAAATGTGATGTCAAACCATCCTCATTCACATCAATATTTACCCCAACACATATACTCTGGTAGTTGGGGCACATATGCTCAATAGGTTGGGCTAAGCCAAATGGTGCATCTGATGATGATGGAGGTGACACAGGTGTTGATCCATCCTCTGGTATGACTAACTGCATGCCATGTTGAACAATGACATTAGTTAATGATGCAGCTACCCGAAGAGTCTGTAACTCCATATAGACTCCTTTAGGACTACTAGGACCATGATGTGAACTGTATGTTTTTTAGCTACATGCCTCCTATGTTGTGGTTTGACCACCCTATGATCCCTAGGTCTAACCTGTGCATAGCCTCTCCCTCTACCCTAGAACTGTAGGATGTAAAAGTAACTTGGCTTCAAGATGAGGATAAACTCACAATACAACATTCTCAAAAAATATAGAGGCAACTCCCAATTATTACAAGGTGGTTGGTCAAAGACCATATACCACCTATCCCAAAAATCTTCTTTCATCCTAGCATGAACACAACAATGCATAGGAAATCGGCTTGTATTAGTAAGTAGGCTATTACTAGTGCTAGGATTGGTGAAAAGAGAACATATGTCATCTTCATGTATGCCCTTTATTTTCACCTCATCATATGACAACCCATCCACATAAAATGCATGACATTTGTCCCTCCATGAACCCCCATTTTGTAACCTATCTAGATACCTCATTCGCACTATTGGCCATGACTTCTAGGGTTATTGTGAAGGATGAGTGGTGCTCCTGAATAGAGGACCTCAACCTATTCACTAATATAGAAATGTAGACAATGTTTTGTGTCAAGTGATTGATAAGATCATCTCGTGTGGTCTTTACACTATCTATTGGAGCACACAGAGGGTTTTGGGGTGGCAGTGGTTGTTCAGGAGCAATATTTTAAGGGTTTTGTGGTTGTGGAGCAATGAATTGAGGGTTTTCTTGTTGCTCATGTGCAATATTTTCAAGGTTTTCTTGTGTTGGTTGTGCACAAAGAGGTCTTTGTTGTCTCTTTTGTGGTTGAGGATTATTTTTAGAATTTGACATCAAATTAATTAAAAAAAACTTAAATCAATTAAACAAATCCCACTTCAATTCAAATTGAAACAAAAACAATAAAAACAACAAATTCTTACATGTTTGATGGCGTGGCATGGTTGCAAATTGATCTAAATGCCATACATCCCAAATGGAAAAGGAACGCGCTTGGGTTCTGCTCTTTTTCGCACCAACAAAGTGTTTTTCCATCATTTTTGGTGTTGTAATATGCTGTTGTCCATGAGTTTTTAAAAAAACTATATGTTCCTCATAACATGCATGAGTTATGAGGAACATTTTTTTAAATTCTTTTAACGAGGCTTGGCAAAGGCTTGGTTTTGCCAAGCCTACATGTTTTGAAATTCAAATAACCACACATGTTATGGAAAAACTTGGGTTTTTTTTGGATGTGGCCACTATTTTGACCAACAACTTGGTGCACTTATCCAATATCAAAACTGTAAAATCATTTCATTTGTTTTCACTGATCTTCCATTTATAGTTGGTTGATGTAGAATTCAAAGTTTCCATCTCTTTGTTGCTGTGGCTTTTTCATCTTGTGAGGTTTCCTTAGTCATGCTATAAGAGGCAATAGCAAATAGGACACCATGTTTTAGCCAGCATATGACTTCAGATTTGGTAAGGTGCTCCCTTTTGTTATATTTTAATCAAGATGTGTCAATAAAAATACTTCAAAATTGCATGGCCACTCTCAAAGCTACATTCACAAATGCACTTCACAATTTTATTGTGGTATGTTACATAAATAACTTCAAGTACAAATTAGTTCATATGTTCTCACAAATCTTTTCTTTTCAAAATATTAATGTTAGCATAAAATAAAAAATGTAAAATAATACCTATATGTGTTTAAACAACATTTTGATTAGTTCCTTCCTAAACATTTTTAGGTTAATTGAATTTCTTTTGACAATTCATTATATGACAACTCCACGTGTTGCTTATAAACAAGGCCTATTGCAATCTTTGTAAGGTTGTTTATATCTCAAACCCGAATGCCATTTCTAACCATTTAAAAAACCATTTTTGTAATTTCCACTGACATGTATTTTTTTAAAATCACATGATTATATTTTGAGTTTTATAGATAACAATGCTCCAATGTTACAATCTAATGCACCATCCTCAATGTTGCAGATCACTCTCTCTTTTGAAAAGATACCAGCCTTAGATAATGTCAACAAAATACATCAAGCGTAACTTCTTTATGAAACCACATGGTTCGATTCCTTCTCTCTATAATTTGTGCTCTATTTTAATTTATATTGGGTTCATCACATATTTGGTTTTGTTTCCCTTTACGACAACAAATTTTGCAACACATTATCTTCAAGGCAATGGATCAACTAGATAAACCCACCACTTGCACAAGGGTTGCTTATGTATGTCAATTTTATATAGTTGCTCTTTTCATATATGTTTTTATTATTTGAAATGTAAATCCAACTACATAGCAAAGTCAAAGTTGCAAAATTTTCACTCCCTTGTTTATTGCAATAATCCATTTAACTTTCATCTGTAGGTTGGAAGAAGCTTGATGTTAGAAGCACAAGGATTTGGCAATAGAAGCTATCACGAAGTCATTGCTATTATTGAAAAAATGGTAAGAAGGCTCCCAACTGAAGCTCTCAGAGAATGCTTTAATATTTTATAGATTAGAAGTTTGCCACCAATTGTGCAAAAAATTTATAATCCCAATGATGTGCAAGAATCACAATTCTTGAAACAATCAACTAAACTAAGATTGATCAATTTAAATTACATTTGTTCTATTGACTTCTACATAAATGACCATTGCATTAATCAACAAAACAAAGATTAATCAATTTAATTCCATTACATTTTTTCTATGACTTCTACATAAATGTCCATGTACAAAAGTTATAACTCAATAGACTAGGATTCACTTTTCATTACATTGCCAATGCCACTTGAATGTAATACAATCTATTTTCTATAATCTTTTTGCTAAATTCAAACACCCCTGCCAACATTTTGGAGGAACTTCCCTGCTAATATGGTAATTATTAAAATCTTCACAATAATAATAATATTTAAACATCTATATCGAAATATTTTTTTTTACTTTATATTGAAAACATATATAGTATTTACATTATATTAAAATAAAATATAAAGTATTATAATTTTTATAAAAATAAAATTCTCATTATTTAAATTTTTATAAAATATATATAGAAATCATGTTTTTCCTTGCTTGATAATGGGCCAAAATCTAGAACAATAGGCTTGAGTAGACTCAAACTTGAGACCTCCCAAATAAGAGGCTCATATATTATAGGTTGGAATATAATAAGTTTAAAGTAAATAAATAATTAAAAAATTAAACATAATTTATATATTTCAAAAAATTTCCCACTTCTTTGTTCTTTTTAAATTTTTTTAAAAAAAAGTTATTTTAATTCATTCTTTTGATTCTTTTTTGTAAATCAAATTTGAAAATTATAGAAAATTAGAATTAAAGAAACATAAATAATATTATTTGTTAAATGATTACAGATTACCGAAAAAAACAAAAAAACAAAAACAAAAAAAACACTATTTTGATCTTACATAACTATTCCGCCTACCCAATGCACACCAGGGTGCGATTGCTACATTTTGGGTGCTAGATAGACGTTGCCAATAGTTCATGGACGTTGAAGCGGCGAAAAACTCCAAATGTGCGCGGTGCACATCCATTGTACAAGGATTGGAGGTCGTTCCATATTTGACTAGAATGAGACGTGTACCACAGAATGAAACTTCCCAACGAAAAAGTAACTTAGAAAATGTAATGATCAACAGTTTCTGGTTGAAATTTTTGTTGGTCTGGCTATAGTTTAATTTCTGGGATATGTAGAGTGTCTAGTTTCATGGACTCCATCTGTTTTTAATATTTTATTTCAATCATTATCAAGATTTGACTGTCAAATTTATCTATCCATTTAGGACACTTCCTTACTAAAGAAAATCAGATTTCAAAAACTGAACAATCGCTAACTGGAAAGGAAGACTAAATTGAACGAAGCCCTACAAATTTGATCGATGTCACTTCCATGTCGACGACCATCTTTGTCTCCCTGTTCCATCGAATTATGACGATGCCGTGTTTATGGACGGAACTACTTCTATATGAACACGCAGAGCTTAGTAAAGCCTTCCTGTTAGTTATTCCCCTTTTAATACAGTCCCATTTGAAGACTTCTCCTTCGTCATCTCTGCGTTCCTTCAATGGATTCCATAATTGGCACTGCTTCCATTTCAACACAGCTAAGATTAAAGGTATACTTAAAAAGAAACGAAAGAAACTAATAATCTGTATATTCATTTTCGTCTGATTATTTTGCAGAGATTTCAACGAGTATCGGATTTTTTTGTTCATGTTAACAGAATGAAAGCCTAGGCGGCTTAAACCCTCAGAAGGCGGGCCATGCATGTACTAAAAAGAAGAGTGTAGTTATCCGAGCAGTGAAGACTCCGACACAGCTTCAACAGCGCTCCCCTGCCTCCACGGGATCCGTGAGTTTCGATCTCGAGACCTGTCATTGTTAAAAACATCGTGTTTCAAGAATTGTTAGTTTTTGGAGTTTACTAGTATGGCTTGGGATTTATTTGCAGGTGAAACATGCGATGACCATGACAGAAAAGATCTTGGGAAGGGCTGCGGAGAAGTCTACGGTGAGCCCCGGGGAAAATGTGTGGGTGAATGTGGACACGCTGATGACTCATGATGTGACTGGCCCTGGAACCATCGGCATTTTCAAGAGAGAATTCGGCCCCCAGGCTAAGGTTTGATTTTTCTTTCCTTCATTTGTAATTATCTCCTGGATTTGCATTTACCTGTACAGAAGTTTGAATAATCGTGTTTTAGTATAGCTTATGTGCATTAAACCCTTCAGGGTTAGCGTTCAAAGTATACAACAAAGGGAAACAATTTGAATTGCTCCGACTGTAAAATCTATTTATTTATTTATTTATTTAAACACACTGACACTTCAATTTGAAACAAATATTAATTTAATAGATTATAATGCTAATGAGGCTTGCTGTTTTTTTTTTTCAAATTTGATACTTTTTCATACATCTACCAAAACAATAAAATGTTAAAAATTCAGGCCATGTTACAAAAGTGAGTCCCCATGGTTATTAAATAGATCTGCTGATTTGAGCATCCAAAAGTAAAATTAAAGCGTTAGTTAAAGTTGGAGCTTTGGAATCTCTCTAAAAGTAGGAAAGCTAATTGCTCCCGCGATCATTATTTTTTTTGTCAAGGAAAAAAATAAAGGAAGTAAAACAAGTTTTAAATAGGGAAATATGGGGACATGTCCTAGACCTTTTTTGATGCACTCTTATTTTTGGAATGATTTGAGGAGGGGGGCAGAGACATGTCGGAGACGTCCCTGAAAATTCTAGAGCATGTGGAAACATATCCAAAACTCAAGGATGGGAAGAAAAGAAAAAAGGGGATGGTCGGCCATTCACAATTTTCTCAATGCATTTCGAAAAAAAATAACCTCATTTGAATGCCATTTACTTTCATTTTATGTTTGACAAAAACTATTGCAAGCCATAGTAGGGTTTGAAGTTGAAGGAGAAACAATTTTTTTTAGAGGGTTTGAAGGAGCACTTGTAATAAAGGTTGAATTCAAGGTGCATTTGGTAGTGAAATAGCATGGTTTCTTGCAGTCTGTTTTGAGTTGTAGTGCTCATCTACAAAAGTTTTTGATGATTTTTTGAAAAAATTCACGGCTTTTTTTTTCTAAAGCATTGGAGGGTTTGATGATTTTTCCTCAAATTGTGGTTTCAGTTTGATAAGTTGATCTCGGTGTCTTTGGCTAAAGGGAGGGAAAACTTTGTTACCCAACATCAAGTTGGAAGGATTGTGGTTATCTTGGTCATATATATAGAAAATTTGCAGATTCAGGGAGGGTCTCAGCAGAAAGCTCATGTTGTAGAATGATCTAAAGCGAAGGGGGCAGTGTTCTATGCATTCATGACCAAAAGACCTGTAGCTTATGTCTTTTGTAGGGTAGTTAGAATAATGACCATTAAGGAAGGGTATTAAAATAATATTAGAATATTGTTATAATGGTCATCTTAATTGATCTTTAGAAACTTCCTTTTATGTCTTTCGTCTTTAGTTTGTTTAGGAAGTTTCCTTTCTTGTTTCTATTCTCAATCATTTCCGTTATGGAAATATCATCTTGTATTCTCTATTTAAGGAGCTTTCATCTCCTTTGTTAATATCAAGTTCATCTCCTTTCGTCTTTAGTTTGTTTAGGAAGTTTCCTTTCTTGTTTCTATTCTCAATCATTTCCGTTATGGAAATATCATCTTGTATTCTCTATTTAAGGAGCTTTCATCTCCTTTGTTAATATCAAGTTATCAATTATCATATCGTTGTCTACCAGTATCCTAGGTGGATGTGGTTTATGGAATGTGAATAACTGTCACAGTCACTAGCCAAACCCCCTTGCACTTTCTGCACTTTTGAAAAAGGATCGATAACTGGAGTTCACAAGTTTTGTTGCATTGTTTTTTCTATTCTCTGATATAATATCTTAAATCTCTCTCTCGCTCATTGATAATATAGTGCAAACACATAAAATTTTCTTAAATATTTTTCTCATATATTTCCTTTAATTAAAATAATTTTCCTAAAACATTTCATTTAAATCAATTTACTTATATTCTTTTCACAAATCCATTTTCTTTAATCCCTACCTCTTCATAAACTATCCTATTTATCCCCTTTCACCCCTGTTGATGTATAGCATCAGTTGAAGTGTTATCGGGGCTCTTGAATATACTTGTTACTACCGCCGATTGAAAGCAAACTAATTATAATTGTTATGCACTGATCATTTATTAGTTATGCCCACGTAGAGTCATGTCTCTACGGGGACATTACTCTCTGCATATATAACATAGAGCAATCGTGGAGGACTGATATCAATCACAAGGCATATTCAGTCCCAGCGATCGCTCTCTCTCCAACAAAACAAAGACAGTCAAACTGTTATATCAGTAAGTAAATCTGAATCTACACAACTTGCAATAATAGTTTATATCTCTATCAGAGATCCTGCATTTACATGGTATTAGAGCCATCCTAATAGATAATTCTATTATTTAGAATTAAAAATTAAAATCTCAGATTTATCAATATTAGAATTTTATTGAAAATGGTTAATCATGTAAGATTAGAAGATAGACTTGAGGGAGCATCAAACTTTTCATCATGGAAAATTTGAGTCATGATTGTACTAAGAGAAATGGAGTTAGAAGAGTACATAGAATCAAACAAACCTATTCCTGAAAATGATCCTGATAAAACGACATGGAAAAGACACAACAAGGCCATGAAAATTATTGTAGACTCTGTGAAGGATCATATTCTTCCATCTATATCCAGTCTTAAAACTGCATTTGAAATGTTCTCTACTATTTTGAAATCAATAATACTAGTAGACTGCTAACTTTAAAGCAAGATCTTCTATACATAAAAATGAATAATGGGGAATCAATTATGTCATATTTTCTAAGAATCTCTGAGTTAAAAGATCAACTTGCAACAATTGGAAATCAAGTTGATGACAAAGAACTTAGCATCATAGCATTAAAAGGACTTCCACTATCTTGGGAAACCTTTATCGTGGTCTAAGCTCATGCCCTGATCTTCCTAAATTTGAAATACTCAAAAATGAATGCACTCAAGAAGAATCAAGATTAGTTTTCGGAGGAATAAGCATAAATCAAGAGGGAGATATTCAAGCTCTTCATGTTAATTCAAACAATAAAGAAAAGAAAGGAAAATTCAAACCTAATAAGGAATTCAACAAACCATATAAGAAACGAGATTGGTCAAAAGTAAAATGTTTTAAATGTGACAAAATTGGTCACACTCACAACTTCTGCCCTGAACGAAAAAGAATTCAAGCAGCCCTAGCAGAAATCAAGGAAGAGAAAGAGGAAGGAAACTTTGCATTTTATCTAGCTCTCTCAAGTGAATTAAACTCAAACAAAAATACTTGGATTATAGACAGTGGAGCATCTCGTCATATTACAGGTTTTAGAGACAAATTTGAAAGCTTCTCAGATTAGTCCTCGGAAGAAGTAACCATTGGAGATAGCTCTACTCATCCGATCAAAGGTATTGGGTCTTGCTCAATTCATCTAAATTCAGGTATCACTCTCCAACTTAAAAATGTTTTATTCGTACTTGGTATAAAAAGAAATTTGGTCTCTATCTCCGGTCTTGCTGATCAAGGATACAGAATCACCTTTCAAGAGGATAGAGTTCTATCTTGGCCAAAGAACTCCAACATCAAGAAAGCTATATCTATTGGATTTAGAGATGGAAGTTTATATAAACTTTGCAATCAACAAAATTTAGCCCTAAGTCACGAAACATCAAATTCTACCGAAATTTGGCATAGGAGACTAGGTCACCTTCATTTCCGTGCATTGTCATCAATAGGAAAAATTGTAAAAGGATTACCTAGTCTCAAATCTGATCTCTTAGGCATTTGCAAAGGATGTGCCCTAGGCAAAAACACCAAGAAATCCTTTCCTAAAAGCATTCACAAATCAAAATCTGTACTTGAACTTATTCACATAGACCTATGTGGTCCTATGTCTGTACCTTCCCTAAATGGGTGTTTCTATTATGTTATTTTTATTGATGACTATTCTAGAAGAACTTGGATCTACTTCCTCAAACAAAAGGAATCAATTGAAGTATTATCAAAATTCAAAGAATTCAAAGCTCTAGTTGAAAATCAGTCTGGACAGAAAATAAAAACTCTAAGATCAGACAATGGAGGTGAATACATCTCTGAAATTTTCAAAGATTTTTGTATTACTGTTGGGATTAAAAGGGAGTTTTCTGTACCATATAATCCTCAACAGAATGGAGTTGCAGAACGTAAAAATAGATCAATTATTGAATCAGCCAGAGCAATGATGCATGACCAAAATCTTCATACTTCTTTTTGGGCTGAAGCATCTAACATTGCAGTTTATATTCAAAATAGTTGTCCTCACTCAATATTAGAAAACACCACTCCTGAAGAAGTATTTTCGGGTATCAAACCAGATCTAAGTCATCTAAGAATATTTGGGTGTCCAATTTATATTCATATTCCTAAAGAGAAAAGAACAAAACTAGAACCATTTGGAAAGAAGGGAATACTCATTGGATACAGTGAAACAACCAAAGGCTACATGATCTATGTTCCAGGTCAAAGAACAATTGAGATCAGTAGAGATGTTAAATTTGAAGAAGATATTGCCTTCAATCTTTCTAAGAACATTGATGAACCATATACAGAACCTTCCACTGTATTAGATGAAGATCACCCAGTAGAAAATGAGAGGGAGAATGATACTGAACCTCCTTCACCTACTATCTCAAATTCAGAGAATATTGAAAATGCTAACAACAAAAAGAGGCCACTTTGGGCTAGGAAAATGATAGAAGAGAATCATGTTGAACCTGATGAAGTAATCAGAGAAAGCAAGAAAACAAGAAACCAGTCATGTTATGTGGCACTATTAACTAAACTTATCAAAACAGAACCTTCAAATGTTGAAGAAGCCTTATCAAGCAAACCTTGGAAAGAAGCAATGATTGAAGAATATAATTCAATACTAAAAAATGATGTATGGGATGTTGTACCCAGACCTAAGAACAAATCAGTTGTTTCTTCTAAGTGGCTTTACAAAATCAAGCATGCACCTGACGGCAGCATTGAAAAATACAAAACCAGATTTGTAGCACGCGGGTTCTCATAGAAGGAAGGTATCGATTATGAAGAAACTTTTGCTCTAGTTGCTAGGTACACATCTGTTAGGACTATCTTGGCAATTGCAGCATCCAAAGGATGGAAAGTTCATCAAATGGATGTTAAAACAACATTCTTAAATGGTGAAATTGAAGAAGTTTATATTGAGCAACTAGAAGGGTTCATCACTCATGACAGAAATTCCCACGTGTGTAAGTTAAAGAAAGCACTATATGGTCTTAAACAAGCTCCCAGGGCATGGTATGAAAGAATAGACAACTATCTAACAAAGTTAGGGTATTCTAAAAACGAAGCTGATCCTAACTTATACTTCAAAATAGATGGTGATGACATGATTATTCTTGTGTTATATGTTGATGATTTGTTGATAACAGGTGAAGAACATCTTATAAACAAATGCAAACAAGAACTAACAACAGAGTTTGATATGAAAGATCTAGGTCTTCTCCACTACTTCCTAGGACTAAAAGTTTGGCAAAAGGGGAACTACATTTTCGTAAATCAGGGAAAATATACTATTGATAGTTTGACGAAATTTGGAATGATGGATTGTAAACCAGTTACTACTCCTATGGAAGTCAACCTACATAAGCTGAAGGATGATATGATTGAATCTGAATCTACCGATCCTTCTTACTATAGGTAGATTATTGGATCTTTAATGTATTTGGTGAATACTCATCTTAATATATGTTATGCTACTAATACCTTAAGTCAATTCATGTGTACACCAAAGAAGATACATCTAATGGCAGCCAAACATATCTTAAGATATCTAAGAGGTACAATTGGTATGGGACTCAAATATGATCAAGTCGAAATCAATCTTCATGGATATTCAGATTCTGATTGGGCAGGTAGCTCTACTGAACGTAAAAGTACTACTGGATGTTGCTTCAGTCTTGGATCTGGGATGATTTCTTCGTTCAGCAGAAAACAATCCTTAGTTGCATTAAGCTCTACTGAAGCAGAATATATAGCCTCCTCCATGGGAGCCAGAGAAGCTGTATGGTTACAAAAATTACTAGTTGATTTGTTTAAGAAGCCTCTAAAGCCAACTATCATTCACTGCGATAATCAGAGTTGTATCAAGCTTTCAGCTAATCCAGTTTTTCACAATCGATCTAAGCATATTGAAATACCTTATCATTACATTAGAGATATGGTAGATCGAGGTGTTATCAAACTGGAGTACATAAGTATAAATGAGCAAACAACGAATGTTTTTACCAAGCCTCTTGCCAAAGTGAAATTGGAATACTTCAGAGGAAAACTTGGTATGATTAAATTGTAATATTGAATATTAAATTTAAATTTCAATTTATATGTGTTTATGCTTCTATGGTTGTTTAGTTGTATCAGATATGTAATGAAAGGTGACGATCTTTCATGGACATATATATTCAGAAGGTAATCTTTGTAAGGTGACGATC
Source organism: Chamaecyparis obtusa (assembly GCA_027943335.1). Classification (NCBI taxonomy): domain Eukaryota; kingdom Viridiplantae; phylum Streptophyta; class Pinopsida; order Cupressales; family Cupressaceae; genus Chamaecyparis; species Chamaecyparis obtusa. Next base: position 131,953 of record BSBK01001182.1, on the reverse strand, counting down.
TTGCAAATGATAGGCCTGTTATTATGATAGTTTTGTTCCGGATACGCCGAAAGTCATTGATAACGAATGCATTATGATTACTCTAGATATTTTTTTGGACAATTAGAGATCATAATGTATGTGATTGTAGTTATTGTTCAAGTCACTATTTTAGAGTGTTCATAACATGGTGATTGTAGTTATTTGATAAGTCACTATTTCAAAGTGTTAAAGTCAGATAATGTGTTGTGTGTAGATATCCTTAATATTGATATCTCATAAAGTTTTGTCACTTCTCCCTTGCTAAGAGGGAGTGTTGATGTATAGCATTAGTCGAAGTGTTATCGGGGCTCTTGAATATACTTGTTACTACCGCCGATTGAAAGCAAACTAATTATAATTGTTATGCACCGATTAGTTATTAGTTATGCCCACATAGGGACATGACCCTATGTGGCCATTGGCCACGTAGAGTTATGTCTCTACGGGGACATTACTCTCTGCACATATAACATAGACCAATCGTGGAGGACTGATATCAATCACAAGGCATATTCAGTCCCTGCGATTGCTCTCTCTCTAGCAAAACAAAGACAGTCAAACTGTTATATCAGTAAGTAAATCCGAATCTACACAGCCTGCAATAATAGTTTATATCTCTATCAGAGATCCTGCATTTACAACCCCCACCAATTGTATTCTCTCAACAAATGTGGGATAAGCAGATTATCTCCATTTCACTCCTTTCATCGCACATTTATCCTGACATTGGGATGTAATATACACCCCCGGATCTGCCCTTTTGTAAATTCTGAGTTTTTGGCCATTTCTGATTTGTTTTTCCCTATGTTACCCCAAGTTTCCGGGACAAATTTTTTTCTCTCGGAGCAGGGGATGGCAGGGGGAACAACTATATAAAAAATAGGGAAAATTTAAAAGTCATATAAAAACATGGATAAAGCATGCTTATATAAATTATAGAATTTTAAAATATAATGTTTGTGTTAAATAATTTAACTTTAGAGTTCACATGAGAGTGGAAATCAAACAAATTATCAAAACTGAAACATTAATTTTATGGGACAGTCGAGAGAAAGGTTTCCGGAAGTTTCGAGTTTTCAAGAAGTCCCAGAAACAGGGATGGGTCAATTTTTGCCAGAAATGCGTCCCTGGGTAACACAGGTTTTTCCAAAACTTTGATTTCTTGGTGTTTTTTCTAAGTTGCTGAATCGGGTGCTGACACGGGTACGGGTACGTGGATATGACAATTTTTTTAAGGGGTTGGGTACGTTTAGATACGTCCGTACAAAAATATATATAAAAATCATAAATATCTATATTTTGCAGCGTAAAAACAAGAATTAAGAAATAGTATACTTGTAATATTAATTATTTCATATACAATTTAACAAATTAATATATATATATATATATATATATATATATATATATATATATATATATATTTGGTAAAAGGCCGGAGCCAGGAATTTTTGTTAATCGGTAGTAAAGTAGTACAAAGGACCCCACTCAGTGCAAGCGCTAGTAGGAAAGAGTGGGGTTGAGAAAATCTCCAGCCTTGCCTTGGACCGAAGTTCGGATTTTGTTACAGAGTTTTTGAAAGGGCATTCCCTCTTATTACAAGTATTCGTATCCTTAAAGAATTTGGAGAAAAATCACTAAGATCCTAAACTTGTCAATCCCAGTGACTATACTTGGGAGATATAGAAGACTATCTGACTTATATAAGAGCCTGGCTTATCCTTTGTCCAGGTGCGAACGAATGGTCTTCATAACGCTACTTGTTCCTCGGATCATGAAATACCTGTATCCTTTAATAGTTTTGGCTAAGATCGTTGTTAGTATTTACAAAACTGATTCATGAGATAATACCCGTTCTCCTTTTTTTTAAATTACTCTAAATCTATTAAAGAAGTGAAGGAAAGGAATGCATTATTACCTCTCATGAAAGGCTTGGAGTGGGAAAAGCCCATTTAACCTGCACAATTTTGCTAAAAATACCTTGTCTAATACCTGTTAGCCTCTAGGTAAAAGAAAAACGATGCTGTCATAAATACACATCAGAGTTAGACCATTCAAGAATTTTACTGAGAGGATATGATTTATCTGTCCATGTTCTCCTTAGAATATACAAAATCAGGCTACTGTTCCATACCAATCTCATTTTTAGGGCCTCTAAGAAACGAGAAAAAAGAAAGATTGTTAATGATTCTCATACATTGTGATTATCTTTATTCTGTTAGATTAAGCACTACTGACTCTAATAGGTAAGTATCCTTATAAATGAGTCTTATCTCCCTGATAGAGTCCTACCATAGATAACCCTCTTTGAAATTCGGTAGAAAAGGTATTAGCAGATCCAAACAGCGAGGGGATCGACGTGATAGAACCTAAAGCCAAAAGAGGATAGAGAAAAAGAAAGGATCATCATGGTAATCTTTGACCTGAAGTCCATACACAATGTTTATGTATTGACTTCAAGATTAGAGATTATCGTGGTAATCAAGACTGGATCTGGGGCTATGCTGCTGAAAAGATAGAGCTTATAGTGGAGCCTCACCTATTTAAAATATTGGAGCCTCACCTATTTATAATGAATCTTGACCACAGATGTTAGGTATTAACGAATCTTGAGTTGCTGAAAAATGTCAAATTGCTGTTGCATTAGTTCCATTACTAAGAGGGAATAAAGCTTTGTGCTTTCAGAACAATCTACACTTGTCTAAGAACGATATTTACTAAATTAAGCCAGCTTAGCCTCGTGTATATCCTGAGTGAGTAATGCAAAAGGGGTAATTACACTTCCTTAATTAAATTGGGAGCTATCTAACATCTAAAGTATCAATACAGGGGGAACATCTCTATCAAATAAACCTAGGATTTAACATGTCCCCAGCCTACTCCTAGCCTTATCAGATTAATGAGAAAATGCCAAGTGACGCTAGTTAAGTATGTGTTTGGTATGAGATTTGTTGAAAACATTCATACCTCCCTAAAGCTACATTAAATCTGAAGCCAAGTACGAGTGGAAAAATCCAGCAAGACTACGATGATAAGCCCTAGAGGCCGAAAGAAGATTAAACTTCTAAAGATAGGAAGGGAAGAAGCACTAAAAAAGCGGAATGGATATCTATGTCAAATAGACAGCTGAATAAAAACCAATACAGCTATAATTATCAGATAACCACAAGAACCTAAACACCAAAAAAAGAAATGAAGTAAAAGATAATATGAATAAACCTAAGAATACAAATATATAAAGGTCAATCTTCAAGTGAATATATATATCTATTTATATATATAAGTTTGAATTTATATAACTACAAATGAATGTAAGACAAGCTAAAAGAATCAACTGAAACAGACTAAATAATTATGTCCAGAAACATACTTAAATTATCTAAGGGTATACTTTAAACTCCAGGGAACCCTTTGTCCTATTGAAAGTAAGAGGAAGGAACTAATCATGCCCAAAAATTGGAAGCCTTCACATTACTCCTAAGGAGTTTTAGGACAAGGCCTGACATGCTTACCTGCTTGAGAGATTTCAAAGTTTGGGCAGGGTATGGTAGCCTTAAATTTCCACCTTAAAATGCTCTGTTGTGGATATCTTCTTTGCCGGAATGACCAATGATAAACCAAAAGTTTAAAACTTAGACATCCTAACAGTAATCAACACAAACTTAAGCTAAAGAAGCAATTCTAACTTAGATTAAGATCATTTTGACCCCTGCCATCACAAGGATACAGGGCATAAACTTTGTGCTGGTAACTCACAGGTGTGAACGAATTTGATATTAGCCTAAACTAATACATATCATATTGCTCTCAATACTAATTTAAGCTTTGCTTCGATGCTGGAAGAGTCAGATTGATTCTTTAATTAAGGCATAGAGACCCATTCCGCCTAGTAAACGAAGTTTATCGAAAACCTAAGAATATACACAAATTCGAGTAAATATATTTACAAATGAAACTATAAAAGAACAGAAGCTGAATATAAATTCATGAATGAAATTTTAACACAAGGAAATAGGAGTGAAACCATAACTGAATGAAACCAAATAACTATATATATATATATATATATATACATGTATGTTAGCAATTTAAGTTGTCATTAGTGTCTTTCACAAACTCCCATTCATGCCGGTAAAGGGTCACCAATTACTCACATTACTTATAAGACACCGGTAGACTATGAGCAGAGTATATACACCTGTTGACAATACACTGGTAGATCGAACTGAGTAAAGTAGTAGCGGTCTTATGTAGCATACAAGGACATACCGGGTATATGGGTATACTGGTCAAACTGCAAGAAAGATCCGATCCGGATTTTGTGGATTAGTTTGAGTTAAAAGCCTGATTATACGGGATATCCACCGCTTGTAAGTAGAGTTAACTTTTTAACAGTAGTTAGCTTGATTTCTACGGATGTCTTGCAAGGTAAACTCCAGATCAGAATGGGAAGCTTAACTTCTAGTTGCATGATTTTATTGTTGAGTTTATAGCCTGGCAGTTCTATGAGTTACGAGTTTCATTATGATGAACTCTTGTATAAATATAGGTCATAAGACACAAGAAAGTTGTTGTTGATTGTTGGCGATTGCATAGAGCAGAGGAGAGACATCTTCTGAGAAAAGAGCTACAAACACAAAGGTAGCAGAGATCAACAACCAGGCTAACTGGAAAAGAGGTATGATCTAAGCAAACATTAGTGTCACATCAAATCATTGCTTTTGTTAAGTAGAGGAAGCAATTGAAATCCCTTCATTAGGGTGGACCTAATCAGTTCGTTGTAAAAATCCCTTAACAGGGTAACATTCTTTTCGATGTTCAAAGTCCTGTAACCAAGAAGCTCCTAACAAGGTTCAGATCTTAACAAATCTTTTGTGAAATCCCTTAACCGGGTAGCACCTTAACCAGTGCTTTGTAAGCTCCTAATAGGGCGCTTTCATTCTGTAGTAGTGAAGTTGTGAGCTTTGTCTCACCGTGGTTTTTTCCTTCTAACTGAGGGTTTCCACATATATATCTAGTGTTGATCTGTGTACTTACTTTTTTTTGCTTGCATTTGATTGATTGTTTAAAAAAAATATTGTTCAAACAAGTTTCAACAAGAAAGAAATAGTTGTTACTAATTCACCCCTCCCCTCTCAGTAACCGGTCGGTAATAACAATTAGTATCAGAGCCAAGTTCTCTATTTCAAAGTCTAACAGCTTGAGAAAAAGATCATGGAGGGTTACCGGTATCAGCAACAACTAGAGGAAGCCAACGACATCATTTCCTCTCTGGAGAATAGACTGAGAAGATCACTTGCAAAGAGAAAGGAGCTGGCTCTACAGTTGAACGAGAGCAATGAAACCATTGATGAACTCTCCAACAGAGTGGATCTGATGAGGCAGTGTTTGAACTCATCAAAAAGAATCAAATCCTGACCAATCAGATCTCCAATCTTAAGAGGGAACAAGAGGACAACACCTTGAGGATGACTGAACTGATTGAGAAAAAGAGAAAAATTGAAGATGAAAGGAACTTAGTAGTCAAGTCTTTGACTGCCTCTGAGAAAGCAAGGGACCGGGCAGTGGAAGCAGTAGGGGCGAATGAACTCATCATTCTACAACTTCAAGAGGACATGCAAAGTGTCACCCAAGAAAATGCCCACATGCAGAAAGGCTGGCATGACAGGAATGAGGCATGCAATAGACTGTCCCTAGAACTGTATAAACTGAGGGAACAGATGAACGAACTTGAAGAAACAAATAAAATTCTAAGAAGATACAATGAAAGTTCGGTCAAGCTTGATGAGCAACTTAAAGCTCAAAGGAAGCATAAAGATTAGACCGGTCTTGGATTCACCGGTGAAGTCACCAAAGAGAATGGTGAGTTATCTAGTGCTAAGTCAAGCAAGAAGGACAAGAGAAAGACGCTAGCACAAAAAGGTAAGAAAACCTTTAACACATCTTGTAAGCATTGTGGAAAACCGGGTCATAAAACCAATGACTGCAGGAATGCACCGGTAAGAACCAACAATAGTTACTGTAAGAATTGTTGCAAAAATGGCCACAATACCAATGAGTGCTGGTCCAGCCCCGTATCTGTGACCAGTAGAAGCAAGGGAAGCTTCAAAGGCTACTGCTATGCATGCAACAAGTTTGGACACAAGGCTGTTGAATGCAGATCAAAGACAATGGCATTTAGATCCCCTAAGCCAGTATTCACCAAGAGAAGCAAGAACCGAAGTACAGCCAACTGTACAAACTGTGGAACACACAGTCACAATGACTCTTGGAACAAGTGACCTAACCCAAGAAGGGTAAACCCATGGAAGGCAACCGAGATAGTCAGCTATCACTGCAATAGAGTTGGACACCTAGCCAAAGAATGCAGGAACCGGTCATCCAATAAGAAGGAACCGGTCAAGCTAGAAGAAAAGACCAACAAGGAAGAGAAGACTGAGAAAACAGTCAGATAGATTTGATCCAAAAAGGAATCAAAGAGCTCCGCTGAGGAGAAGACAAAGGAAGGATCATCATCTGCCGATGGTGATATTTCTTTAACAAATTGAGCCGTAAAGGCATAGAGGGAATCGGTAGATCCACTATTGTTCCCGGTATGACTGGTGAGAGTCAGACTTAGTCTGCAGGACAACCAGTAAGGCAAGTTATACTCAATCGGTTGAGAAAAACGGAAAGTAAAGTTAGGTAAGACATTTATTACTATAGTCGTTTAATGAATAGTTACTATTTGGTAATTACCGTTATAACCTAACTTTATAAAAGGAAGGAGGATTACTCACAAGTTTTCACTTTGCTTATTGTATTATTTACGAATTCTTGTGCTAAGTATTATTCTTGTGCTTTGATCACTGAGAATCACTGTTTGCAAAACCGATCCAAGCTACTTTCTGCAAGTTACCGGTTAGCAAGAATGGCCTCATCATCCACTAACGTAGAGCTGATCAAGGGAAATCAAATGGATCGACCTGCATATGATATCGCGCCTATTTAGAATAGAGAAAACGACATGGTAGGGGCGCTCTCGTCTGTACCCAAAGGAGTCCTCCTAACCGAAGACGTTGCAGCGTTCATTCACGCTAAACAGGAAGAATTGGGTGAGACGTACATTCAAGGCGAATACGTATCATTGTGTGAAGAGGGGAAGCTTCTGGATAAGTATAACAAGATGATATCATTTGGACTCGTCAATGGAGTGTACTATCCATCCGTCTTCCATGAAGACATAACTCGACTAGTTCTCAGTCGTCTTCATGAACCAGGTTTCTGGCTCAACAGAGGTGTATGTACTCCTATCACCAAAGATGATTTGCATAGGGTGACTGGATATAGCAACCAGGGGCAATCTCTAACCCTAAGGACCATCGCCAATGCCATGGTCATTAAATTAACTAAGTCAAAGCTTGATGGTCGACTTATGATCGTAAACGACATTGAGGATGATGGAGTCTGGTTTGCGTCAGCCGTACTTGGCTACAAGGTCTATTAGTCAAGCAATTTAAACAGCATACCGGGTGGTGCAATTCATGCTGCATACCACATATTGCACGACAATGCCCAATACGACATCTGTGCAATGCTTCAAAGTCAAATATTTAAAAATATGAAGAAGCTCAGAGTTGTAAGGAAGAAATCAATGAAGTATGGGACCCTACTGGTATGTCTCTACTTCTACTACTCTAACTTTTTCCCTGGAGTTGGAAAAGTTGTATGGAAAACCGATAGACCAGTTATGCATCAAATCACAGAGATGGCCAATAAATTGGGAGACAAGTTAAGAAGTGCGATGACTGAACACTTCGAAGGATTTCAATTAAAAATGCACGCAAGAGAAAGTGTCGTCAACCATTGTTGACTAGTACAAAGACGACATATGCTTTCTGGTTACCACCGATAACTGCATCATTCAAGCAGTGGAACCAAAAGAAGTATATGCTCCTGAGCTAGGGTATGAGATCACTGCCAAGACTGCCAAGGCATATGCTGATGCCCTCAATAGTGCAAATTTGGACCTCTTTGCAAACCGGTTCGGGACATGTGATGAGATTGAAGAAAATTTGAAAAAGCGGGCAGAAATCAAAATGGTCTACACCAAAAAGACCCCCACACCGAAGAAGAAATCGTCAGCAGAACAACCCAAGTCTCGAGGGAAGAAAGAAGAACCGGTATCAAGCACCCAAGAAACAGATCAAGAAGAGACAGAGACCGAGGAACCAGTTCCTCTGATTAGGAAGAAGAAAACTGGAAAACTAGTAAAAGAGAATCCAACAAGAAAGGCCACGTTCACCATTGATGAATATGTGGCACTGTTGAAAGAAATCGGGGGAATGAGCTCGGTAAACAGTAGATATTCACTTAGTAATGAAGAAGACAGGAGAAAGATTGAAGAAGCAGTTGTGTATTGCGTTCACAAGTTCAACTTGCATCCCATTGAACTTATCAAATTTCTATCGAAGGATCTCTTACAATTTCTTCAAGCCAGATGGGAAGCCTCAATGAACAGAGAAAAGGAGCTAAGAATACGAGCTCTTCTAGAAGTCCAAAACCACCTCACTCTAGAAGAAGCCACAGAACAAGCTGAACTTCATCAGCAAACCTTCTCAACTAAAAGAAGGATCAGTCTCATGCTTGTTGGACAAGCTGACAAAGTACATGATGGAGTAGTGATGTGGACTCAACTACTTCAAACCCAGCTGAAAGTAGAAGAGACTCGTCAGAAAGCAACGGTTCAACTGGTAGCTGACACCGGTAAAGGGAAAGGAGTGCTTGGAGAAGAAGCACCAGTAATAGTGGACATAACCAAAGATAAGGGCAGCGAGCCATCAAACCCAATAGTTCTCATCTCTTCGAGTAAAGGTAACACTGAACCTATGCATGTTGATAATATAATTGATGAGGTAATGGACTTTGGAGAAGTAGACAATGCTGCAAAGTGGTACAGTGTACTTAATGAAGATGATAAACAAAAGCTGATTGTAGGCATAGTAGAAACTTTCATGGATTATCGTAGGACTCCAAGAGACTATAGGTCTAAGTTCCCACCAGAACTCAACCAAAGGCTACAATCAAAATGGAAAACTAGTTTAGGTACCAACACTAGAATCATTAGGGAAGCATTGTTAAAAGTTAGATCTAGATTTAGTGAGGAAAGAATAAAGTTTCTGATAGAAGAAGCATCCATGAAGCTAGATACTCTATATAGAGTTGTCGAGATATTAAACGTGTATGAGACCCAAGTTTATAAAGCAACTCTGGACTATTGGAACAAATATGACTTCAAGGCATTAGAAAAACTAGATCCTTAGGATCAATCTGAACGTATGCTAGCACCACCAGTCGGACTCACATCTGCAGAAGAGTCTGCCACCGGAATTGAAAAAGGTTAGATAGAAGAGTTCACAGCTGGTGAACATGTAAATGTTGAACAAGGGCTTGACAACGATATACCCTTAGGAGAACTTCATATTGCTGAGGTGCAGCAACAAGAAGTTCTACAGGAAGAACAAGATCAACATGCTATAGTCAATAAGCAACCGCAAGAAGAAGCTCAGATCCAGGAAGAACCACCTGCAGAGCATGTTCTACTTGGTGCAGAGGTTCAACCAGGCACTGACAAGCTTAAGGGACAAGAGGAAGAAAACCCAGTGCTCATTGAGGAAGCTCAACCGGAGAACAAAGCTCATCAAGAAATTAAAGACAATAAGGGACAAGAAGAAGAAATTCCAGTCCTCACCAAGCAAGATCAACTGAAGCAAGAACAAGGAGACATACCGAGCTCCTCATCCAAGAGAAAGTTGTCATTTGCCAAGGAGAAGGAAGCTAAGAGGAGCAAAGTCACCGATACAGTGGTTGACATCAACAAGCTGTCAACTAAGCAGCTCAAAGAGCTGACCAAAAGAAAACAGGACATGGTCCTAACCACTGTAAAGAACATTCTGTGCAAATTCATCCCTAATGCTAACATAGATGACGATGAACTGGTCATCGATCAGCTAGAAGTTTTAGCACAGGCAATCGGTGAGAATCTCAGTGATCCAGAAATAGTGGCAATCGACCACTACGAGAAGAAAAGAGTAGGGATACTCCACAAACAGGTTGAAGAAATCAAGGCAAATGTAGCAACCAACCTGAGAAATCTACAACAACAACTGCATGAAGCAGGAAGATTGATGAACAAAATTTCAAATTTTGAAATGTTTTTGCAAGATTTTACAGAAAAATCTGCAAAGACCTCAAAGGAAATTAAAGCCCTGTCGTCTCAGTTTGATATTAAGAACAAAACTGCAACTTCCTACAGCAAAGAAATGACAAGTTTAACCTTAATACTGAGAAAAATTGCTGAAGAGAAAACTAAGAGAATCCAAGATATTATAGGATTTCAGATATTCTTGGCTCCAACATTTGACATCATGAACCAAATAGAAAGTTCTACAGAAGCTCTGCTCAATGAACCAGCCTACAAAACTGTAGAAGATATGGAGAATATCATTGTTTCTCTGAAAGCAGCCCAGAAGAATATAGAATATGTAACCCGTCAATGGGCACCATTCCTGCATTTTGCAAACACCATATATAAGGATATCTTCACCAAGCTTCACAAGTAAAGAAAAACATTACCCTTTGTCCTATGGAGGCAAAAAGGGGAAGATAAAGGTACAGAAGAGCAAAATAGGAAAGAAAAGCAGAATAGGAAGAAAGTAGTGCATGTGTCAGAAAGTGGAAAGAAAGAGCAAGCAACTCAGGATAGGATAGTGCAGAACAGGGGAAGTTCGAAACAGGGGTAGTGTTCTAAAGACAAAGAGCAGTTTGCAAGAACATGGTATACGCTGCACCAGAATATGAGTATGGTTTGTATATAGTTTTGTTTTGCCACCAATGACAAAGGGGAAGATTGTTAGCAATTTAAGTTGTCATTAGTGTCTTTCACAAACTCCCATTCACACTGGTAAAGGGTCACCGGTTACTCACATTACTTATAAGACACCGGTAGACTATGAGCGGAGTATATACACCGGTAGACCAAATTGAGTAAAGTAGTACCGGTCTTATGTAGCATACAAGGACATACCGAGTATATGGGTATACCGGTCAAATTGCAAGAAAGATCCGATCCGGATTTTGTGGATCAATTTGAGTTAAAAGCCTGATTATATGGGATATCCACCGCTTGTAAGTAGAGTTAACTTTTTAACAGGAGTTAGCTTGATTTCTACAGATGTCTTGCAAGGTAAACTCCAGATCAGAACAGGAAGCTTAACTTCTAGTTGCATGATTTTATTGTTGAGTTTATAGCCTAGCAGTTCTGTGAGTTAAGGGTTTCATTACGATGAACTCTTGTATAAATATAGGTCATAGGATGCAAGAAAGTTGTTGATTGTTGGCGATTGCATAGAGCAGAGGAGAGACATCTTCTGAGAGAAGAGCTACAAACACAGAGGTAGCAAAGATCAACAGCCAGGCTAACTAGAAAAGAGGTATGATCTAAGCAGACATTCAGTGTCACATTAGATCATTGCTTTTGTTAAGTAGAGGAAGCAATTGAAATCCCTTCATTAGGGTGGACCTAATCGGTTCGTTGTAAAAATCCCTTAATAGGGTAACATCCTTTTCGATGTTCAAAGTCCTGTAACCAGGAAGCTCCTAACAGGGTTCAGATCTTAATAGATCTTTTGTAAAATCCCTTAACCAGGTAGCACCTTAACCAGTGCTTTGTAAGCTCCTAACAGAGCGCCTTCATTCTGTAGTAGTGAAGTTGTGAGCTCTGTTTGACCGTGGTTTTTTCCTTCTAACCGAGGGTTTCCATGTATATATCTGGTGTTGATCTGTGTACTTACTTTTTTTTGCTTGCATTTGATTGATTGTTTTAGAAAAATATTGTTCAAACAAGTTTCAATAAGAAAGAAATAGTTGTTACTGATTCACTCCTCTCTCAGTAACCGGTTGGTAATAACAATGTATATATATATACATATATACATATATATATATCTATATTTATACATGCCTCAATGAGTGATAAGATACATGACAAGAGGGTTGTTTGAAACATATCTATGAACATATAAAACCCTATGAATTAAGGTAGTAGTCTGGCACCTCAGAGAATTCAACCACAATTTCTTAGATATAAAACGCTATTATTTAATATTGATAATATGTCATCTTTCTAAAGTTCGTAATTAGGAAATTATCTTCATATGATAACCGACAAAACAACCTGACCAAAATAAAACTTTCCGGATGCACAATATGTTAATATTTAGATAAAACCTATTCTAACTAATAACAGTCTTACTGTGAAAAAATAAAAATTCGAAGAACAGTATATGGACCTTAACAGTGTCCGAGTTAAACCCCACGCTTTTGTCCAAAACATAAGCAAAAAGCTTTTGAAAATTCTATTTCTTAATTCATTCTATGACTCCTTCTAAAGCTTGTGACAGCTCCGACTTTTGCCCTTCTTTATGATGATGATGGTCTCTACTTCCTGCATCGTAGGTTTGACATGGCGAGAGCACTTTTTGACATCTAGTGAGATGATGTGAAGATTCTCCTTCTCTATTGCGTCCCAGGAATTTGGAATGTCGAAGCCCTCTGCTCTCCAATAATCCAGTGTCCATTTTGTCTCCACCTCCTCCTTTAGAAGCATTTTGTAGAGGAAATCTAGGTTCCTTGCCATAACTAGCCAATGCTCATCAAATTTCTCTTCATCCTTGAAGGTCATCATCGGGATCCTTTTAGACTTTGGTATTGCACTCAAGTTCTCCATCTCTATGCTCATGTTATCTCTGGGTAAGGAATAGATAGTTGTTGGTCTATGCTATAGACCTTAGCTCCAACCCTCCAAGAAGACTCTCATCAAAGAGAATCCTAGCTGCTTCAATGACTTCCTCCTGCCCTCGCCTAGCGAAAGTGGAAAGGGCTATGAAGATCCCGATTATATTGCCATTGGTGCGGAAAGTGAATTCATTATCAAAGTTGTTATTGCCTAGCCCTTTTTCTAGCACCCTTCTAACTAATACAGAGATCGGATTCAGTAGCTGGTTCCATCTTTCCGGTTTAATAGCGCCCCTAAACGCCATTGCTTTGTTATCAGGGAAAGCGAAGGTGATAAGCCTGGTTTCCATTTTCACACAAACTTATCTAAATCGCTATCCGAGCTCTATTTGGAAAGAGAATTCTTCTCAAGGTACTTCCTTTTAAACTTGTAAAAACCTATAAGCTAAGTGGGCTCAGCAGTTCTTGGTTATGGCTTCAATTCACGTCTTTTCATCATTAACTCTCCTGCTGTCTCCTGGCCTATTTACCATATCGTGTCATTAGTAATGTATATCCCTCAACTCTAGTAATTATTGGAAAGGGCAGAGAGAAATTCTTCGCTATATTTGGGCCTTATTAAAATCATTGGGATCTAGAAAGTTCATAAAGGATGAAAGCCAAATGATGTTAGTGGCTATTTGAAGTAATTAAAAAGTACACCCCACTAAATTCGTGAGAGGGATCCAGGCAGTTGGCTCGTGGTGAGAGGATGATAGTTAACGTGTTTAATCCTGCTCGTGTGTGGGTACTTGAGGGAAGCCTGCTTTAAAAATTATCGCATTTTGCGACCTTTTTGTTTGATGTTTCACTTAAAGGTGAATTACTCCAGGAATGATAAGTATCGAAAGTTGATAAGTGCCATGGCTAGTCTATGCTCTTGTTATAAGTCTAATATTACTAGTCTTAATGAGCTCAATGTTATCAATCTAGTGAGAGGGATCATCAAAAGTTTGTGTCTAGCTTTGAATAAAAATTCGTATTCCTAACCTTAGTCTAACCCGGGTAATCTACGTTCATTAGTCAGCTCTGCTAACTAAGATAGGGTGCGTGAGTCCTGATATTGATGGTTCTTTTGTGAAAGTAGAACCCCCTCTGCACCTAAATTGTCTAGCTCATCTGCTCTTTTGTTCCCTTCCCTATAAATGTGGTTGATAGAGATTTCTTTAAAGGATTTGCAAAGGTTTAATGCTTGGGATAGGAGTGAATTCAATCTCCAGTTAGGAATTGTTCCTTTCCTGGGTGCGTTAATTATGATTGCCGAATCTCCTTCTATTTCAAGGTGTTGTAATCCCATAGAGGCACATTTGCGGAGTCCTCTGACTAGAGCAGAAAGTTCCTCCCAATTGTTGGTTTCAATCCCTAAAGGGGCAGCTAAGGAGGCAATTTCCTCCCCATCTTGGTTATGAATACTACACCCTATACCCACTATCCCTGGGTTCCCTCTCGAAGCACCATCAAAGTTAAGTTTGAACCAACCCTCTTTTGGAGGGCTCCATTTACAATCAATTCTCTTGGATGCCGTGTTTTGATTTCCTGAACCAATAAAAGGGGGAAGGGAGAGATCTATCCATTTTCCTCACATTTTTCCATCCTAGTGACTCATATAAAGATCCATTTTTTGGATTTTAGAAATTCTGCAGTTCATGTTATCTATGATAGCCTCAATTTTGTTGCAAAGTTGTCTCCAATCTAGTTTCTCCTCTTTAAATATTCTTCTATTTCGTTCTTTCCATAACTCCCAAACCAAAATTGAGGGGGAAGAACTCCATAGGTTGGCATAAATACTATCTTTTTTTATGGCTGGCCAAGCTTGTAGCATCGCAAGGAGAGAGTGAGGGAAAGCTGATGACCATCCCAAATTCCTTGCAAGCCACTTCCAACATTGATTTGAAAAAGGACAGTTTAGAAATAAATGGTCAACATCTTCGAAGCCCTCACAAAGGACGCATTTACTAGGTCTGGAGAAGCCTAGCTTCTTGAATCTGTCCGCAGTTAAAAGTCTATAATTAAGGGCTAGCCAAGTACAAAATCCTGCCTTAGGGAGACAGTTTTTATTCCAGCAAAGGTTAATAGGTATTGTAGTTTTAGGTCTTTTGTAATTTTGGGAGATGAGATTGTACCCGTCTTTTGTGTTATATTCACCTGTTTTAGAACCATCCCATACTAATGTATCTTTAGAGGTTTTTAATGAGATCTTCCTTTTGCTAAGAATTCCTGCAACCACCTCTTCTTCTTCTAATGATATCCTAGATCCTTTCAGAGATCTCCATACCCATTCTTCTCCATTAAAAACAATATAGTCCTTGAGGAGGGTTCCAATCTTGCCCTTCAAGAAATTTATGAGGGAGGGGTTATCTAAATAGTTGGATATTGCTCATAACCCCCCCATGAATCATCCCAGAAGAGAACTTCCTCACCAGTGCCAAGACTCCAAGTTAATTTCTCCATTATAATGTGTCTACATTCCATCATAAAATTTCATGTTGTTGATCCTTTGGGAGGGTTAGTTTCTCTGAAGTTACTAATAGGAGCCTTGTCTTCTAGGTATTTGTGAATGAGGAGTTTGGGCCATTTAGCCTTCGGGTTTCTGAATAGTCTCCATATCAATTTAGCCCCAAGGGCCTTACCTTGATCCCCTAAATTTTTAAGACCCACTCCCCCCTCTTCTTTTGGTTTGCATATGTTTTCCCACGAGATTAAGGGGATTTTCTTATTCTCATTACACCCCTGCCAAAAAAAAGCTCTTAAATGCTTGATTATTTCTGATTTTTTGTTAGAGGGGAGATGTATACATGATAATTGATAAGTTGGCATAGCTGCCAAGACTGATCTTACCATAGTTGCTCGCCCCGTAGAGGAGAACCATCTTCCTTTCCACGAGTTCATTTTGTTCTTAATTTTTCCTATAATGGGGTCCCAGATGTCTATAGCTCTCTGGTCCTTAACTAAGGGGAGGCCTAGGTATCTGCAAGGAAGCTTACCTTGCTTAAATTTTAGAATCCAACAGATATCTATCTCAACCTCTTTATCAGTATTAAAGAAAAAGATTTCTAACTTGTCCGGGTTTATTTCTTGTCCCGATGCTTTTGTATATGTTTCCAAAATCTTTTTAAAGGAACATGCCTCCTTTCTTTTGCTAGCCTCGTATAACACAGTGTCATCAACAAAATGCTGATGAGTTGTAGGGTCTAATTGGCTGGTAATGATTATTCCTTCAATAGTACCCTTCTCCTGTTCTCTTGAGATAGCCCTACCTAGTACTTCTGCCACAATGATGAATAAAAAGGGAGAGATAGGGTCTCCTTGTCTTAACCCTCTAGAGATGCTAAAAAAACCTTCTGGGGTTCTGTTCACTAGCACAAAGATCATGGGGGTGGAAATGCATTCAAAGATCAGATTAATCCAGCTCCTGGAGAATCCAAAGGCTTCTAAGCACTTACATAGGAATCTCCAGTCTACTTTGTCATATGCTTTCTTTATGTCAAGTTTGATGAGCATACTAGGATTCTTGTTTTTTTGGACTGAGTGGATGGCTTCTTGAGCAATGATGACACCATCAAAGATAGATCTACCTGGAACAAACCCTTTTTGCTCCTTGCTTATGACTAAAGGAAGGAGTTTTTGTAATCTAGGTGAGAGGGTTTTCGTGAGAAGTTTATATAATGTGTTGCATAGTGCAATTGGTCTAAAATCATTAAGGTTTGAAGGCTTTTATTTTTTGGGGATAAGGGCAATAAAAGTGTTATTTACTTCGTTAAGAATTTTCCTTGAGTTCCTAACACGTTCTAGTGCTTCCGTTACTTCCTTACCTAAAAAGTGCCAGCATTTCTGAAAGAAAATAGTAGAGAAGCCATTTGGCCCTGGTGATTTATCCGGATTCATTTGCATTAGAGCTTTTTTAACCTCTTCTATCGTAAATTTATCTATTAATGCTCTATTGTGTTGTTTAGTAAGAACTTTAGGTATATTTTTAAGAAGTTCCATTTGACTATCTAAGTTAGAACTCTCCATATTGTTTAGAATGTGTTACTGAAGAAATTCACTCTTTCGGTTGCAATTTCTTTTAAGTCACTTATGGTATTGCCTTTATCATTTGTAATGCTTGATATTCTTTTGGTATTTCTTCTCTGTTTCATGCTGTTGTGAAAGAATTTAGTATTTTTGTCTCCTGCTTCCAGCCAGGTTTCTCTAGACTTTTGTTTCCAAAATAATTCTTCTCTTGCCAGAATCTCTTTGTATTCCTTGAGTAGATTTTTTTCTTTATAGAAGAGATCGTCATTCATTCTTGTTTGAATGACTTGAGAATTGACCTCATTCATATCTTTCTCTAGGGCCAGTTTTCTCTCGAAGATATTACCAAACTTGGATGAGTTCCATTCCAACAATTTCCTTTTAATCCACTTTAGTTTGTTGACTACTATGAACATCTTGGATCCTGATATGTTGGGTTATGACCACCAAGCCTCAATTAGATTCAAGATTTCTGGATCTCTAAGCTAGGCTTGTTCAAATTTGAAGGCACATTTTTTTGGTTTCGTTTGTGTTAAAATGTTAAGAAGTATTGGGTAGTGATCCGACCTTGATACCGATAAGATCTTAGCCTCAAGGGAGAAATCATAATTGGTCAGGCTTCCTTTGAGGAAGAATCTGTCTAACTTCTCTGAAATGTTGCAGAAACCTTGTCTCCTGTTGTTCCATGTGAAGGAATTGTCCTTTGTCGGAATTTCAAGAAGGGAGTTTCTCTCCTTCCAAAGGTTAAAGTCTCTGGCTGCCAGAGGAAGAGTCTTCGAGCCTCCTCTTTTTTCAGAAAGCTTTGTTATCACATTAAAGTCTCCTCCTAAGATACATAGTGTGTCATCCCTTTGACTGAGAAAAGATTCTATTTCCTGCCAGACTAAAAGTTTCTCTCTGTTCTGAATAGGGCCGTAGACATTTATTATGTTAAAGGTTAGATTATTTCTAAAATCCTTAACCGATCCACTCATCCAAAATTGCTTTCTTTCTATGATGTTGATTGAAATGTACCTGGGATTCCAAATGATGGCTAGGTCTCCCGAGGCTCCTGTAGCTGGTGATGCTTCAATTACTCTAAGTCCAACCTTTTTTTTTAAATTTTCCATTTCTATGTTATCTAGTTTAGTTTCCTATATTAGCATTATCTCTGGGTTATGGATTTTAATGCAAATTTAACAAATTAATATTATAACAAGAAATAATAAAAATAAATTAAACAATTATATATTATATAATGTTACTATTAAAATATATAACAATTTGAATTGAAAAAATAAATAAATACAACTTTAATAATAAATTACTAAGATTCTGCAGGGATTCCAAGAAGTACCCGATTCCGGTACGTACCGTACTAGGAATTGGCAGTTAAACTGGACGATTCAACAACTTAGTGTTTTTTGTATTTTGAGTTTTTGGTTTTTTGAAATATTGGAGTCTTTTACCAATAATGAATTACAATACAAAAAATAACAATGCTGATATGAAAAACCAAATCTGATTATGAAAAATAACAAAATTTCTTGATAATGATTTTATTCAATCTTTTCAGTGAAGTGCATAGCCGTACCAAGCATGATAGGTGGCTGGGGTAATATAGCAACAAATTTCTGATTTCCTTGCAATATTTCTATTTTGTACTCTTTACCAATTGCCGAAGAAAAATCACCAACTGAATTTGAGAGACATTTGTTTGGTGCGGCTGTAGAATTGCTGCTACAGGTTGATGTATAGCTGGTAACCATGTGTATGAAGTTATGAACCCTTGTGGCTTCCTGTACTATGCTTCCTAACAGCTAATTGTGTAACATGCTAAAAGTTCTAAACAATAAAATGACAACTAATTGATATAAACATTTAACTAACAGTGAACTTGTAAGAACTAATTGAACTAACATGCTATTGCTGATTTTTTTTAAACATAATTAAATTGCATTAAATTGAAAACATAAAATATTAAGAAGATTCTTAATATGCATTATCTTTCATCAACTTGATACAAATTATGAAGGGAAAGAGTTCTTATAGAGCATAACTAGCAACATGGAATCCATTTTGCTTTTCTTTATGTTCTGCAATGCAACATGGGGGAGAAAATATCACTAGGGCATTTTACCACCCAACCATGGCTCTGTTACCGATCCCCCTTGCTCACTTCCTACTCGAAGTGGGCCTGATCCTTCGCAGGGGATGTAAACATGGTTATAAACAAGTCTTTTTGGAACTGGTGTAGGATCCTACAAGCCTTAGTCGGTCACACCCTATAGCTGCTGCTAACTTAGTATGACACCTGACTAGGGATGTATCCGATATTAAGTTTATATCAGATTTATAAGTAAATAGAATTTTAATTTTAATTTTCTGTTATACAGAGGTATAGATATAATATATAAGGATCGAATCCTACAGTTCGATAGTATAGAATGAATCACTACTATCAATCTACAATAATACTACAGAGATATGTCTCAATCTCTATCTGTTGTATATTAATGTTGATATGATATGGATCGATATTGTCGAGATCAGTTTCTAGAAGACCGTATACCATATTGCTTTGCACTTAAAGATTTCTCTACATCGCTCAGTATTGGATCGGCTTCATATAAATATAGTAGTAAATGGTTTGTGCCTCACGTAGAGACATGTCACTGATAACAAATTCCGTTTACTAATAACAACTGCCGTTTTAGTATGTCAGCGATATCATTAATCAAATACGTGATCGATGTATATATGCTGCGAACCTCATGATTTATATATCGATATTGTTGTCCTAATTTTCTACATGCAGGATGATAAACATAAATAGTAAAAGATTGCATGAAGGTACATCTATTTAACACTACTTTTCAGGTGATGAAGATAAATACATTGCTATTGCATTCATATCATTAGCTATATTGTACTCTAGTATTGATCATATCCAAATTTTCAATTTCATAATTGATCATTACATTGTGCATTCAAACTGAATGTAATAGAGAAATGTTCTTTCATATTTCATCTTTCATGTTGGAACAGAGATCAAATGGCAAAAAAGAAAGCATGATAGAAGTATGAGTAGGGGCCCATGCATTGCCTTGTAGAGTCATCTGCATTTAGGAGCTGGTTGTCTATCCCAAGTCTTCAGGTCTTTGTTTGAGTCCTCATGTCCCGTGTCTTAGGTCTTAGGGCTTTGTCCTGCATCATAGAGAAAAAGTGTTAGATCCAATTGGATCTAAGCAATGCATGAAAACCTAGAAGCATCATACAACAACCAAAACTTTTAGAGCTGCACATCTATCTATAATATCAATGCAATAGAAAAATATGCATCTGCATAAACTGAATAATAGTATTAAAGGGACATGACTCTATGAAACCTTTTACTATTTATGGTCATCATTATGCATGTTTTTTATAAACCAGATATCTGAATCAAAGGGACTTAGTTCTTGTAGCTGAGAAACCTTTTTCAGAACAGCAGAGTAGTGAACACCATCAGTTGACCAACATTAATGCATGAATGTCATCATACATGGCACTCTCACACAAAAATTGGTCATTTGATCATGTTCACTAACCTAACATATTGGATTTGGTTATGTTTTTAAAGTAGAGTAATCAGAAGTGCATTCCAAGTAATGAACTGTGTATTCAATAACAGTCAAAAAGAGAAAAAGCTACAGAAGATAACCAAATAACAGTGTTATCAAAAGGTGCATCTTCAATCACAGTGTTGTATAGGAGATGCTACAGAATATGCAAAGTATCAAGTTCAAATTCACATAATGTATTTATGGATGTCACAAGCCCGTGCTCGAACTTCATAAATCAACATTCTTTTGTTTTTGGGTGTCACGAGCCTGTGCTCGAACCCCATGAACATAAACAAACAGTATTGCATTTCATATTTTAAAGAGAAGTCATTTAATGCACTTATCACTATCATTTTTGCAAAGTGAAAGCCAGGCAGCATGAGGGTACAGACAATATCTTGTAATGAAGTCAAGCATTTTAAAGTCATAGCCATAATAGAAAAATCAAAGCATGGTGACTGTTATCAGTCCCGACAAGACAAACAATGATAAAGCTCAAGTGTGGTCATTGTCGACAGTAGACATCAAGCACATTGAAACCCCAAGTCCATAGCTGGAGATAATAATAATAAACTGCAGAAGAGTAGCGACTTAATGGAAGCATCAGACAATAGCTCCAACATTCCAGGCCGCAAGGAAGGACAACTTACAGTGGAGTTTACAAAGCAATGATATGTTTTGGAGTAATGATAACTATCAGATTTTCTATTTTAGACAGCAAAAGAGAAAAACCCAAAATCAACGCAATGTAAAGAAGAGTAAACTCGGCTTCAACAACATGTTCAAGTTTTTAAAAGATGTATGGTATACTTATCTCGTAGTCAGAGATGGAATCTTTGTAGGAGCGGCCAGATGCTTTTAGTAATCAAAGCCCAAGTTCCAACCATTAAACCTGAGTTCCTTGTCACAGTCACGACTTCCAATTGTAGAACCTGAGTTCCTTTCAAAGAATCTGAGCTTCATGCTCGAAATACATGCCGAGAGGAGAGTTTCACAACAAACATAACTTCCATATTGCAGTGATGATCTCTAGATCCAAAACCGAGCACAAAGAAGTAGAAAAAGACCCAAGAAAATGCCATGATTTCTATAGAAAAATCGCCATGGATTAGGGATTTCTTTTTCCCCAAATCCAAACGCAACACAAAAACCCAAAAAATGCCAGGTTTTGATTAGTTTTGAAGTCCGTTGACAGGAGGAGTTAATGCCATTGAAAACTACAGTGTTTGACAGCCAAGCCTCGTAGTTCCAAGTGCCACGATGCCACCTAGCCTATGACAGGTGGATATTCATTAACAGATTGCTGATTGCATGGAGTTGGACATCCTGACCTTATGTTATGTAATCAACAATAGTATTAAGACTTAAGTTTTTTAAATTTAAGTCTGAGTTCCATTATCTGTATTGAGTTAAGACTTAAGCTTTTGAGGGTTCCATTATCTGTATTGAGTTAAGGCTCAAGTTTAGGTTATTAACATATGTTGGTAATAAGTTTAAAGGATGTTTGTTTGTATACCAACATTAGGGGTATGATTCAAGGCATTATTTATGCTTGTAATTTAGGGTTTCCAAGCTGTTTTGGAGGGCTTTTGGGGGGTTTTGATTTTCGAATTTAGCCGTAGGAGGGTATATATTTGAGTTTCATAATCAGATTTAGGGGTTCAAAATTGAGGAGAAAGTGACTTTGTGAACATATTGGTTCCATTGTCTCTTTTGCATATGTTTTGTAACCATTTTCAGAGTTTGAAGGAAATAAAGCAAGTTCTTCATATTTCACCTATTTTCTAAGTTTTGTTCAATCCTATTCATCTTTTCTGCATTTCAGTGTTATATTTTTGTAACAAGGATAAGTGAATTAATCCTATTCCTTTTCTAAGTTATCAAAACCAAACCTTTTGCAGAATCTGTATGTTTGTTGACAGATTTTCATTGTTTGTGGTGCATACCCTAATAGTGGATCTTAGGTCAACCTATATGTTGAATAGTGAATGTTTAATGCAAATCTCAGTAGTTTGTATACTGTGGATGATGGTTTAAAGATTTTGATAAGTCTAAATCCAATTTGGTGTATCACCCTCTTTTCATTCAGTTTTTTTAAGTTATCTCTTTTCCCTTTTCCAATCAAAGTTACAGTCAAAGGTGATATTCCCAATCCAATAGGAACCGATCTAGAATCCGGAGATTCCTTCTTAATCAGAGTCCACCCACAACTCGAGAAGGTTTCCATTATTACCATGAAATATTAGTGTACCCTAATGCCTGAGTTAGGGTGATATTTCAAGGCCTTAACAGATACTTTCAACAATCAATGATTATTAATCATTATAATATAAATGATCATATATATATATATTTAATAGTATGAATATTAATAAATATATATACATAATCATTAAATATTAAATCATTGATTATTAATCATGTGCATTAGAGGTTAATTATGATAACCATAATCATAACAGATAATCAAATCAGTATAGAGTGAAGGATAGAAATCAAATGTTGATTTCATCGGTTAGAGTAATCCGATTGACGCTACAAAACTCTAACATCCGAAGCCTTACGAATTGACTAACACTAGCACATGCTATAGTGCACCTTGGCCAACGATTAATGTAACATGGTAAACATGTTGTCTAGTTCTTCACCCAATCTGACTTGCGCTCTGTAGAATGTAATAGGCTGTTTTGTACACATATTGGAGAGGATCCTATTTGACCACTATAATACTGACATACTTGTCTATTGGCAAATTTAAGTTGTCATTGGTGAAGTTAGATGCAAACACCATTCCCACCGGTATAGGTACTTGGGTAAATCACTCATATTACTTTATAGGCACTAGTAGACTAAATAGAGTATATGCACCGGTAGACCTAATAGAGTACATAGTACCGGTCTTATAGTGCATACAGGGGATGAACCGAGTATAAGATCAATATCGGTTAAGTGCATAATAACCCGCACCGGATTATGCAGAGTTGTCTGATTTAAAACCGGATTATATGAAGCATCCACCGTTTAGAACTGGAGTTAGCTTTTTTATAGGAGTTAGTTTTACTCGGATGTTTCAAGGTAAACCCAAGATCATCTCACAAAAATTTTTGCTGCATGATTTTCTGGGTGAGTTTACAGCTTGGCGGTTCTATAAGTTGGGTTTTAATAAGATTAATTTCTTGTAAATACAGGTCATAGGACACAAAAGAGTTGTTGAAAATACAGAGCAGGAGATAGATATCTTCTGAGAGAGGCTACGGTCACAAAAGGTGAAAGGCAAAGAAGTTCAACAGCCAGGCTAAGCAGAAAGGTTAACAGGTATGATCTAGTCAGACAGAAGGTGTCAATTCAGATCATTGCTTTTATTCTGTTAAAGCATATTCAAATCCCTCTATCAGGGTGAACCCTAATAGGTTCCTATGTATAAATTCTTTAACCGGGTAGTATCTTAGTTGATGTTGAAAGTCCTTTAACAAGGCGGCTCCTAACAGAGTCAAGATCTTAACCGATCTTCTACCAAATCCCTTTACCTGGTAGCACTCTTGCAAATGCTTTGTAAGCTCTTAACCGGGCACCTTTATTACTGTAGTAGTGAAGTTGTGAGCTTTATCTCAACGTGGTTTTTTCCTTCTAATCGAGGGTTTCCACGTACATATGCTATGTTGATCTGAGTATTTCTATTTCTATTTATGAATGGTTAATTGCATGTTGTTTATTCTGCAAGAATCTTTATACAAGGTTTAATTGAAGATAGAAATAGTATTTACTGATTCACCCCCCCTCTCAGTAACTGGTTGGGAATAACAATTGGTATCAGAGCTAAGTTCTCTTAAATATAAAGCTTAACCGCTTGAGAAAATGATCATGGAGGGTTATAGGTATCAGAAGCAGCTTGAGGAAGCCAATGACATCATTGCCTCTCTTGAGAATAGGCTAAGAAGATCCCTTGCTAAAAGAAAGGAGCTGGCTCTGCAGTTGAGTGAGAGCAATGAAACAATTGATGAACTCTCTAGGCAAAGTGGATCAGATGAAGTTGAGGAGGCAGTCTCTGAGCTCATGGAGAGAAACCAGATCCTAACCGATCAAATCTCCAACCTAAAAAGGGAGTAGGAAGATAATGCTCTAAGAATGACTGTACTGATTGAGAAAAACAGGAAAGCTGAAGATGAAAGAAACACTATAGTTAAGTCATTAACAACCTTCGAGAGAGAAAGAAATCTGGCAGAAGAAGCTGCAAGGGAAAGTGATCTTGTCATTCTACAACTTCAAGAAGACATGCAAATAGTCACTCAAGAAAATGCCAACATGCAAAAGATTTGGCATGATAAAGATGATGCATGCAAGAGGCTAGCAGATCCAAAACAATGACATTCAAATCCCCACCAAGATCGATATTCTTAAAGAGGAATGACAACCAGAGCACAATCAATTGTGCCAATTGTGGCATACATAGTCACAATGACTCCTGGTGTAATTCACCTAACCAAAAAAGGGTAAATCCATGGAAGGCAACCGGAATAGTCTGTTACACCTGCAACAAAGTTGGACACCTGGCCAAAGATTGTAGGAACCGGTCAGTAAACAAAAGAAGAGGATCAATTCAACTGGTGAAGAAGACCTTGTCTCCCAATCAAAAGGACAACAAGGGAAAAGAAACCGAAAAAAAAGTCAAGAAGATTTGGTTCAAAAAGGAATCAAAGAGCTCCGCTGAGGAGAAGACAGAGGGAAGATCATCGTCTACTGATGGTGATATCGCTTCAACAAACTGAGCCTAAAAGGCTAAGAGGGAATCGGTAGCCCGTCTACTGTTCCCTGAAGGACTGGTGAGCAACCGACTCACTAGGTCTGTAAGTAAAACCAGACAGGTAAGCATTGATCAAGCGGGGTTTGTTCAACAGGAAAAAGCTTGAATACCGGTTGGCGAAAAAGGATAGAAAGGTTAGGTAAGGTAATTAATGCTATAGCCGTTAACAAATAGTTACCGTTTGGTAATTACCGTTATGACCTAAATTTATATAAAGAAAGGAGGATTACTCATTTTCTTTTACTTTTCGATTTGTGATTAACAATTTCTTATGCTTGAGTAATATTCTCATGCTTTGATCATTGATAAGATATTTTCTGTAAAACCGATCAAGCTACTTTCTGTGTAAACCGGTTGATAACAATGGCATCATCATCATTTGTCTCCAAGTTGAATCAAGCAAATCAACTCAACCGACCTGTCTACGACATCATGGTAGTCCAGAACAGGGAAAACGACATGTTTGGTGCACTGTCATCTGTGCCTGATGGAGTTCTCATGACGGAAGATGTCACCGCTTTCATTCATGCGAAACAAGAAGAACTGGGTGAAACCTTCATCCAGAGCGAGTACCTCTCGCTGTGCACAGATGGAAAGCTTCTAGACAAATATGCGAAGTTGGTGTCCTCAGGGCTGATTAACGAAGTTTGTTACCCAACCATTTTCCGACGGGACTGGATACAACTGGTTCTCAGTCGTGTGCATGAACCCGGCTTCTGGCTTGCAAAAGGAGCATGCATGCAAATTACCAAGGAGGACCTCCACAGAGCGACCGGGTACAACGACAAAGGGGAAGCTCTCACCCTTAGAACTATCTCCAATGCCGTGGTCACAAAATTGACGAAATTGAAGTTTGACAATTGGCTAATGACCGTCAATGACATCGAAGATGAAGGAGTTCGGTTCGCATCTGCGGTGATAGGTTACAAAATCTATCAATCAAGTAACCTGAATAGCATATCGGGAGGAGCCATTCATGCCGCTCACCGGATAATACATGACAATGCCCAGTACGATATTTGCACAATGCCTCGAGGACAGATTTTTGAGAATCTGAAGAAGTTTGGTATCGTCAAGAAGAAATCCCTGAAGTATGGAACCCTACTGGTATGCCTTTACTTTTACTATTCTAACTTCTTTCTAGGAATAGGAAAGGTGACTTGGGGAACCGATCGATCTATCATGATCCAGATCAGTGACATGGCCAACCAACTGGGAAACCAGTTCGGAAAAGTCATGACTGAATACTTTGAGGCATTCCAGCTAAGAATGCACGCTAGGGAGAGGGTGCCATCAACTATTGTTGACTCCTACAAAGACGATGTATGTTTTCTGGTCTGCACCGATTACTGCATCATTCAGGCAGTGGAACCACGAATCAGGTATGCTCCTGAACTAGGGTATGAGATC
Source organism: Chamaecyparis obtusa (assembly GCA_027943335.1). NCBI lineage: Eukaryota > Viridiplantae > Streptophyta > Pinopsida > Cupressales > Cupressaceae > Chamaecyparis > Chamaecyparis obtusa. The sequence continues at coordinate 105,310 of BSBK01001182.1, read as the reverse complement.
TTTGCAAAGACAGCCAAGGCATATGCAGATGCTCTACAATACTGTGATTTGGACTTGTCCGCTTACCGGTTTGGGACCTTTGAAGAGATTCAGGAGAATCTGAAGAAAAGGGCACCAATTAAGAATGTTTATGTCAAGAGGACCCCTACACCGAAGAAGAAACCGGTAGCAGATCAACCGAAAGTCCAAAGGAAAAGAGCACAACAAGCGACCAGCGCTCAAGGAGAAGAAACAGAAGGAACAAAAACCGAAGACCCAACTCTGGTCCGCAAGAGGAAATTTGCTAAACCGGTGAAGGAAGATGCACCAAGAGCAAGAAAGCCCACAATTGATGAATACGTGGTAGCATTAAAGAATTCAGGTGGTATGGCATCAGTAGGAAGGAGGTCAGATTTGGCGAATGAAGAAGACAGGAGGAAAATAGAGGAAGCGGTAGTCTATTGCATTCACAAGTTCAATCTAACTCCTATCGAACTTCATAAGGTCGTCCCTGACGATCTCCAAGAAATTCTTGAAGCAAGATGGAAAGCTTCAATGGAAAGAGAAAAGGAGCTAAGGATTAGAGCTCTGCTTGAGGTTCAAAATCATCTCACTTTGGACGAGGCCACTCAACAAGCAGAATTGCACAAGCAAAACTTTCTGTTAAGAAAGAGGGTCAGTCAGATGCTTGTTGGAGAAGTTGACAAGGTTCATGAGGAAGGTGTGGCAACATGGACTAAGCTTCTTCAAACCCAACAACAGGCAGAAGAAGCATGCCAGAAGAACACTTAGCCACTGGTCCAAGATACCAGTAAAGGAAAGGGAATTCTGGGAGCTGAAGCTCAAGTGAAAGCTAAGGTATCGACTGAACCGATCATTGTCGATATCATTGACGACAAAGGTGGTGATCCAGTTCCTCCAACTATTCTTGTATCTCCAGAAAGAGGTAAGGCTCGCACTATGTCTGTTAATGATATACTAGATGAAGTAATGGATTTTGGAGAAGTAGCCAATGTGGCTAAATGGTATAGTGTGTTAGGAGAGGAAGATAAACAAGCAATAATAGTGGCTCTGTTGGAAACCTTCTTGGATTACAATAGAACTCCAAGAGACTACAGGTCTAAGTTTCCCCCTGAACTAAATACAAGATTAATGACTAAATGGAGAACCGGTCTGGGCTCCAATAGTAGAATTGTTAAGGAGACACTGTCACAGGTGCAACCTGGTCTCAGTGAAGACAGAATTAAACTTCTAATGGAGGAAGTATCCATGAATCTAGATACAAAGAATAGGGTTGCCAAAATAATAAATAGTTATGAGAACGGAGTCTATAAAGAGACACTAGATTTCTGGCAACAATATGATTTCAGTGCTCTCTAGGCAACAGGTCCATAGGATCAACCTGAAACAGCACAAGAACCACCGGTTCAATTCACCACTCGTGAAGAACCAACAATCGGTGAGCAGGAAATTCCTAAGGAATAGTTCACATCTGGTGAACAAGTGAATCCGGGAGTCATCGGTCAAGATGACTACTGACTACAACACAGCTGGTGAAGAAGAAATTGCTCTGGGTGATCTACATATAGCTGAAGAGTAGCACAAAGAAGAAGCCCCACCAGAAGAGCAATTGCAATAGGAAGAAGATGCACAACCAGAAGTAGAGGTACAACCGGAAGGGGAAGTACAGAAAGAGGAAGAATGACCAAAAGAGGTAAGAATACCGGAAGAGATGGTAAAACTGGGGGATGAAGAAAAACAAGGACAACAGAATGAATAGGAACAAGAGTTACCTGTACGTATTGAGCAAGAACAACCGGTACAGGAGCCAAGACAAAAGGAACAGGTAGATGTTCCAAGCTCATCCTCATCTAAGAGGAAGTTATCCTTTGCAGCAGACACATAAGACAAGAAGAGCAAGGCTAGCGAGACTGTGGTTGACATAAGGAAAATGTGAACTCGACAACTAAAGGAGTTGACAAAGAGGAAACAAGACATGGTCCTCACAAGTGTAAAGAACATCCTGTACAACTTTGCACCGGATGCAGACATTGATGAAGATGAACCTATCATTGACCAATTGGAGATTTTGGCTCATGCGATCGGAGAAGATGTCACCGATCCGGAGACAATTGCCATTGATCACTATGAGCAGAAGAGAATATAAATTCTCCACAAACAGGTTGAAGAGATAAAAGTAACGGTGTCAAGCAACATAAGGGTACTTCAACAACAATTACAAGTTGTAGGAAGTCTAATGACAAGGACTTCAAATTTTGATACTTTTGTACAAGACATCACAGAAAAGTCATCTAAGACTTCTGAAGACATAAGAGCTCTGTCTTCCCAGTTCAACATAAAGAACACATTTGCAACCGATTTCAGCAGAGAAATGACAAGCCTAGTTCTCATTCTGAGAATGGCATCTGAAGAGAAAACCAAGAGAATCCAAGATCTTATTGGATTTCAATTATTTTTGGCCCCAACATTTGATTTAATGCAAAGGACTGCAATTGAAGCTGAGAATCTGATCAGTGAACCAGCCTACAAGACTGTAGAGGACATGGAGAACATAATTGTCTCTCTAAAAGCAGCACAAAAAAATATAGAACATGTCACCAGTCAATGGAACCCTTTTCTTCGTATAGCGAAGAAAGTGTACAAGGACATCTTCACAAAGTTACCGATCTTCTACCAAATCCCTTTACCTGGTAGCACTCTTGCAAGTGCTTTGTAAGCTCTTAACCGAGCACCTTTATTACTGCAGTAGTGAAGTTGTGAGCTCTGTCTCACCGTTGTTTTTTCCTTCTAACCGAGGGTTTCCACGTACATATGCCGTGTTGATCTAAGTATTTCTATTTCTGTTTATGAATGGTTAATTGCATGTTGTTTATTCTGCAAGAATCTTTATACAAGGTTTAATTGAAGATAGAAATAGTATTTACTGATTCACCCCCCCTCTCAGTAACCGGTTGGGAATAACACTTGTCTTAAAAAAAAATCCCGCATGATGAACCATTTTGTCTTGGTTATTTATTTGTTTTAGTTGCTGTTCGTATTATGCAAATTGTAGTTTTTTTATCATTGATGATCATAGAGCTGCACAACACACACCTCTTAAGCTCATATACTCATCATTGATGGTCAAATCTCCATTCCTAGCAGCCCACGTCCAAGTTGGGTCTGTAATAGTGTAATCCCAAGTGGTACGGCTAGCTCCAAGACCCAAAGAGATGATGGAAATCACAACCTAGTGTTCTGATCTGCAATCTGTGATTATCTTCCTTCGCTCCAACCTATTTTCTGATTAATACTTCATATTAAAACTGATTACCACATAAATGATCTGATCTGTGCATTGGAAAACCCTTGGGTGTTGTTTCACACCTACAGGCTCTCAAATTTCGAAGAGTTTTCATTCTAAGAGGTTGGAAATGGCTGAAATCTCTCCTCAAGCTTCTTCTACAAACTCTGTTCTCAAGAATAATCTGGAATGAATGACAATTCCCTCTTTTTCCCTCTTATTTCAATTATTTTCCCTCCAAGAGTGGTCGACCTTCTTAGGGTTCAATTATAATGATCTTAAATTAAATAAAATGTTTTATTTTAATGAGTTTCCCTTCCTCGGGATTCGAACTCCATGAGGGGTCATATACCATGGCTCAAAAGTCCCCTTTTCTAAGCTATAATATAAATTATATGCCTAGACAATCAGGCGACCACCATATTATTATAAATTATTGCTATATTATAAAGTGATTATAATAATCACTTATTATAATTATTTTATTAACTCCAACTTAGAAAATAATTAAATTATTTCCTTATTATTCATAGCTCACTCATTTGGATCCCTATCTGAGATTTGACTGATGCCCCTTGTCCATTGATGTTGTCTGACCACTACGAGCTAACTGGCAGTACCTTCCTAAAATTTAAGATCTCTCCTAAAAAATAGAACTATGCCAGAAGTGTCCAGGCTGATCCTGATGGTCTCCTATTGTGTCCTTGGTAACTCCCAGCTCATCCCTAAAAAATAGGGATTGCTCCTAAAATCTAGGAGATTGCCCAAACCTGGTTAAAGTGGTTCACAAAGCCTTGATATGTCTCTATAAGCTCCTGAATGGGTCCCCTACACAGTCTGCTGGCCTATGGGAACCGAATAATAGGCCAACCCTACTAGAAACACTGGCATTAAGGAAGGTGCAAAAATGGGGACATTACATGGGATTTCTTATGAGGACAACTATAAATCTATATTCTCCTCTCATTTTGTCCCCCCCCCCTCTCTCTCACTTGCTTGTTTCAGAGAATATCATTCATATAATTCATACTTAATTTGATCTCTTAAATCCTCCATTCTCCATAGTTTCTTGTGCATTGTGTTTCTAAAAGCACCAAAATGTCGTTTGCAAGACCTTGGTAGATAGAAGGGAAATGGAATGAGGTTGAATGCATTTGTTTGTTTATTTAATATTTGTTTTGCATGTGTTCATTGGAAGAACTCCATGGATATGGTGTTGGAACTAAATAGATCTCTAATCTTGTTTTCCATTTCCTCCATCACACATATAGCAATTGCAAAAAACGATTAAGGGCTGAGGCTGGCAAGATCTTCAACTCCAATACCACTCTAATAACAACCTTAGACTTTTAAAAAAAATTTCCAGTGAAATAACAAAAATATAAGCCTGCTAAAACGATCTGCAACTGCTGTCATAAATGTTTGATATAAAAATTCAGAGTTTTTACGTCTGTTGTTACAAAATGTTGATTGACAATCACCCAAAGGGATGACAATACATGAATTGAACAAGATAGAAGGTTTTCCACTAGAAAAATACCTCGAATGAAGGCTATAAACAAGTAGATACAGAATTGTACTCACTGAAATGAACTGCTACAGGGCTGCTATGATAGTTCCAGAAGTTGCATGATTGCTGTTCAACGTTGCAAGGAAAATCAGTAATGAAAAAAAGGTCCTTCCAACACCCTCCAAGGTTGCCTAGAGCACCACTTAAGGTTTTTGAATGTCATCAAACTTAACCCAACAATGTCCAATATTCTCAGAAAGCAAGAAGATGGCAGGTATGGGTCAGGGCGCTGAAACAGGGGCGATCAGCCATGAAAAAATACACACCTCTTTCTAAATTTGTGCACAGTTTTCAAACTCTAGAAAATGACCACCAATGACTAGGTTCCACTAGGATGAATAAAAACCTCCAAACCCCAACACTTGGCTCTAGGATTCTCATGTCATGCTCCAGGATGTCTTTGTTATGTGATATAACCTCTCTAGGAAAACAAGAATTTTGCAAACAACCTCAAAAACACCTTAAAAGGGTTGCCCAGCAATGAGGAACACGAATAACACAATCTTTGATGATTTTGGAATTCTAACAGAACTTTCCTTGCAAGAAATAAGTGGTATATCCAGCAAGGGAAAACATCGAACCCTCAAACTATATGGCTAGAAAAAACCAACCTGAAAATGCATTAAAGACACCAAAAATCTCTGAAAATCAATGCTACATCTCTCCAGAAATCTGCAAGTCAAAACACTTAAAAAATCCTTATTTTGAAACCTCGACATGAAAGCTCTATGAAGAACATAGGTGATTCATGAGTAAAACCACTCCGAATCAGTTAAGAGTTGTCTTTCAAATTCAAAACAAGTAATCCAATAAGGGTTTCCATCCTCAAAAGATTCAAGGAAGAACACTGGTTCAATTGTGCAACATATCAATATGTGTACTCTTTAGCCTATGCAAAATGAGAGCCCAAATCTCCTTGTATAGTTTTGGATGGAAAAATAAGCCAAGTTGAAATTATAAATTGTAATGCCCTGTAAAGAACCTGCCTGGCTCTCTCTAATTTAATTGCACTTAAAATAACTTTTAGAATATATGAACAATAATTTTGAAATTCAATGAACACTTTCAGATTTTCATCATTTATTAGAATGATATCAGAAATTATAACACCACTGAATTGCTTACAAATATCAGAATTAAAGCAACTATTATAACTGATTTCATACTACAACTAACAAATTAACCTGGCACTTTAAAATGAATCCAGCTGCAGGTGTATGAAACTTACGGCTAACTGTAACAAATGGGAATCTCTGAATTATCACAAGTCTGATTTTTTAACCCGGCTGCAAATAATGAAATCTAGAAATGGACGCAAGCCCCTTCAATCTCAAACAGCTCCTGCTATGCACGTTTCTTCCCAAACATTTATCACCTTCACCCAATAAGCATCACATGACCATCCAACCAAAGAAAACAACTCACGCAGCATGCCTGAATTGATGGCGTATGGCAGGCTGGAAAAATATGAAGTCTTTAATTCTGTACGGCTGCACTTAGGAATTCTGGAACAGAATTCTTTGTCTTTCAACTCCCAACCTATAGCATTCGTTGCAGATTTCCCCAATCAATTCTAATCCTCAGCAAGAAAACAAATCAAATCCCAGAATGAATAAATTGATTTGCTTGTAGAACAAACTTCTCAGAATTCCAGTATACCTCAGCACTGGATTACAATCTCAGATACAGCTGCAAAATTCACCATCAATCTGTAATGACTCAAATTGCCAGAAGAGGAATTAGTCCTCAAAACCCTAGCCAGGTAGTCTCTTTCACAACCTCAATAAAATCATAATTCAACAATGGGTCCTTTTCCTTTCACAAAGCATTGCTTTTATAATTCAAAAGTGTCTTCTCTCACACACTTTTCACTTAAAACACTTTTTATACTTAGGCACATATTGAATAATATAATTTATTAATTCATTTGGCTCCAAAAAAGGCCTTTTCACCAAAATCATGAAATTATGACACACAAGGTCCCTGTTTCTTGTGCCCAAGATTTAAAACTTTTCATCCTGGTTCCAACGAGCTATAACACTAAGGTATCCAGCATATAATACCAACAAAAATGGCAACCTTAACAAATTTAATTAAATAATAATAATAAACCACCCGTCTTGCGAAAACAACTAAAGAAGCGTCCGAATCGAAATTTGTCTGCACAGGATTGATCCAGATGATGAAAGATGATGAATGAACTTAACGGGGTGACTTACTATAAATAGACGCTCTCTCCAAGATTCTTGGAGCCCAAACCGGAAGCCAGAAATGAAATCTGAGAGCATCATTCAACTCCTCTAACTCATCTGAGCTCATCAGAACTATCCATTGACTTACTATAAATAGTAAGTTCACACCAAAGACCCTCTAAACACCTCGCCAAACCACGAAGATCACAATAATGACTTGGCACCATCAGATCAATGACCTGCAAAAAATGGGGACATTACATGCCCCTGAAATAATTAAATAACTTAATTAAATTAATTGTTTGTATGGCCCCAAACTTAAGAATATCTTACAGGCCCCCTTTTATTAATTAGTTTAGTCTTAATATAATAGGTTGTGTCAACCCATTTGTAATCCTTCGGGAAGCTTCCCGGAGCCCTTTATAAGGTTGAGTTTGGCATTGTAGTAGGCATGGTGAATTTTATGTTTCCTTTGTATTTGCGAATTCCTGTTGGAGTTCAACACTGTTGCAATTTCAAAGGTGCAAGACTATATCCCTTTTCTGTATTTGTAGTTTCGATGGGAGTAACTCCTCACCCTATTCTGCCCACTGTCTGAATCTGTTGAAATTCGAGATATATAAATATTTATCTATCCAATTATCAACCCGTCATCTCTTTTGTGTTGATCTGCATTATACCCTAGCAATAATAGTAATAGTTGCATTGAGATATCATTGAGGCATTGACTACCAAAGGCAAGATTAATAGTTCTGTACATGTACGAAGTGGTAGCATTGCTACCGTACGGATGTTTCATTGTACGGTTGAGTATTGAGGGCTGTACGGAAGATATCATCTTGCCATTAGAGAGACCAAGGCATCGTACGGGAGCAACATGTGGTTTGGGGTGATTGGTCACCGTACGGTAGAAGGACCATACGGCAGCAGACTGTACGGAGGTTGGAAGAGAGGGGTATGCTGAAGTCTGATAGACCGTACGGGATGGTCTAGTGGACCGTAGATGATTGACCGTATGTGGGTGTCTTCAGCAGCGTTTGCTGTGGGTACATCACATAAATAATTTGTTTCCCACCGAAAAACTCATATCAAATTGTTAAAATGATTTCATGTGCAAGGCCCCCTTCCCTAGGCATCCACTTGAGGGGACATAAAGTGACTTTATAAACTTATAACACTTAAGTGAAATAATATAACATTAAAGACTAGAACTTAAGTGTATATTAAAAAAGTTCCACCTGAATTGCAGAAAGCACCATAGAGGCATCAAATCCAAAACTGATCATGCCATGATGTAACTGCAGCTGAGGAACAATGGCAAGTGCCAACCTGGAGACTTACTAAAAATAAACGTGCTCTCTAAGAAGTTTGGAGAACACCCCAAGTGTTTGAAAACACTTTTGAAAGTGTCACTTCAATTCACAATGCCAACAAAAGAATTCAAGAAAGACTGAACCGGTGCACTTCAAGTAGTGTGGAGTCCCCTTATCAAAAGCAATTAGCCTACGAGAACTCAGGAAATAGGCTAACAGTCACAATAGTGAGTAAAAAGATACATTTGAAAGGTATTTTGTCTTGATAATCTTTTTGCCTCACCTGCAATTCATATGCAAACCTTTTATCTCTTAATTTTCCAAGAATTACATGAATAGGCAACAAATTAAATCTTCTTACATGGATGAACCAAAAATATCATCATACAACGTAGTGTAGACAGTGCTGATTGCCTTCTGAAAAAGCCCTAGTCTCCTGATTACAAATTAATTACAAGTTTGTTCACATCTTAATACATTTTTTAAAGTAGAATATCACAGCTATCAAAGAAGTTGTAATTTGAAGTACTAGGTGCTTGCCGTACAAACTCCTTGCGAACCTCAGAATTTGATATTTGATAAATCACTCATCATGAATTTCTAAAAAAGTGGACTTAACTTGGTTCAAGTATCTTGAACTCTTGAATTTTTAATGTGGAATCGATGTGAATCAGGAACTAATGCCCTTTATTTATGTAGGTTGTGAGAACTGATGGAAATGTAATACTGTGTTAAAAAATAATTAAAAGCAAGTAGAAGAAAATTAGTTGTACTTCTTACAAAGTTTTTAACATGATAAAGCATCACTGAGCCATATGTCAAAAGATGCAAATGTATTTTAAATAAGAAATACGAGGCTCACTGGAAGACATGTAATAGACAGACAGATCCCTATAACTTTCTTTGAAAATGTATTCTTTTAATATATTATATGTATTTGTCTTTATAGTGGATTGCTTTTCATATTGTGTAGGATTCTGAGTTTTCTAGCAAGATTTCAATAACATGGTATTAGGTTGTGAAAAAGTGTTAATCTGCAGTTTTATTTTTCTTCTAATTCTGTATTAGGATATCGGTTCCTTATTTTGTAAAGTTGCTTTCAGGTTTGGGATCGTGAAAAGATTGTTATAATACCTGACCACTATATATTTACTAATGACGAACTTGCAAATAGAAATGTGGATATAATAAGAGATTTTGCCCAGGAGCAGAATATCAAGTACTTTTATGACATCAAAGATCGTAGCAACTTCAAGGTATGCCTTGCAATTTTGTCTTTCAACATTCTTCTATTATTTCTAATGACATCAGAGATCATGATGAATTCAAGGTATGCCTTGTAATTCTTTCTTTCGACTTTCCACAAACATCAATAATTTTTTTTATAGTAGCATGATATTTCATTTTTTAGATGGTCATAGGTCCTATTTCTACATGGAGTAGTTTAGCCGCATTGTTATATTATGTTTCATGCATGGGAGGTTTTCATTTACATAGTCATGTACAAGTATAAAAGGAATTCAATTAGCTAGGCTTAAAATGGGAAAATGGGAATTCAATTAGCTAGGTTTAGAATGGGAAAAACTTAGCAAAATCCGTGGAACTTGGTAACAATGTACTGGTTGTAAAAATAGAGAGAGAAAAAAAACTAATTTTCTTATTAATGTCTAGTATAGTGTGTGTAGATTAAAACAGACATTAGGCATTATAAAAATGCTAATTATATAAAATTGCGTACAACATCCTCTTGTAAAACCTTCATTTCAAGGATTAAAATTTGGGGCTCTGCAACCGTACGACTCCCAAGGCTGAGGTGTTACCTGCTTCTGCCGTCGTACTCTGCGCAGACCCCATGGCTCCCTTTTGTTTTCTTGCTTGCATTCATTGTTTTTCATGGTCTTCTTGCCCTGCGTTTCCTTTTTGCTATGTGGTTAGGTTTCTCTTCGCCCTTTTTTGGTTTTCTTTGTGTTCTTTTGGTGTGGTTAGGGTTAGATAGAGATGCCTTCGGAGCCAGGTCCTCTCGGCTCCCAGCCTGGTTCACCTGTGTGTAAGTCTGGAGGAACGCAAATGAATGATGGTAAAACATTAAACATGATATTGATGAAGGGTGTCTGAATGTGTTGTCCTCAATTTTGACATCACAAAATTGAGACAACCCTACGCAATTTTTCTCATGGATTCGTAGGTGTATCCTCTATGTTTTACAACATACTAATAACATATCATGGAAGCAGTTCGTAATCTTTGAATTGCATCTTATGTATTGTTTATTATATGTTCTTTTTAGAAGATTGCCGTCAAGTTATTTTCCTAAAGGCTTGTCGAAATGAGTTTTTCTTCTCTGACTGCAAGCACTTGATTTTGGGTTAATCTTCATGTTTATTCTTTGTTTTTCACTTCCTTGAAAGTTGTTTTTAGTGTTGTTTTTCCTTTAAGTTGATGCTCCTTTGAATTCCGCTCGTTTCAAGCTAACTTAGACCTCGATCGGAGCTCTCTAGCTCAAGTTATGGGGTAAAAGGTGGGGTTTTCCAAGGCGACTGCATTTTTTTTTTTAAAACCTTTAAAAAAGTGGACTTTTTTTATGGCAATTGCTCGTATTAAGATTATTCTTAAATTTTAAATTGGGTTTTATCGTCTATTTTAAAATTTCAACTCATTCCGAGTTGATTTGATTATAGTTTTTAATGTTTTAATAAAACTAGGCTTTTAAAGTCTTTTTATGATTACTTTATTAAAAACTATGGTTTTTAAGTTTAATTTTAATTACATGAGATATTTTTAAGTGTAAAGTGGGTTTTTCATTATTAAATGCATATATCCAAATAAATTAAGTTTATTAAAATCCATTGCCAAGTCCTCACAAGTAAACCGGTGGAGTTTATATCTGCAACTACATATTTTAAATAAAATTTTATTATTTAATCTATGTTAAGTGGAGAATTTGAATTCATTTACACATGCAGAACTCATTAACATATGTGCTTTTATTACTCAAAAGTACGTAATTATGTTTTTAATATGATTTACTTGTTAAGTGGTATTTTTGGACCTCATAACATATGTTTCTTCTCCTTTAAAAACCATCATTAAAAGATATCAATGCTAGGTGGTGATTTTTAAATGAAAAACATATGTTATTGGTCTTATGAAATACGTTTTTCCCCTATTGCTTACTAAGTGGCGATTTTCTATGCCATAACATATGTTCAATGATATATGTTTATGACTTCCCAAAATCCGCTTGTAAACATCCCTTACTAAGTGGCGATTTTCTATGGCATAACACATGTTGAAAAGCATACGTCTTATGCTATCTGTCTTTCAAAACCCGTTTTCAGATCTTTCCCTTGTTTGGTGGCGATTTCAAATACAATAACATGTGTTCAAAGATATGCTTTTGACTTTCAAAAGTGCGTTGTTAACACCCTTTGCTTGGTGGCGATTTCTAATGCCAAAACATATGTTATTTATTTCCTAAAATGCGTTTCAAAATGCAGCATTAAGGAGGCGTGATTTAGTAACGTGAGAACACATGTTTTTGGCTTTTGAAAGCCCGTTTTCCATTCATTTGCTGAGTGGCGATTTTCAATACCTTAGCATATGCATTAATATGATTGCTATTTCCTAAAACGCACAGCATGACGAAGAATGTTTTCATTGCTAAGAGTATATGTTATTGGCTTCTAAAACCACGTTTTTAAAACATCATTTGCTAAGTGGCAATTTTGAAAGCCAAAACATATTGGAAATCACATGTTTTATGGTCTCAAAAGTGCGTTTGGTATTTGGGAGTTTGCTGGTGGTGATTTTTGCCTTATCCACACTCCATTTTTCTTCCTTTCAAGCTCGTTTTTGGGCATTTCCAATCCAAAACGGGATTCATATTCAACAAGGGTGATTTCTAGGGTAAGTTATTCATTTTCAGTTTGTTATTGACTGATTTTGAAACGTATTTCCAGCCCTATGCGTCGTTTTTGAATGCTCTTGCATGTGTTGGATTTATTCAAACTTGTTGCTGTTTTTCAGCATTTATCTTCTCTTTTATCCAACACTTGTCAAGATTCGATCCTTGACTTCAAGAGATGTTTATCTTTTGAAAGAATCATTCATGGATTGAAATCTATTTAAAGACTCTTTTACAGCACTTCTAAATCACGAAAATCTTTATGATCTTGTCCAGATTTTTCAAAGATTGCTTCTGAAGAAGTGAGGTAAAATTACTTGTTTATTCTGAAGATGTCTTTGTTTTTATTTCATTTTCTTTTTATTTTCAGTTTTGTGTATATGTTTCTATCTCACTAAAGATGCATATGCAAAGACATCTCTTCTTTTGCATATGCAGTTGGGATTAAAAACCCCGTTCTTGAATATATTACTTCCAAAAAAAGGAGATAGGTCCACTTTGCACTATCTTTCTTTCATCACATGACTTTACTCCATAAAAACCCACTTCCATTAACCTTTATGTTGCTGTCACTTGACTTTAAACTCATGTTGGCAGAGAGGTTTCATTGCTATTATATAAACAACGTCATATCCCTTCATTCACATCCATGTTTCCTTTCACCATTTGCTGTCCATATATGCAATCATCCTCCAAAAACCCGTTTTTGGATTTTTCATGATACTTTCAAGATAAAACTGATTTCTTCCCTTGCTGCCCTTCATATGAAGCAATATCATAGATTGAACTTCATGATAACAAAAGTGCAATGGATCCTTCCCTTGATGATGTTCTTATGTTGTGGGATATTTGTGTCACAGTTGCTTGTGCTCATAATCTTATTATGTCAAGTGAAGTTGTACCAAGCAGAGGCAAAGAAAAAAAGAAAATGAAGTACCAGTATGATCAGTATCATAATTCCATTCCCCCGTCGCAAGTCATCTCTTATTGTGATGATGTAAAGGACACAGATATAGCTCACATGAAATGATTTTCTCAAAAGGATGGACGCTGCTGTAACGGAGGATATGTTATGCATAAAGCAAAGTGGTATACATGTAGTTTCTACTTTTCCCTTGGCATCTCTTGAGCCAGAGTTTGTATTTGCTTGCGCCAAGAATTTTGATCAAGCATCCAGAACTATCAGAGGACATGATGGGAACACAATCATCAGTTTGGATCCTGAGACTATTGATAGAATCTTTTGAGTTCCTCCCGCTCCGCTGGTTATCAATATTTCAAAGCAAAAAGCTTTGAGCAGATGGAATGAAGATACAACATATTGTATCAAATATGTTAATGAAAATTGGTTAATTAGCAAGAGGCCAAATCTTGTAAGATGGCCAAAAGGGGTGCGTCGTACCGATTTCAAGGAGGAAATCAATGATCTCATTACTTTGCTTAGTCGTATTGGAGGTCTTAAAAATTCCAATACCTTCGAGCCTTGGATGTATAAGTACATCTCTTTGATTGTAAGAAGTAAACAGAAGATCTTTTGGGGAGAGATGATTAGTGACACCCTTTGTGAACAATTGTCTCAAGTCACCACCACTGGAACATTCTACATGAACTCTTATCTGGTGTATATTGCTGCTGCCTTGGGGTCTTTTTCAAGACTTGCTACTAAAGGAGATAGAACATCAATACCTGTTTGGGAGTACTTTGATCAGTTGCCGCTCAGGGCTAGTCGGTTGCATTATCGCAGGGTCCAAGATGCCTTGTATGGGTATTATATGTGCTTGTTTGATAAAGAACTCTCAAACAAGCGTGTGTCAGATGAAGCTTGGACCAAGGTGAATGAATATGGGTGCCTTTTCTTGCAGGTGAATGAATATGGGTGCCTTTTCTTGCAGTTTCCAAATTTCACCTATATGCAAGTGGGATATTTTAGAGGAGAACCATATACACTTCCACGGTATCCCACTAATAAAATCATTCTGATGGAGTTAGCAAGACAGCTTATGGCAGTTCAGGCATATCAATCTACTCTACATAGGCCCAGGGTAGGAATTTCTTCAAAAAATCCTTTGAAGATTGGTGGTTACTCTCTAGATACCGTTCCTAAGGCAAAGAGCATGGAATTCGAGCTTCAAAGAATTACATTAAAGAAGTTCATGTCAAGAACCTGTTTTGATTGGAGAGGCATAATGACAAGATGAGGAGACAATTTATCCATGTCCATCGTCTTGAGGATATATGGATTGATTTGCGTTCAGAGCTGGATATTCGAAAAATGGACTATTGCTGGTTAACCACCAAGCAAATAGTTGATTTTAATCTTGCAGAGATTCCTCCTGGCGTTATTGATGATGATGACATCCCTGATCCAGATTATACAAAACATCATGTAGAGAATCTGCCTATTCTCCCTCCAACATGGTCATCAAAAGAAAGCACATCTGTTTGGGATCAATTTCAATCAATTCTTGCTAACACCAACATTTGGTTAAAGAGAAGAGGTTTGAAATGTATCAAGATTAAGCCAGGAAAGACTTTGATCCTGCTGGTCCGATTGGTTTGAGACTGGAAATCAAAGGTAAAAGTAAAGATGGGGCATCTACTTCAGTTGCAGAGATTCCTGCTCCAGATACATCCATACCCAAGCTCACAATCAAAATGGGTAAGGCTACAGGAAGGATGATTGAAGTAAAGACTATTCATTCTCAGAGGATTCAGATAGATTCTAGTGAAGATGAGATGCTCTAGTCAAACAAGGTAACATCTACAGTATCTCTACCTCTGGATGTGCTTGCTGCCACTACTTTTCTTGATTCTGCTCCGGCGTCCGATGAATCACCTGATTCTCCATTGGACACAATTGCAAACACATTCAACATGGGACATGCTTCTCCATCAGAGGATTCAGTTTTGATAGCACAAGCTCTTCCTATATCATCAGTTGCTCCAGCCATTATGTCAAAAGATCAGTATCAAGGTTATAAGAATGTGTTTGATACATATTCTATGGTTATTCCTTCTATGGCTGTTTCATCAATGGTTATCATGGATACTACTTCAGCACAATTTGAGCAATTTATGGCTGAAGTGACTCACAATAGTCCTACTCCAGTAGCTATTCAGACAGAGACTCCTCCCATTATGACTGCAGTTGCTCAGGCTGATTCAGTCACCACATTGGTTACTACATCTACAGTAGGAATTTCACCCTTCTCTCTTCCTCCATGGCTCAGCATGATTACTCAAAAAAGGAAGAAGGAAGAAATTCCTCCTGAAGATCATGATTGCATGCAAGTTGCTAGGGCTAAGGTTCGAAAGAACAAAAGGGCAAAGATGGTTTCAAAAATCATGGTTGATAGTAATGAGGTTAAGTATGCAGAAGTAGCTCAACCACTTGTTGATAAACCCACTGAAGAAATGCAAGCTGCTGATTATAGATTCAACAGAGTTGAATTGGGAAGACAAACACGTCTAGATTATCAACAAGATGCACTTGATGCGGTGAGTTTGCTTACTTTGAAGAATGATAGATTGTGGGAGAAGAAGAATATTTTAAAAACGGAGAATGCAAGACTTCTTGATATCATAGAAAAGATGAAATCTTCTGCTTTTTCAATCAATTCTGAGCACACAGAGAAAGCACAAAGAAAGGCCAAGGCCGTGGATGAGTGGGGCAGCCGCTTAGAATCTCAAGGTTTGCAAGTGATCTAGGATGCAGTAAATATTTGTGAGCGAGGAAGAGTAATTTCACTCAAGCTAGAAGAGCTTATTACGTCCTTTGATCACCAACTCGGGTTCTTAGATGCTGATCTTGATGTCTGGAAAAGCATGACAGAAATTCCTCTGGATGATCTGTATAACTCTGGGATCATCTCATAAGTGGAGATGTATTGCGACTATCTGCATTTGATGGTCAACAAAGAACAAGTGCTACAAGGATTGAAAACAGAAAGTCATGAGGCGGTTGAACGCCTTAAAGGCTATGAAACTGTGATTAATGGTGATTTGCAGCAATTGAAGTGCCAATTAATCATGGAAGGAGGAGAGCTCCTCAAAGATAAAGCTGTTTTGACAATGTTCAGTAAAGTTATTCGCTTACAATTAGAGGTGGATAATTTTGACTTTGGGATGATTGATGTGTTAACCAGTTATAAGACTTCTTTGGATCATTTAGAAAGTCAACTGATTGAGTATAAAAGAGCTATTGCTGAAAGTATAGACTTGAATCGAAAGGTGACAGCTATTGCACAGCACACAGGAGCTCCGGATGAAGTAGTTGTTCATGATACTCTGCAAAAATTTTCAGACTTTGTAGATACTATTGTAAAGACATGATTGACTTTAGCATTTTATGTTTTAAGTAGAGTATGATAGATTGCATAAAGTGAAACTTTTTTTTGTAAATACAGGATAACATGTACCTGTATAATCACTTCATGCAATCAAGTTGCACATGCATTAGGCATGCAACTTTGAATAAGTCATAAGTTTTCTATTAGTTAGTTGAATAAGTCAAAGTGGTTAAGGGTTTCCCCTTTTCTCTCTTTTGTTTGCCTATATAAAGGAGAGAGTTCATTGTAAATTATCATCTTTTGTTGAAGCAAGCAAGGCTATACTTGAAAACTTGGGTGATGAAAACTTTGTGTTTCATTGTATGAGTTATCAAAGGTGAATAAAAGTGACAAGATTCTTCAGACTTTGTGTTGTAGATCTTGAGATTGAATGGTGTTTTCTTATGTTGCATTGTTCAATCTTTTTTAAATTCATTTCTAAGCTAAACTTGCAGACATCATTGGAGGTTTCAATTCGTCTTTTGAGAGACTTTGAGCTATAGAAGGAGAATTGTTATAGTAGTAGTGGCTGGGAATACTGAGAGTGGAAGACTTTGAGCTTCAAGTCTGAGTATTTTTCTTTAAATTTCAGAATCATTAATGAGAGACTTTGAGCCTCACTATTGATTCTTGTTGTCTCAAAATAGGATTAATTGCAAGAGACTTTGGGCCCTTGTTCTTAATTCACCAAATTTATTAGTAACTGCTGCCTTAGGAGTTGATCTTACGTCAATTGCTAAGTCACCGGTATTATCATAGCAGTAGGTAATCTTTGTAGAGTTAATAAGTTGTGTTTATTTGTAGACTTTTCTTGAAAAAAGAGAAAAAGATTAGAAGTATCATCCTTATTTCATTCCAGTTGAAATCCTGCTAAAGCCATCTACAGTAAGAAGGGAGCCTCCCCTATTGTTGAGAGGAGAGATTTATCTCACTATACTGTTGTCTAAAGTTACAATTTTGTAAGGTGTAGTCTTAGCAACTTACAAAATTTTTAGCCAACAGAATGATAATGCTCAAACGTGCTGGGGTAAATCCGCAAAAGTTAATAATGGGAAGGTGGAAGATAAACCATCATACAAGGCTGTGTTCGCAAAACAATCGTGACTTGAATGCCCTTTGTCGGCCACATTCAATGGAGTCTTTCACGCCAGAAAAAAAGTCCCTCGATGGCCCGCAGCCGATGGAAATAGACTGGATGGGGGTGCCGCCAAGAGTATTGCGGCCGAGGGAGGAGAATGTAGAACTTGTAAGTCTGCTCCCCATGATCTTCGAACCCTCTCTCTTTCCCCTAATGAGGATATGGTAAAAGCCATTAGGAAAGAACAGTTGTGTCTTAAAGAGATTGCAATTTTTTTCGTTTGCTTAGAAAAGGATTCTTTGCTTGCAAGGAAGTTCTTTGATGACTGGATTGCTCATGTTTGGGGGAAGAAATTAGGAATTCAAGTTAGTTTTTGCAGAATGATTCAAAGAGGATTATTTGTTGTTTTCATGAAGTCTCATGCTATGGAGGAAAGAGTGCTCAAGAAGAAGCACTGGAATGTTGGTCGTTCTATTTTTAAAGCCCTCCAGTGGTCAGCCAAAGGGGAAGTAGAGCAGGTTGTGGCCCGCTCTGTTCCTCATTGGATTGAGATTAAAAATCTCCAATCTGAGTTCTGGCCGTTTATATCTCATATTTTACAACCCCTCAGCTCTGTTCTACAGATTGAGGAGGCTAGATACACGCTACCTCAATTGAACGCGAGAATTTTGATCTCTTGAACCTGAAATTGAATTTCCGGACATCATTTCGTTGGATTTAGAGGATGAAAAATTCTCCTGGGAAATTTCACTGTTAGGAGATTTAGGATTGTGTTTTTTTTTTTTTTTTTGATCGGTAAAAGGCTAAAGCCCTATAATTTTATTAATAATAAAAAGTTTTTACATACAGAACCCTGCTCAGTGCAGGCGCTAGTAGGAAAGAGCAGGGTAGAGAAAACCTCCAGCCGTCACTGGGACTTAAGTCCGGATACTAATACATAGTTTCATGGGCATTCCCATGACTCGATATACATCGAGATTTTGAAAAAATTACATAGTTTTCAGTGGGCATACCCACAGCTCGAACTTGTCGAGGGTACATATATGCTTAGATATTTACAATTTTCACTTGTGATTTTAATTACAAGATTGAATTCCATATCCAAATATATGGGTATTAATTTGTAGATCCAATCAAATCCTTTGAGAGAGGAGTGATATTGTTGCAGTTGGGTGATTCGATCTGCAAAAGAAACAAAAGGATCCAAAACCCTATCCTCTTACATGGTTAGTGTTTCAAACTAGATTAAAATAATTGTTAAAGACCTTGTTTATTTACCAACAGAGGATAGCATGGGTTACCTGACTCTATGTACCTAGAATAATTTACCAGAAATTCATAGATCATAGTTCATACAATTAAGCTCCCCTACTATCTCAATATGAGTTAAATTATTGTACTGCTCAGACAATTCTAATCCATATTGTGTTTTCATTGTAAGAACGGTCATTCAAAAAAAGATTGCCCGACCCTGTGGGTCTTTCAAAACCCCATATTTAATAGTAAGTTGAAAACTAATGGTAAAGATAATAGACCGGAGAATAACGATCCCAATATTGAAAAAGATGTTAATAATTCTAGGGTTGAAGTAGTGGATACAGACAATGGTAAAACATCAGGTTCAGAGCCGATTGTAAATACAGAGAATAATGCCAGTCATGATAAACCGGATAATGATGTCTTTGTTTTTATGAATAACCCTCTATTTGAAGATGGGGATCTTGTGGCCATAAATAAGGATGCTCCCGATTCCCTAGCCGATTGCCAACTAGGTAACAATCTTGAAAACAATAGTGTAAAGAGTGATGAAAAATACCTGCCATCTCCCAAGCCGAATGCCCAACAACTTGCACTAAGTTCTATTAATGATAAAGCTGCGAGTATTAGAAGGAACTCTAATGGACCCCTGAATAGAGAGAAGGGCACTCCGGGAACTCTTAAAATAAGCAATGGATACAAGAATAACAATGAAATAGCAACATCCTTGATTGAGGAGCCATTCACTGTGGTTAAAAAAAAGAAAAGGAAGATGGTTGAAAGGCAATCCCTTTCTAATGACAATAGGAATTCTGGGAAGAATATGCCAGAACGTTTCAATAGGCTTTACAATAATCCCAAAACCTTACCCCAATGATGCACATACACAGTTGGAATGTGAGAGGGCTAGAGATGTCTGATAGAAAATGTGGTTAGGAAATGGTGTAATAATCTCAATGCAAAGGATATTGTATGGCTACAAGAGATTAAGGTAGTTGGGTTTCAAGCATTTACCATTATGAAATTCATATGGGATAAGGCTATTGGTTTTCATTCTAATCACCTTAGAGGTAAAGGAGGCACTGCCATTCTGGTAGGACCTCAGTGGGCTAATAAAATTAACTCTAATGGGTCCTCTCCCTGCCATAGAGCTTTATGGGTTACATTTAAACACAAGGATATTCTAATTGGTGTGTGCAACATTTATGCCCCTAATGATTATCGGGAACGTGCCGCCTTATGGGAATGGCTATCCAATGGCCTACCTAAAGCACACTAGATCTTTGCTGGGGATTTCAACATGGTGGAAAATAAAGAGGATAAATGTGGAGGCAATGCTCATTGTTGGAAAGGGAATGAATTGTTCTTTTGGTCCAATTTTAAGAGGAAGTTCAGGGTTGAGGACCCCCTCAAGCTTAAAAAGAACTCCTTCTCGGATATATGGTTCACATGGTGTAACAATCAAGCTGGGCAACACAGAGTATATTGTAGGTTGGACAAGATGTATGCAGAAGAATCTTTTTCTCCTTTGAGAAGCAGAATAGTCGGGCCCCTGTGAGTGTCTCCCCCTCATCTATGTTAGACCATCACCCAATCTATGCTATAATTTCCCTGGATAGTGAAGATGGAGTCTATCCCGTTAAGAAGAAAACTAGCATTAAACTCAACACCTCGCTTCTTAAAGATGAAGACACTGATGATGCCATTAGAATGGTTACTAGTTTGTGTAAATTTTGTAATCAGGGATTGAATCAAGTGGATATGTGGAGTCACTTAGTGTATTCATGGAGGAAAATGTATCAAATTGTGGGGAAGCAAAAGGCTATTGTTAGAAACCAGGAAGAACATGCCCTTCAATGCACTCTTAATTATACTGAAAAAGAATTGCAGAACAAAGGATTTGACCCCCAATTGGAGGAAAAGATTAAGGAAGTCAAATGTCAATTAAGGAACATTGAATAGTATAAGATTAATGGCCAGAAGACAAGAGCCAGGATGAATTGGATGAAAGGTGGCGATAAGGGCTCTAAATATTTCTTCAATATCATTAGAAGTAAGCAGAAGAGAGAACGTATTGAGGGTATTCAGATCAAAGGGGAAGTATCTATGGACCCAAACAGCCTTAAAGAAGCCTTTTATAGCTTCTATAAAGACCTTTTTTCTTCAGAATTTACTAAACACAACATGAGGAAAATGGAGGACTGTCTTAAGCTGATCCCAAAGAAGATCTAGGATATGGAGGTTGGGAGGCTCGATCTGCCGATATCTCTGGAGGAAATAGAATGTGCAATTAAGTCTCTGGCCAATGATAAAGCACCCGGGCAAGATGGCCTCCCTGCTGAGTTTTACAAACACAACTTGGATTGGATTGGGCAGGAATTACTAGAGCTATATGAGGAAGCCTTCAGGTAGGGATCACTTGGTGTTGACATTAATAGGGGTGTTATTAAACTGCTTCCTAAGGATGGTGACAAATCCCTAGTTAAAAATTGGAGACCCATCACACTTCTTAATCTATCATATAAGGTGATAGCTAAGGTTCTTGCCAGGAGAATTGGGGGTCTATTGAATGAGTTTATATCCCCAACCTAGACAGGATTCATTCGAGGGAGATTCATACTTGAGAATCTGATTACCAGTTGGGAAGCAATGCACTGGGCCAAGAGTGAAGATCAAAATGCAGTTATGGTTTTGCTAGACTTTGAGAAAATATGACAGGATTGAGTGGCCATTTGTTATGGGAATGCTGAAAGCATTTGGTTTTCCTCCACACTTCTGTAAATGGATTGATATTCTACTCAAGGACTCCTCTACAATTATTGATGTGAATGGTGAGCTCTCTGAAAGTATCATTTTCCAAAGATCCATTAGGCAGGGGTGCCCAATTGCCCCAGCCTTGTTTTTAATTGCTGTTGATGCCCAATTCTATATTCTTAGAGCTCCCCAGCTAGGTCCCCCTGTAAGAGGTATTACTCTCCCAAATAAGGAGCCATTGCTTAATGCTCAGTTTGCAGATGATACGACACTGTTTATTATCATGGATGAAGATAATTTTGATAACATGCTTAACAGGCTTCAGTTCTTTTGTGATGTCTCGGGGGCCAAAGTGGCTCCTCACAAATCCTCAGTCATTGATTGGTCTCCCTCTCCCCCAGAATGGCTAGAAAGAAAAGGATGGAAGTGGGTTGGACCTAATGATATTGTTTGGTATTTGGGCATTCCCTTCTCTATTGACCCATCTCTCAAAGACATGTGGAACTGGTTATACTCCAAGATTGAAAAGAAATACATTAAATGGAAAACACATATGTTATCTTTGGCTGGGAGAATGCAAATTGTACAGAAAGTCCTGTCAACTCACCACATATATTTTTCTTCGGCATGGCTATTCTCTAATTATCAGACTGGGAAGCTAGAGAAAATTATGAGGGACTTTTTGTGATCAGATGAGCTCGGGAATAAAAAGAGACACTATGTAAACTGGGAATGGTGCTGCATGCCCAAAAATAAAGGGGGCCTGGGACTAAAAGATAGAAAAGATCAAGGAATGGCGCTGGCCTCCAAGTGGATTACACAAGCAGTGACAGGTGATGAACCATGGAAGGTGTTGGTCAGGAACAATATCAATACATCAAATATCAAGAAAGGTAAAGGGTGGAGAAATGTACCTCTTTGTGATAAGATGATGCGGAACATGAATCTTTCAGTTTTTGGCTCCAAGGTGTTTCAATCCATATGGAAAGCATGGATCCAGGTGAGGGATCTTCTCCTATTTAGGGGAGCCAGTGGTGGTCCTCCTACATAGTCCGTGTCGGACAGGTCAGTTTGGTGGGGGGTGGAGGCCAATAACAAGCCCTTGGCATTAACTCAAAGTTGCTCTGCAAAAAACTGGTCAAAATATGGCATTTCTCTTGTGCAAGATGTTATGACTGACAATTGGCTAGGGTATTGGGACGAACTATCTGCTAAATATCACATCCCTAACACACAGAAAAAGACATACTCTATTATATCTAAAGTTGTGGGTCCTTTCTTTCTTAGTAGAAGTATGAACACCACACAATTCATGCAATGGATTAAATGGAAGGATGGTAGTGAATTTAACAAGATATCTACAAAACAGATTTACAATATGCTGAAAGATAAGACTGATATTTTTGAGAGGGTGAACCTTGGCTGGGGGCTAGACATCCCAGTCTCCAAATGGAAAATCTTTTTTAACTTTTTCTGGCACTCCCCTTGTGAACCAAAGAAAACCTGTTTTAGATGGCTTTTGCTCTTAAAGAAACTAGATGTTGGTAATACTCTGCCTCATAATCTAGGAGAACCTATTTGGTGTGATTTTTGTTCTGTTCCTGAGACTTTTGAGCATTTGTTCTTTAATTGTGCTTTTGCCCGGAGTATTTGGTCTATTTTCTTTGGGTCTCCTGTTGATTGGAATTGTAAGCCTGGCCTGTCTTGGTCTGAAATCTTAGCTGGTTATGTTGAGTCTTTTGATCTGAAAATGAATACTTTTTGGTTTGTCCCTACATGTGAGATTCTTTGGTTTTTGTGGAAAGAACGGAATGAAGAGATCTTTTAGAAGAGAAGGAGACAACTTACTGAGTTTGGATGTAAACTCACTCATTTTCATACCATGTCACAGGTTGCTGCTGCTTTAGAGATATCCAGGGACAGATTTATGACTCTCATGAGGGAGGGTCAACTGCTGATCCACAAAGAAGACATTATATCATGTCAATACTTCTCCGTGCACAAAGATATGCTCCGACAGAGGGAACTTGACAATCTTAATCAGTTCATCAGAGATTTACACCTTGAAGATAGAAGGCTGCCAGGACCAAATACACATAGTTAACAAAGGAATTGTTCTTTTTTGATAATACCTTTTTTGTCTAGAAGAGGCTCCGATAACAATGTTGCAGACTTGTAAAGGGATTCAGTTCTTTTTTTTGTATTAACAAGCAAAAGAGATGATATGTAATGTGCTATCAGAACAAATTATATGATCATATATGTAAAGATCTGATGTAATCCGGATACTATAGAAGATTATGATGTAACCCAGTTATTAAACTATGTTAATACCAAAAAAATTGCGTACAACCTTTAAAAAATTATTTTTATTTTCAACTAAGAGGGTTTATGTAAAAAGCATATGGTTGGCCTTAAACAGTATGGCCATTCTATCTTGAAGCATGGCATACTATTTTAAGGGCAGCCCTGTGTTTTTTTATTTAGACCCTCATCAGGGTATAAATTAAAAGAAAAGTCCTCATTGTAGTATAGAATAAAAAGTTTAGGAGAAATCTTTTCAAAGTAAAACTTGAAGAAATTTTATACTACCCTAATCCTATGCCCAAAACATGTAGTCTTCCTTTAGTCTGTATTTTTATTGTATTTAAATGTAAAGATGAGTTAGGAAACAATATATAAACAAAAACCATTTTTTGAGAAAAACTTGGGAAATGGCACGGCCTTTGGGTTAATCAAAGGTTTTTTGAGTGTAATGTTAATATGGTTTCATATTCTCCGAGGACTTTTTGGCAGTACTCATCAATAAATAGCAATCAATATTTATTATTAATGGCTTGGATTTTTTTTCTCTTTAGGCAAATCCAGATTATAAAGGAGTTTGCCACATTGCTCTTGCTCAAGAAGGCCATTGCAGACCTGGTGAGGTACTTTTATGTTTAGTTTATACTCAAGTCTCTGTTTTGTTATAAGGTCTCCTAGCTGTATGTTAACAATTATTCCTCTTTTTCTCTTGTAGGTTCTTTTTGGGACAGATTCACACACATGCAATGCAGGCGCATTTGGGCAGTTTGCAACTGGAATTGGAAACACTGATGCAGGGTTCATAATGGGCACTGGTAAATTATTAATAAAGGTAGCATCTTATCCAAACACCACATACATTTTTTTGAGTGATAATTGTCATTGCTTTTAGACACCTCTATTTGTTATTATGAAGGAAGAAATCAGATGACATAGAAAGGCTTACTTCTCAAAAAGAGGAACATTAAATAGATTTAGAATTTTACTATTACAATTATCACATTAATATTAAAACTACCATAATGATGACAGTATCACAAGCTCATTAAAGAGCTGCAACAACACCAACAAACTTATTTAAAGACCTACACCTAATTTCACATTTATTACAGCATCATTCTAAAACATTCTAATATGTATACTAATACCACCCCTCCCCCCTCCCCCAATGACAATACAAAAAACAACACCCAGCTTGTCCCAAAATTTGAGAAATTAACCAAGACTGATTGGTTTAGTCATTATTTCAATGAGCTGCTCTTGGGAAGTGCAAAAGTGTAGAGATATATCTTCACAATTTAACAATTGTTAAATATAGTGACAATTGATCTTGAAATGTTTGGGTTGAACATGATTGACTAGATTCTTTACCAACTTCAACAGTACTCTTTCATTATCATAGAAAAATAGAGTAGTAGCATGTTGAGCAAGGTAAAACTCTATTGAGATTTCGTGTAATCAAACAACTTCACAATTAGCATTTGCAACTGCTTTATAATTAGATTCAATGGAGTTCAGTTAGTGGCATTGTGTTTAGGGGATTGAGATGAGTTTGTTGGTTTTTTTGGAGAGCAGTCTGAACACTGAGTGTTTTTCCATAAATTTGGGTGGATGTGTCAAAAATGATCATAATTTTAAATAATTAAAATTTTAGCTGTCAAAAAAGTGAAATGAGGACAACTTATATTAATTATTTATTAAGGGTATTAATATCAAGTGACTTTAAGGTTCAAAAGGAAATTATAAAATAGAGTCATATTAAAAGAGCTGAAGGTTTATTATTTCAAGTGATTTAATATATTTATTTGTGGACAGTTCCTCTTGAGGCTATAAAAGGAGGTTGAGGAGAAGAAAGGGATTCATTCTATAAAATATTTTGTTGTGAAGCTTCTTCAAACCCTAGTGTATGAGAAAGGTTTATAGGTGAAGGACAAAAAACCCTTGCAATAATCGATTTCATGGATGAAAACCCTCCTAAGTTGCGCAAGTACACTTAGGATTCGTCATTGTGTTGAAAGGATTTTGTGATTGGAAAATTGTAATTAAAGATTTCGATTTTTATTGGAATCTGTAATTGATTAAATTCAATCTATTGGATTTGAAAGGAATTTTCATTTTGGGCAATTTGGTCATTGAATCCTAGTTGCAACATTAAAAGGAATTTGCGGGTTTAATTATGTTACAAGTGCAACACATATTCGTTGAGAAAAGTATGGAATCATGGATATTTCTAGATGTGGGACTGCTAGTTCAGAGTGATCACCCATTCGAGGATGCGTGAGCAATAGAATCCCATTAAGTTGTTTGTATTAGATACATAGGAATTGTGACAACTGATGGCCATTGTAATGAAATTCAAGAAAATCTAGAGGTCACACAAATCCAATTGAGGATGTGTTTTCACATTCTAAGGTTGCAGTTGACCTTTCAAATGCGGTATGGAGTATTATTTTGTAGTGCCTCCCGTGGTTGTATCATGTTCTATGTAGTTTTTGATTTAAATGATTTAAATGATTTGATTTTAGCATATTTGGATTTTGGCAAAAAGTGACCTTTTTATTGTGGAAAGAGTTCTTTTTGACACTTGCTCCTTTTGAGAAAATTGGGAATTTCTCCAAATTGTGTTGAGAAAATTGATCTTTTTCTTGTTGGTTTGATTCCCTCATTAGATTTTTGTGGGCATCAGCTCATTGAGTTCGTGCCGACATTGCTTCGCTTTGCTGAAGATCTCGTTTGTTTCTGTGGGGTTTTGGACTTTCTACTTTTCTTTTGGTTTTCACCATTGCGTGAGGTAGGTTTTTCCTCAAAACTCATCCATTTATCATTTGAATTGTTGTTTATTTGATGCAAATGATCTATGGGATGTATTATATGCTTTCCCCCATGTGTATGAGTAATTTCTATGCTCGTTTAGGCTTCCATGTTTATTCCATGTTTTTGTATTTTCAAATGTATGGTTTTTATGGTGTTATGTTGCCTGTTTTTCTGTGTGTCTGGAACGAGAATTGTTTTGGACCAATGTGTTGTTGGGTGTCGGAGAACCAATGGGTTTTCTCCTTTTTGCCTAATTCGAAGTTTGAATTTTAGGCTAATTTTGAAGGATTGTCAATGGTGGTGACCTTCGGGACTGAATTTTAGTCCATGTATATTTCTTGTATTTTCTTGTAATCCGGTATTGTGACTCATTCCTATGTTTTTGGCCATTGTGCATTTCCAGTGTGTAAATTGGATCCACCTTGGATTTTGTACTCCTGGCAATGAGGCCAGTTGAGTGTGCCTTGTGCACGAGTGAATTGCCATTGTTTCCCATTTTGGCTCTTGTTCAATGCTTGATTTGAGATCTCATCTTGGTCTATTGATGCTGTTGTTGAGACCACATCACCAACACAATTATGTGTGCCTTGTTGGGATCTCGAGGGACCCATGCTCTTGGTTGAGGCCAATAGAACTTGTGTTATATCATTTTGGCTTTGGACTTGGAATCCATTATGGCTCTATGTTTTATTTCGTTGGCATTGCATTTTGTTGACTGGTTGGTGTAGAGTAGTGAGATGGAGTGGCTCTCCAAGGTGGGCTAGGACACAAAGTGGTCCTAGGGTAATCCTTGGCAGAGTTCTTAATAAGAACTAATAACACGATTAAATAAAATGGGGTAAAACATAATAAAAGATAAACTAACATTGGGTATTGTGGCCGTCTGAGAGACATGGGAGCCGGTACAACCATGGCCATTTGCAGATGTTGAGCCGACATAGCCATGGCCATCTACAGATGTTGAGTTGACACAATCATGGTCGTTTGCGGACGTTGAGACAACCTAGTAGAGCTTCCTTGATGAGAGAAGGATTGCTTGAGACCACATGGGCCTCCATGTGTCGTGTGATGACATTCCATTCTCGAGTCTCGTCACCATACCTTGTCTAGGTTTGAGTAGTGACCTTGGTGTACCTGCATTATGGTTTCTACATATGGGTGTTTGCATTGGGATCGCTATACTTCTCCCTAAGTTTTTAATTTGATTGGCGTTTGTGTTAGCCATTCTTGTGTGTGTAACTTGTGTGTGTGGCCGGGTGACTATCTTCGTGAGCATGGTGGGGTGGGCCTGAGAGTACCACGTGGTTGGGTGGTGTTGCACATCACTGCCAGGGACCGGTGTACAGGTGGCAAACTACTTCCAGTGACAAAGTTCAAGCATGATGTGCTCGTTCTATCCCTTGCATCCTTTTTTAGTGATTTGTATATATACGATGATATGCTCAGTACATTAGGTTTATTTTATGTCGATTATGATTGTATCGAGTGTGTATGACCTCAAATTATGGTATCCAGTAATCCTCGATGTGGAGTTCATATTTAGGTCATACGTTGGAGTTGGCATTAGTTTATTTTCAAATTTAAGCTTCCTGTAGGATTCTATGTATTCTTATGCTATTTCCACGCATATGTTAATTATTCTTGAACATTTATCCATTATTCCTGCGTATATGTTATCTGTTCCTGTGCATATGTAACCTGGCTCGAATTTTGCACATTTGTTCTTGTTTTGTTTGGGAAATTGCCAGAGTTGTGTATTTGTTATGTTCTGCTCCTGCACATTTGTAACAGTTTGATGTTCCCTTAGGTCCATGTAAAAGTGAACTTGATATTTAGATTCCTTGTGTTTTCAAGCTCGTTTTCATATATTTACTTTTTTTTCCGATTTGATATGCTATAGTTTAGATCACTTTTTAATTTGGTTTCAAAATGAACCTAATATTAGATCATGCTGAGGATGGACTTGTCTCCTCATTTGACGATCGTGGATGTTGGTTCGGTCCTATCCCATGAGGTTCGTGAACATGGTTTGGGCTCTCACGTGGTGACCTTGAATGTGGATTGTTCGTTCTTGTTTATTTTAGGGTTTTCATGGAAGCTGAAAGTACTTTTGAGTCTTCCACTTGTGCACAATCGTGGACTGTTTATATCTTGCTGATGCATTGTGGTTATGGATGCACTTATGTTCATGATGTTATTTACTTGTTTCAAAAAACAAATTATTTAGTGCATATTTAACCCTGTGTTCCAAGGGTTCCTTGGCAGGGCATTACATCTAGTATCAAAGCCCATTTTCACATCCTAGGATCTTTGGTGTATATATACCCATTGTGTTTGATGTGAGTGATGTGTGGTTGTTTTATTCTTTGATGGTTATTTTTCTTCCCTTAGCGCCTTAGTATGGCTTGTTAGATATGTTGTATGATGGATCTAATCCACATCTTATTTTGCTCTAAAGGATACCTCTTAGGGGTAGAGGTGGTCGACGGAATGCCCATCGAGATGACCACAAGGTGGAACATCGCCAGGAAGAGCATTAGGAAGAGGAACAACATGAGGATCACCACAAGGACCAAAGAGAGGGTCACGGTGGTAATGATGGGAATCCCCAATTGGTTCAGTTACTTTAGGAACTTATCACTCGCTTGGGATCTCGTCATGGGGGTATCTCACCATGGGGTCTTAGTTATCTGATCTTGGTGAATGGGAGGATAGGAGAGAGCGTGAGCGTTCTCGTACCCCAATTGGCTCAAGAGTAGAGCATAGGAGAGAAAGAGAGAGTGCAGCGGTGGATGAGGATTCTATTCTTGCAGGACACATGAGATACCTTTTGAGGTCATTTCCACCCACCTTCGATGGTTCAAGCATTGGTACAGAGGCCAAGACTTGGCTTCTAGATCTTGGGCGTTGCTTCACTATGCACCCTTATGTGAGCAACGCTAGAGCTTGGTGTGCCATTATGCACCTTAAGAGCTTTGCATCTACTTGGTGGCACATAAAGGAGCAAAGGCTCCAATTGGACATCGCGACCGTTTCATGGGAGATATTTGAGGAGCTATTCCGAGAGTGTTTCTCTTTTTGACCACTACCGACATGCATGTGCTAATGAGTTTCACCATCTTCGACAGGGGACTATGATAGTGGATTAGTATGAGCATAGGTTCTTTGAGCTGAGATAGTTTGCCAATTATACACATGACGAGCCTATGTTAGTGCAACACTTTATTCAGGGCCTTAATGGTGATATCACTGGACACGTTCATCTTCACCAACCTAGGACTCTTGCTATCACCATTGAGAAGGCGAGATTGGCTAAGGATAACATAGTTAGGGGTTTTGGTAGTAGGATAGGTGTATAGGTTCATAGTGCACAACCTTTTGGATTCGGTGCACAGAGTACACAGGTACAACCCACAAGTTCTTCTAGGACATATTCAGCACCGCTTAGGACAGGTTGCCAGTAACAGTGTAGGCCAAGGCCCTCTAGGAGTCATTAGTCTGATCATAGTGCAGGTACCCTAGGAGCTAGAGAGCACAATTGGACCCATAGTAGGCAGTCACAACACAATCAACCATCTTAGAGTGTGCAACAGAGTGCTAGTAGAGACGGTTTCCATCAGTCTAGTGCACCTTTTGCAGGACGTGGTTAATGTACGGGGGCATGTTTCTCTTGTGGCCAACATGGTCATAGGGCAGCTTAGTGTCCTTAGAGAGTTGTTCCAGGGACTGGTCAGAGGCAGGCTACTTCCGAGCCTATAGTAGGTGGTGTAAGTAGATCTTATAGAGTATTTGCAGCAATTAATAACTGTCAAGTTAAGCATCAAGGCACCGTTGTTGAGACTACAGGGGTGTTACATGGTATATCTACCTTTATTTTGTTTGATTCTGGTGCTTCAGGTTCCTTTATTTCCCCCTACCTTGTAGAGCGATGTGGGCTAGTGGCAGCACGATAGGTTGATAATTAGCAGGTTGAGTTAGCCATCAGTTCTAGAGTAGTTGTGGAGTCCCTCGTTCGTGGTTGTGTGTTGGATTTGAGCACCTTCACCACCATCGTAGATCTCCGTATCCTACCCTTGGACTCATATGACATTGTTTTGGGTATGGATTGGTTAGCTTCCCACCAGGTGTGTATAGATTGCCAACGCAAGTAGGTACAATGTGTGGATGAAACAGGTGGGCGTGTTGAGCTTGTAGGGGTCTAGAGACCTATTTCACTTCGCATGATCTCAATCACATAGCTGAGGCAGAGTATGCGATAGGGTTGTTAGTTGTTCACAGTCTTTGTTAGTGACCTTGATGGGATTTAGAGTCGAGAGGTGTCTCCTGACGATCACCCATTGCTTCATGAGTTTGCAGATGTATTTTTGAGTGCGATCCAAGCATGTTGCCTCAATGCTACATAGATTTCTATATTGATCTCATTCTCAGAGCAGAGCCTATTTCTCGGGCACTTTACCGTATGACCAGTTAGGTGTTGAGTGCGCTTCATTTGCAGTTGGAGGAGTTGTTGGCCAAGGGCCATATTTGTTCTAGTGTTTCCCCTTGGGGAGCACCAGTCATCTTCATGAAGAAGGGTGAATCCTAGTGTTTGTGCATTGACTACTGACAGTTGAATAAGGTGACGTTGAAGAACCAATATCCCTTGCTAAGGATTGATGATTTGTTTGATCAAATGAAGGGAGCGAGAGTGTTTTTGAAGATAGGCCTTAAGTCAAGATACCATTAGCTTCGTATCCATGAGGTTGACATTCATTAGACAACTTTTCACACTCGATATGGGCACTATGAGTTTACGGTTGTACCCTTTGGGTTGACCAATGCATCATCAATGTTCATGAGTTTGATGAACAGTGTGTTCTACACCTATCTTGACCATTTTTTTCTTGTGTTTCTGGATGACCTTTTGGTGTATTCAAAGACTATAGAGGAGCATGAGGGCCATCTGTGTTAGGTTTTGCATTTTCTTTGTGAGCATCAGTTGTTTGGCAACTTGGCCAAGTGTAAGTATTTTCAGACTGAGGTGAGGTGTTTGGGCCATATCATCTCAGGAGAGGGTATTTCTGTGGATCCTCCAAAGATCATGGCCATTATAGACTGGCCAGCACCGACGAGTGTTCCTGAGGTCCATAGTTTCATGGGTTTGGCATGTTACTACTGTCGATTCGTGAAGGATTTTTCTTGGTTGGCACATCCTATCACTTCCCTTCAAAGGAAAAAATGAAGGCGTTTGTTTGGTCTATTCAGCGTGAGTCATCTTTTCAAGCTCTTAAGGAGCGATTGACCAGTGCACCTATCTTGGTAGTGCTAGATCCTACAAGTGAGTTCTTGGTGTGCATTGATGCATCATTGGAGAGTGTGGGGACAATTCTCATGTAGAAGGGATGAGTGATTGAATATGAGTCTTGAAAGCTCATGGATCATGAGTTGAACTACCCCACTCATGATTTAGAGCCAACAACGGTTTTGCATATGCAAGTGCATTGGAGACATTTTCTTTTGGATCACAAGTTTGAGTTGCATAGCAATAATCATAGCTTGCAGTATATCTTTCTCAACCGAACCTGAATGCACGACAACATCGTTGGATGAAATTCCTTTGTAAGTACGATTTTGATGTTCATTACATCAAGGGGAAGGAGAACATTGTTGTGGATGCCTTTGTAGGAGAAGGCATGAGATATCTGTTTTGTCTCTTGGTGTAGATTTGTGTAGCCGTATTATTGAGGCTTTACTTGGTGACACTTGGTATTGAAGTTAGAGCACAGTTTAAGTTTGGACATACCCTTGCGGGTCGGTTTTCAGGTTACTCTTTGGAGTCAAATGGACTTTTGTGGCACCACGGGCGCATTTATGTGCCAGTGTCAGGTGATCTTCATTCCTTAGTTTTGTCTGAGGTACATAGTGCGCCATATTCCACACATCCTAGCGTCAAGAAGATGCACGCGGACCTTAGATAGTTGTACATTTGGGCATGGATAAGGCGTGATGTTGCCAATTTTGTAGCTAGATGTCTGGAGTGTAAAAGAAGGAAGGCGGAACATCAACATCCGATAGGTCTTTTGTAGCCACATTCCATTCCTAAGTGGAAGTGGGACACTATATCTATTGATTTTATTACCAGGCTACCTATGTCATTGCATCGTCATGATGCCATCATGGTTACTCTAGACAAGTTGTCCAAGGTGATTCACTTTTTTCCCATGAGAGCTTATATTGCTTCTTTGGTAGCACATGCTTTCATGAGGATATAGTTTGGTTGCATGAGATACCTCACAAGATTATTTCGAATCGATATCCAATGTTTACTTCCGCACTGTGGACATCTCTCCAGTATGTTTTGGGTGTGCAGCTCAATTTTAGGTCAACGTATCACCTAGAGATTGATGGTTATATGTAGCAGGTGAATTAGGTCCTTGAGGACACGCTTCACATGTATGTGATGGATCAAGAATTGAGGTGGGAGGACTACTTGTACCTGGTAGAGTTTGCCTATAATAATGGGTACCATAGCTCTCTTGGTATGTCTCCTTTTTAGGTCTTGTATGGTCGGCTGTGCTGTACACCTTTGAGTTGGGATCATTTGAAGAATCATGTAGTGTTGGGTCCTAAGATGCTTCAGGATATGGAGCAGCAGGTGGTTTGTATTAGAGAGCATTTGGTTACTAGTCTGGATTGTTAAAAAAAGTATGCTAATGCCCATAGGTTAGATCGTCACTTCTCAGTAGGTGACCATGTGTTTTTGCGAGTTCGGCCACAGAAGAGCCCCATCTATTATGGAAAAGGCTCTAAGTTAGCGCCGCATTTTGTTGGACCTTTTGAGATCCTTGAGAGAATTGGTCCTATTGCCTATCGCTTGACATTTCCACCTAGCCTATTGCGCATCCATGGCATGTTTCATGTTTCTGTGTTGAGACAGTATATTCCCGATGTGACCCATGTCCTTGATTGGGGTGCTTTACAGGTAGAGGACGAACAACTTTCTTTGGAGCCCATCCACATTCTTTAGTATCGGAGGCTGACCCTCAGGGGTTGAGACATCAAGTAGGTAAGGGTCCAATGGGACCCAAGTGATGAGACTTTAGCTACTTGGGAGGATGCTTCACAGTTGAGAGATTTGTACCCCTATCTTTTTGCAAGCTTCCAAGAGTAAGCCTATGCCTAGGAGGGAGGATGTAGTGCCTCTTGTGGTTGCATCCTGTTCTATGTAGTTTTTAATTTAATTGATCTAAATGATTTAATTTAGCCTATTTGGCTTTTGGCAAGAAGTGACCTTTTTATTGTGGAAAAAGAGTTCTTTTTCATACTTGGTCTTTTTGAGAAAATTGGAAATTTCTCCAAATTGTGTTGAGAAAATCGATATTTTGTTTGTTGGGTTTGATCCGCTCATCGAAATTTTTTAGGCATTGGCTCGTTGAGTTCGTGTCAAGATTGGCTTTCTTTGTTGAATATCTCATTCGATTCCATGGGTTTTGGTTTTTCTACTTCGTTTTTGGTTTTCACCATTGTGTGAGATAGGTTTTCCTCAAAACTGATCCATTTCTCATTTGAATTGTTGTTTATTTGAAGAAATGATCCGTGGGATGTATTCTATTCTTTTCCCCACATGTATGAGTTATTTCTATGCCCATTTGGGCTTCCCTGTTTAGTCCATGTTTTTCTATTTCCAAATGTATGGTTTTTATGGTGTTATGTTGCCCAATTTTCCGTGTGTGCTTGGAATGGAAATTTTATTGGACCAATGTGTTGTTGGGTGTCAGAGAACCAATTAGTTTTCTCTTTTTGGCCTAATTCAAAGTTTGAATTTTAGGCTAATTTTGAAGGATCGTCAATGGTCGCGACCTTCGGGACTGAATTTTAGTCCATGTATATTTCTTGTATATTGTCTTGTAATCCGAGATTGTAAATTAATCCTATGTTTGTGGCCATTGTGCATTTTCAGTGTGTTGAAATTGGACCCACCCTGGATTTTGTAATCTTGGCAATGAGGCCAGTTGAGTGTGTATTGTGCACGAGTGAATTGACATTGTTTCCCTTTTGGCTCTTGTTCAATGCTTGATTTGAGATTGCGTCTTGGTCTATTGATGTCGGTGTTGAGAGAACATCATCAACACAATTCCGTGTGCCTTGTTGGGATCCCAAGGGACCCATGCTCTTGATTGAGGCCAATAGAGCTTGTGTTATATCATTTTGGCTTTGGACTTGGAATTCATTATGGCTCTATGTTTTATTTCGTTGGCATTGTATTTTATTGACCGATTGGTGGAGTAGTGGGATGGAGTGACTCTCCAAGGCGGGCTGGGACACAAAGTAGTCCTATGGTAACCCTTGGCAGAGTTCTTAATAAGAACTGATAACATGATTAAATAAAATGGGATAAAACATAATAAAAGATAAACTAACATTGCAATAAAATATTTCTCACCACAAAAAAACGCCCAAAAAAACTCCATGCTCTAATACCATGAAACCCTAAAAAATAATATGATTGTATTAACTAATTAACTATTCACCCAAATATATACAGTTTACAAAAGCTTTAACAAAAAAGCAAAGTCGACTAAATAAAGACAACGAAAAGTAAAATTGATTAATACAAATCCAAAAATAGAGCCTAAATGACCATTGACAAAAAGAATCTAGAAGCTGGCTAAAAGTAGCAAAGAAACCTAAGGTACTAAAAATATTCTAATATCATTCTCAAGACACCTATTTTTGAGGAGATGGGCATTTCCTTAAAGAGAGCAGATATGTTTTTCCAAACTACCTCATAGAGGACAGCAATGATTTGAACACTAACAATACAATTCATGAGATATTTTATGTCACAATATTTGAATGAGAGGTAGTACATTCTTAACTTAGACCATGTGGTTACCCTTTGGCTTAATGAGTTAATTTGGTTCTATATATTTATTTTTTCTGACCTACTCGTTCAAGAGTCTGTATTTGTAAATAAACTGTTTTGTTAAGCATAATCTGTGTCCTGTGTATTTTGTGTATTGAGCCTTTTATGATTAATGAAACACTTGTCTCTTTTTTCATGACAAGTGTGGTTCTTATGATGAATACATTGTTGAATATTTAATATTTATATC
Source organism: Chamaecyparis obtusa (assembly GCA_027943335.1). Taxonomy (NCBI): domain Eukaryota; kingdom Viridiplantae; phylum Streptophyta; class Pinopsida; order Cupressales; family Cupressaceae; genus Chamaecyparis; species Chamaecyparis obtusa. Next base: position 69,418 of record BSBK01001182.1, on the reverse strand, counting down.
ACTATGGTTAAAATTTTGTCATTAAAAGGGTCATGCGGTGTACTATGTATGCTCTATTACTAGTGTTATTGGCTATAAAGATGAAGCTAATCTTTAAATTAAGACATTGATCTAACTTTTGAATTCTCTAGAGCTAATGTGTGATTGATTGGGGTGTACTAATTGCAGGTACCACCAACATTGAGATTTATTTTGGATGGAGAGATCCCACATTACGTGCTTGCAAAGGATCTTATTTTACAGGTAAGCTCCATGTTGTACTGTTGCTGGCTGTTGACTCTAATTTTTTTTTTTTCTTATTCATTCTTAGTCTGTTGTATGCACGTTGTCTTAGCGTTTACCATAGTTACAAAACTCGGACTAGGCAAGCTGATTTTTGACTCGAACTCGGACTCGACAAATTGAAAAACCCAAGAAAGATTTAAGGATTTTAATTTTTTTTCATGCATCATTTAGTCAATTAACATCAAAGACACAATAATTGAGATAAATAGAAGCTACTTTGCACACATACACAAGTTTACATTGATCACATAAATATAAATGCGAATTTTTAAAGGAAATAAGTTAAACTAAATAACACATTAGAAATATAAAGTGTCACAGTCAAATGTCTACAATATTCACGGAATATGAAATCCATAGATTCAAAAGTTCAAAACATATATCAAAATAAAAGCTAGAGCCTAGAAGACTAAGGCTCAAAGTAGCCTATATCTTCCTACATGTACACCTGAGATAGGTCATGGAAGATTCTGCAGCGATTTTCTCTCCGTGTCTGAGGCTCAACCGCAGTGACATCCTCATCATTCTCATCCTCATCATCCTCAGATCCCTCACTCTGAACCTTAGGGTCCTCCATTGGGTCTCCTCGTGCTCTAACCTCCTCCTGTGTCATTGCTATGACCTCTGCCTCTCGATCCACTTGATCAATCCATTCCAAGTCTTCATCACTGAAGACAGGATCATCAATCTCAATGTTTCACTCTTCTTGTGGATTGACCTCCTCTAAAACGATAGAAGATGTGTCAGTGCCCAAGATTTGTCTGTGACGAAGGCTAAGGTTGCAATGAACAAACACAAGATCATTCACCCTTTTCATTGTCAACTTGTTGCGCTTGTTCGAGTGTATATGCTCGAACATAATCCAGTTGCGTTCGCATCTTGAAGCACTACATGGCTGGCTCAAGATACGAATTGCAATCCTTTGTAGATTTGGCACCGAATTACCAAACATTTCCCACCATGCACATCTGAAACAAGAAAATTTAAAATTCAATTCTATAACTTTGACTTTATCAGTATAAAATAGTAATAGAATTAGAAATTAGAATCATAGATTTTTACCTAGCATCAGTCCGATTTTTCTTGCATAAGTCTCCTTGTGAATTCCTATACATTTCTATCTCATACACTACATTTGCTCCAATTGTTTCATTAGGTGACATTTTCTCTACAACATCATAGAGCCAACTCCACACCTCATCATCAACCTTGAAAATTGGGCTGAATTGGAATGTCGGATCAAGGTAATGGGTAGCTGCATGTATAGGCCTTTGAAGTAGATTGAGCCATCGTTGATCAATGACATCCCATATGGGACCATATTTAGCCCAATTCCTTTCATAAAAAGATCTAATGGCCTCTTTCACCTTGTCCATGCCCTCATAAATGTATCCCATTGCGGACTTCTCTCTATCAACAATTCGTAGGAGAATAACAAGAGGCTCTATGAACTGCAATCATTGTGAAAGTTGAAACATTAAGCTTTAAGTATTAAGTTTTACTTTAAAAAATGAACAATGAATAGAAACAAGTGTGAACAAAAATGATGAAATGAAATGGAAATGAGGACAAAAAGGAAAATTACCTGCACAATCTCCTTGGCCGGTTGCCAAAAGAAGCTCTCATCAAAAACCCAATTAGCCGTCTCAATCCCTGCATTGGTCTTCGCATATGATGATCCGGTCTAGTCCTCACTTACAAACATGTGTTTCAAACCAGCCTTGGACTAAAGCAAAGATTGCAATGTGATAAAATTTGTTGCAAATTAGGTGACCCCTGGATGAGCCAACTCTTTTTTATTTGTGAAATTCTTCATAAGGTTGAGGACACAAGTATGATTATATATGAATTTACAAATACTCCTTCCGTTCTCTACACATGTTTTTATCTAGGGAAGTTTACCAAGATCCTCCAACATGAGGTCAAAGCAATGAGCAGTACAAGGGGTCCAAAAGAAGTGGTGGTGCCTCTCCATAAGAAGTTTATGTGCAACAACATAATTTGCTGCATTATCTGTGCCTATCTGTACCACATTCTCCTCACCCACCTCCTTGAACACTTCCTCCAATACCTCACAAAGATACTCAACATTTTTTGTTTTCCCTGAAGCATCAATTGATTTCAAAAACATTGTGGCACCTAAGAAAAAAAGAAGCAATTTAGTACAATCATAATTTAAAAACTTAATCACTAAATCAATAATGTAGTACCCCGCCCCTAGTCCAATTTTATAAATGTTATGATTACTTTAGGATGATAGATTATATGTTAGGAATTTGTTGATGCGTATGATTTTACTGACCCTATACTTGCATGTGTATGGTTGATGTGTTTGTTTTCTACTTCTGTTTGACGTGCCTGATGTGGTTGAGGGACGGAGTCATAGTTACTTGCTTGCGAGATCTACACGATCGGCCAATCCCCACCATTGTCTGTTATATCTCTATATATAGGCACATGCTTGTCTCTTATGCAGGTTTGTAGGTACCGGGCATCGATTTTCCTGAATTGTCAGGATGAGCATGCCCTATCGCTAATCTCAATGGTAAAAGAGGGGAGATAATATTCAGTTCCAAATCCTAACCTAAGCCAAATATTGCCCTAAAGTAGTGGACAAGATTCTATGTTTCCACCCTTCTAAACTCGTCAAATTGGCAAGAGTTTATACCTATGTCCTGAGTATGAATGTGGGTCCTTAGGTCTTTTTGATTCTTTGATGTTATTGATTGTTAACTTCAAAAAAAAATTTATTCTGCAAACTTAGTTGCATGTTTAGGTTAAGTTCTCTTGGGTTCCCTGGCGGGGCATTACAAATAATTTACTACTAGTAAGTACAAGCTCTACAATTACCTGATGTGGAGAAAAGAAAATTCAACAGTGTTCTACTTCTTCTGTTGGTCCAACCATCAATCATGGTGGTGCAACCCTTCCTCCATACCTCATGTTGCTCATCAATTTCAACTTTTACATCAGCCACCGTTTGGATCAAAATAGGACATTTTATCTCCTCATCATTAGGGGCTTTGAACCCTGGACCACAAATAGTAACAACATCTATTGCAATTTGCTAATAAGGAGACCTAAAACAAATTTAATAAACAAAATAATTATACTATTAAGTTTTACTTTCAACTTTAAAAATTAATATAAACAATGTGGCATATTCTTGAGTCTTGAAAGCAAGAAAAATAAGACATAGAAATTAAAATATTAACAAGTACCTTGCTGCATTAAAAGGAAGGTTGTTGTAGAACCAAAAATCTCCAAGTGCCATTTTTGCAGTCTCATACTTCTCCTTATTCCAACCCATGCTCTCAAGCGATGGTTGGGCATCTAGAGTCATACGTGGAACAAAAATGGAATCTAGTGTGGATTTCTTCTTATGAATCTGAGGCCCAATGGTCACATTCGTAGTACCACTACTAGATGGAGGTAATGGAGAACGAAGACTTGACAAAGCCTCTCCACGTAAGTTTGTCATTTCTTCCTGTTGCTTCTTTTTTAATTTTTTTTCCTCTTCATATTCCTCTAAATGAACTTGCATTTCACGTATGACATCCTAGGGTGGTCATTTGCATAGTTTAGCATCATTCTCTGATATATGTGCAAGGTCATATTTCAATCTATTAATAGCTCTCCCACTATATTTAACACCACAATGCCAACATATAACTACTTTTTTTGGTCCGGATATGTCATGTTTCCAAGCCTTATCCCTTCCTATGCTAACAGGGTCTACATCTGGATTAAATGGAGGCCTAGATGAACTACCCATAGGCTGAGACATTATGTTGCTGCTGAAATATATCATAAATTTAAAAAATAAGCATCTACAATAAAGAAAATCAAACACTAGGACTTTTAACTTTTCAAAAATTTCATCAACATAAAATGGAACAAATCTAAAACAAATGTAAATAGAATGGAAATATGAATGTAAAAACATTCAGAAAACAAAACAAAAAATGTAACTCACCTCTCCAAATTTGCTCCAAAAATGAAGAAATGCACCTCAAATTTGTAAAGGCCTCCTCCAAATGCATTTTTTAGCTCCCCTCAATTTGTGAATGCAATCTATAAACTTGCACAAACAATCAACAATTAATATATGAGAGCCAATCAATCTATTGATCTATTTTCCAAAACTCCAATATTCTTCTCTCAAGCCTTTTTTCTCTCTTCTTTGTGTTTGCAAATGATGGAATGACCTTTTTATGTCTTAGAGAAGGGAAATAAGAAAAAAAAAGCAATGAAAACAATGCTTTTTTTTTTATAACTTTTTGGCTGTCTTGCCGCTGTAGAGTCCTGCCAGAGGGACTCATAGAGTCTGGTGAGTTAGTAGGACTCATAGAGTCTCCCATGACTCTGGGAGACTTGGCCAAGTCCGAGTCGAGAGCCAAAAAGACTCTGGAGCCCTAGCTCGGCTCGAGACTCGTACAGTCCTATATCTATGGTGTTTACTGAAATTCTTATTTTTGTTTTAAAAATTCATGTATTGTGTAACAACCTTTCCAAATTGAAATTTAAGATTCCTAAGAAATGTAACAGAAGAACAAGTGCTTGATATACATTTTTTTTTTTGTGTTTGAGTGACATAAGCTGAATCATAAAATTTGATTACATTTTTCATTAATGTAATGAAAGTTGAAGTATAAAATTCTTTGCAAATATAAGAAACTTGAGTAACATTAACTGCTAACTTAAATCAATTCTAATAATTTTGAACAACCAAAGGAGAGTAAAAACAAAGACAGAAGTTACTCACTGATACAAGTCTGTATGAAAGGCTGACTAGAGAATCATGGATGTTGTCATGAGGGAAAAGATAACACCAGGGCGTTTAACCACCCAACCAACGAAACAAGGCATCTCGCCTCTTGTCCAATTCCCATTGGAATGGACCCGGCCCTCTGATGCAGGAGCATCCTGGGTGTAAGAGCAATCTTGCATCACCCAAAAATATATCTATTTTTGAATTCAATAAGGGCTATCTTGTGTAGGGCTGCTATTTATGGAAACTTGCTATTTTTAGTAAGTTGGTCATATGATCTCGAAATGTTCTGATTTCACATGTGGAGGTTCATCTCAGTCGTATCAACTTGCTGGTAAAGTTTCATGGCTAGATCAGGTCTAGTTTTGAAGATATTGGAGATTTTCGGTACTGGCAGCAGGGTACAGAAACTTCAAACTCAGTTTTGAAGGCTTTAGAGGCCCCGGATGAGGTCGAAAATTTGGGTGACGAGTGCTTACGCCGGTCAAGCTTGTAGAGTGCTTCGTGGCGTTTCCAAAATGGAGTTATAATAGTCAATCGGGTCAACTGGCGATGACTTATGGTCTTCGAAAGTTGGGTCACCTGAAATGGCAAAAAATAATTTTCCTTCAAAATTTCTGTTTGGGTTTCAAAAGTCATTTTGAGCCGACTTTGATGTAATAAATTGAAAAATAAAATAATTCTAAGTTTGGTCGGCCCTTAGGGCTAAATTTCTGGAACCTTCTCGGGTGGTGGAAAAATGCCTATGTAAAGAAGGCCCGTAGTATTGTCTAGGGCAGTTCTGGGTAGATTTGGGTAATGATTCGAGGCTTGTCCTACAAAATATTGTAAGGGAATGCCCATGTGGCTTTGCATATTGTAATTCTGAAAGTTTGTAATTCCACATTTGTGGAGATAATAAGAAGCCAATTTTCCGTTCTTGCATATTGTTGTTGTTTCTCTGTTTCTGTTATGTGTTTGTGGTATTAAGGGGAGCACCCTTCATTGTAAGCTCTTGAATTGTAAGATTTGAGGGTGTAAGATCTCTCATGTTGTAAGATCTCTCAAGTTGTAATAATTTTCAAGTATTAATAAATGCTTTGTAAAGCATTTTGTCTTCTCTTTGTCTCCATGTTATATTTTTTGGTTATGAGTTGGTAAGGGTGGTGTGGCCTTCATCACCCTCTGCAAAGGAAAGAATAGATTAAGAAAAAAAATCAAGCCATCTGGAACTAGTGGACCCTACATCCTTGTTTGGTTAACCCTGTAGCAACGGCCACCTTAGTTAACTCCTGGCTTAAGGAAGTATCTGGGTACAAGGAATTGGTGGACCCTACATCCTTAGACGTTTATACCCTGTAGCGTCTACTACCTTGGTATAACGCCTGCCTAAGGTGTATCCGGGTTACTAAGGAATTGGTAAGCACCAACTACTGGTGAACCCTTGGCCAAGGAATATACCACTACTCAACTGAGTAATAACCAATTCCCACCCTATCCGACTTGTTCCCCACTATGAGAGGGTTAGCGAATTAATGATCTAGGATCTATCAACTATTTCTTCCATTATTTGTTTGTCATAGGTATAAGCTTCTATCTTGCTATCCCTGCAACTACGTCTCTGAATTTGCATGAACAATATTATTTACTGTTTCACAGGGTTTTATGAAGGAAGTATTCTCCATATGCAGACTGTCGTTATGCAGATCATCCCTTCAGTTGTTGAAATCGGAAACGGTAAAGTTGAGAGGTTATTATCAAACCAAATGAAAAGATTGAGTTATTATCTTCATGCTATTATTATAGCTGGAAAATAACAGCTGTCTTTACGGCCTTCCCTACTAACAAACTACTAAATCTTGTAGACTGTTAGACACATGCAGTCAATCCAGACTGGCGACAGTAAGAAATCAGGAGTCTACATGTTCATATAACTTTTGCCATCACGGCATTCTGAATAAGAAGCTAATTCGGTAAGCAAGAAATTAAAGGTTTAAACACAGTTACACATGTCAAGGGAATAAATAGAATAGCTTCCAGCTTATCCTAATTGACAATATCCTTTAGACCTTCCTTGTTGTAGATCCCAATCAAGATGGCTCACACTGGTCGATTAGTTGGCGACAGTAAGAAAGGAAACAAAGACCCGTGCATTGCACATTTATAAATAAATTAATCTATCTTTATCTTTATGATATCTCAATTACGTGCAAATGGAAAAGAAGATACGACTAAAACTAAGTCTATAGTTTACAAGAGCTAAGAGACTCGCGCAGTTGTCAAGATTACGGTTTGACTGGTCTTCAAGCCTCTACCCGAGAACCCTCCAATACCTTTATTAAACAACACGACAGGTACAGCTAGCAATACAATTAATGTAAGCTTTATTGACACCCTTCGATACCTTACTGGTCATTGTTTCCAACAAACGCAAGACATAAAGGCCAGAAATGGACAAGAAGAAGCTCGGTACAGCTATTCGAAAGAAAAGACAACAATAATAAGAGTATACAACCAGTCTTTCATAGACGTAACATTCATTATAAATTCACAAAAGAAACTTAGCAGAAGAAAGAACCCTGCCTGCAACGGTAAACTGGTATTCTGAATCTAGACATTGACGCTTCTACGTCTCCACTGTAGCTCTTCTCCACTCTCACGTCACAACTGTCGCTCTTCTCAACGGTAAACTGGTATTCTGAATCTAGACGTTGACACTTCTATGTCTCCACTGTAGCTCTTCTCCACTCTCACGTCACAACTGTAGCTCTTCTCCACTCTCACGTCACAACTATAGCTCTTCTCGTCACAACTATAGCTCTTCTCCACTCTCATGTCACAACTGTAGCTCTTCTCCCCTCTCACGTCACAATTATAGCTCTTCTCCACTCTCCGAGAATGATCCCCTTAGCTAAAGAAAAAAGGCTTATAAAACCTAACTGATTCCTTCACCCGGACGTGGTGACTTGGCTCGAATTGTCCGCCACCTTCTATCGTGGTTGAAAGACCATCCAAAAGATGATTTGTTTCCTTCCACTATAGTTCCGGTTTAATCCGATTCCGCCCCACGAAGATCAAAATTATATTTATAAAAGAATTAAAATGATTCCACTAAGACACTAAAGGATCCCTCTTGCTAATTTCCGGTAGCGTCTACAAACATAAAAGTGGTTTGACATTATGAGTTGACTTAATATAAAATAAAATTATAAAAAGTGTTTGCCTACCAAAGACGAAACACAACATCTCAAGGGTTAAACATATGTCTATATATATATATATATATATATATAAGATTGGCTTATCGCAACATGGTTGTTATTATATTAAAATCACGTATTCATAGATAGATTAATAATTTCTGCCTTAAATAATAATGGCTTGTAAATCAAATCTTAACCAAGTGCAAGATTATCATAGGGACGATGTGATTGCACCCAAGAAAGTTGGTTTCTTTATCCAAAACGTAACCATTCTTAGCAATGACATTCCTAGATACAAGATTCACTGTCGATTGACTCAAGACATGGCAACTTCCTACTGACTTCTAGGGTTTGACCAATTGGATACTCCAAATCCTCATCTGATCTTTCTCTATTCTTTCCCTCTTTCCTAGTGTTATCTTTTCCTCCTTTCTGGGTGTCCTTTTCGTTCCTACATCCACTTGCACACAGAAGTAGTTAATCCATTTATTCGTTCCCTTGTTCCATAAGTCAAGATACTTAGTGTCAAATCTAAATCCAAATAAATTAATATGGTGTCTAGTTTCCAAAACATTCATCCTTTGATCATTTAATTAACAATAACATACATTAACTTTTCCATAAATAACGAAGCACAAAACCATAAACCATTTAGGCACAATTAATCAACACCACTGTTTCGAAACCAAAACCATTTAGGGCACAATTAATCAGAAACCATTGTTTCAGAAATGAAAACCATTTAGGGCACAATTAATCAAAAACCACTGTTTCAGAAATGAAAACCATTTAGGGCACAACTAATCAGAAACCACTGTTTCAGAAATGAAAACCATTTAGGGCACAACTAATCAGAAACCACTGTTTCAGAAAAGTTGCTGTAGAGGGGTGTTACATATTGGTTCTGTTTAAATTCACTCCAGGGTTAAAATTTTGGCACATTTCTTATGGATCTTTTACAACTATAATACATTAAGTGTTGCAGATTATTGGTGAAATAACTTTATCAGGGGCAACATACCGAGCAATGGAATTTACAGGTTCCACAGTTGAAAAACTGACGGTTAGTACTCACTAAAATGCTAGTAATTGTGTTTTTTTCCACCTGTGAGGGCATTAATTTATGTGTGTTATGCTGTTCATATGCTTGCTCTTCACATATTTGATATAATGATCACTAGTAAGTTAGTTCAAGATATTGAGTTCCCTAATACTATCTACATGCTGCATTTTCAATATTTAACAGATGGAAGATAGAATGACATTATGCAACATGGTAATAGAAGCAGGAGGGAAGAATGGTGTTGTTGCAGCAGACCAGATAACATTTGATTATCTTGAGGTAATGTACAAGTGAATATCACTTACATTTAAAATTTACAAATTTTATCTGATACACCAAGTTACATTGGCTTTAAGCATCTGTATGTAGCTCATTTTTGTATGATCTTCAAACCCCACAATTTTGGCAAAAGGTCACTTTGGAATATAGGAAAAAGTAATTCAACTATCAATTTTGTGCAGGGAAAGACAACGTCTAGTTTTGAACCACAGTATAGTGATGAAGCAGCCAGGTACGATGATCAAATTATTTCATTGCTTCCTATTAAAATGTCAATATTAACTCACAATAACTCTCAGTTTAAGCTTCAACTTGGGAACATTGAATGTAGCCTATGTTTAAGACTCAACTCAGGTATAATCAATGCAACATCTATAAAGTGAAATATGTCATTTCTATCATGTTTTTTGAACGAGATTTCTGGAAGCTGTTAGTTGCCTTAATATTATCAAGAGCCTGTCGTCGTAGATTTGGAGCACTTGTTAATCAACTATTGGCATGTGAAAATAATTTTGCACAAGTATTTGAAGATTTATACAATGCAGTGCTGAGTTTCTGGATTAGATTGTGTGAACAATCTTTTTCCTCAACGTTTTGAATCACACTATGTGATTCATCATCTTTTTGCTCCTTGTGTTCTCTTGCATCCTGATGATGGATCATGTAGTTTGATTTGAAACGCTGAGGAAAACAATTGTTCACACAATCTAATCCAGAAACTCAGCACTGCATTCCTATGGATTGTGGAAATCTAATAGCTCTGATTTATACAATGTTTAGTGGACCATTGACTTCATATTATCTAATAACCACCCTCAATTTTTATTTTATTTTTTGACAATGTGTAAGCTCAACATAGGCATATAGACTATGGTACATTTGCTGTCATGAAGTGCTGATTCAAAATATTGATGAAATCACTTTCCCACTTATAAATCCTTGACCCAGCAGGCTGGCAGGGTCAAAACTCTGATACCACTGAAATATTTCTGATGTATTTTTAATGGAAAACAAGAAATTACCAAGGAAATTTTGAACAATATATGGACCAAACTGAATCTTTATTTCAAACTGAAACTGAGTACAAACAATTGTGGAATGAAGCTATGCAAATATGTTTGCACCTTGTTCTACAAATGATGTTTCCGCATATGGAGTCACGGAAAGATGATATCAATATACTTGGATTGAAGGTGCCATGGAATGCCAAACTGTGAGGTTAATTACACCCTTGAGTATTCTGTCAGATGTTTAGCTAGATATTGATGGTGATTTGTCACTGATTGGATGTTTTGCAAGGATGCTGCACAGTTCTGAGCTGTCTCTTTATTATCTGAGAATAATTCCATGCTTATTGCTGGACTGAAATTGGCGATTGATGCGGAACCTATCGGCCTGTTGCTCGATACTCATTGGACTCTCTGAAACCAGTCACAGTTGTCAAATCGCTGGTAAAGTTGAGATGTTGCTGATCACTTCCGGGACTGTCCCATCTCGATGCTCAGCACCACAAACGAAAAAAGTAAATGTAATATGCCAATTTTGTAATGACAATTCTCCTTTTACCTGTTTACCAGGCTTTAGCATTTTAATTCCTTTAAATTTACCTTTTCTATATATTTTATTTATTCACCAAATGAAGCCTGCTTTCCAGTTCTGGAAAAGAGGGACATCCCCTCGAAGTTGCTAAGTCTCTAGGATGCCCAAGATGTTGGGGACATTAAGTGGACATCAAGGGATGCAACCCCATGGAACAGTGAAAATATATCCAGGCGTTCTCTGAATTGACTTTTTATGCTTTTTAATTGTATTTTGCATGTGAGTTAAGCCTATTTTATGACTTATACTTTTTATTATTTAATAAGCCATTTTTTTCTCGATTCCTGAGTTTGAGGCAGAATTTTGGGTTGCTGAGATTTTGCTAAGTCCGAGATTAAAAATTATAGTTGTGTTGACATCTAAAAATAGCCTTACTATCTGATTCATCTAAATGTGCCTCACAGTTTGTTCAACAGGATGGAAAGCTTCAGAATATGAGATTCATGTGAAGCAACCTCCATATTTATGCCAGCTCTCATATCTTGAAGAAATAATTTGGGAAATTATAAGGGAAAGGGAATATAAGAGAAGTTGGAAAGGTAAATGGGCGTATTAGATGCCAAACCAGATTTGAGCTCAATACTTGCTCATAAACACACACATATATCGATAACATAAAGTTTAAACAAGAAAATTTTGAGCTTAAAATGGAGGTAAGTAAATTATTGTCCACAAGATTGCATAATGATTTATAAACACAATATAGAGGATGAAGCTTCTTACTAAGTATTATCATTGAAATATTAAAGATACACACTATTTCGGCCTTGAAGTCTCTCAAAGGTTTGTGAAAAATTCAAACTAAAGTTTAAAAATCTTCTGAATAATCTGCTAAGTTTCTTTGAACAGAGCCTATCCAGATGATAAGAATTTCAGATTGGTGAGTAGATATAGAGTTAGTCTGAGCTGCTTCAATCCTGTATGATCACATATTTATCTTTTGAAATCAAAGTTCCACGAGACCCTATCTCCTATTGATTGGGGTGTGATCTAGCCAAAGATCCTAATGTCAGTTGTGTGGTTACACGAATCTATCTCCCTTGTTTAATATGATCAAATTCTACTCATTCATTGTGCATGCACACATCTCTATATATCTGTTAAGATTTCCTTTCTTTTCACTCCAAGAATTTTACCTGAAATGCTTCTAAGCTGTAGGTGGGTCTTATACACATTATTTTTTAGAGAATGGTTTAAAATTGATTGTTATCTTAGACCAGGATATGTTAACATGAAATACATCAGAAATATCATCTTATCCGGCTCATGCGGTATTCGGTATTCTAGACTCCAGCCATTCAGGCAATGACTAGTCTTATGACTTATACTCTCAGGCTAGGAGTGATCTTATGATTCATACTCAGGCTATGACTGGTCTTATGATTCATCCTCTAATAGTATCTTCAATCGATGACACTGGCATGGTTGGAAATAATTCTGATTTTTATCATTCAAATATCAGTGATATTATGTGATTGCAGATAATTGATTTTCCTTCCTGTTTACATGTTTAATGGAATCATGTGTAAGACAATTACTTTATGTTAGTATTATGGCTTGGCTGTATTTTCATCAGCTGTTTGCTATGATGTATTTTATGTTCTGGAAGTTCATAAGTTTAAATTTTATTTTGCTGGGAATGTGTTTGATCAAAGGTCAGAATTAATGTTTACTCTTGTTTTACTCTTGCAGATATTTCAAAGAATATAGGTTTGATGTTTCCAAATTAGAACCGTTAGTTGCAAAGGTGAGCTGTTATTTTTTGTGAGCATTAGTTGTGTGCTGCCATGAGAGAGCATTCTGTCAATTATAATTTGAAATCAGTCATGTTAAAATTCATATGATAATATAATGACATGGACATTTTGTTCATTTATGGACTCATGGGTAATGCGGTCGATCAATATTGTTCTATCATCCCAATTACATGAATTCACAAATAATTTTTTCTTTCTTTTTGTTACTGCGTTTGGTCCTGTCCACTGGGAAGTTAACTTATTCCTTATAACTGATGGTACAGCCTCACTCACCTGACAATCGTGCATTAGCAAGGGAATGCAGGCATGTGAAGATAGACAGAGTCTACATTGGTTCATGCACAGGTGGAAAGACAGAAGACTTTTTTTCTGTTGCTAAACTTTTCTTGTCTTCGGTAGGTTATAAATCCTTTATAAACTGTTTGTCATGCTTCCAGCATTTTAAACTAAGGTTTTTATATTTTTGTTAAATGGTTAACACAACATCTGAATATTTTATCAGGAAAAGATTTACCCCGTAACTAATTCTATTTTAAAATATAGTGCTATCAGATCTTTTTGAATTGCAAAATTTGGAGTAGGTGTACATAAGTTAAATGCTACAAAATCATATAAATAACTCTGGAGAAACTTTTCTGAATACCATGTATACATTTTGTAAGTTGGTCATGTTTTCAAATTTCTTTGCAATGATAAATGAAATATCCATTATTCTCTACAATAAGTTATGTTTCCTAAATTTAAAGATCTCTACAAGACATTTAACATCACAGGAAATTAGAAAAAGATTAAAATTTTATTAATGAAATATCAAATCTGATCTATGAAGACTTTAATGCTGAGAGATTTCCACAATCCATCAAATGAAGTGAATGCTGTTTCTGGATTCGATTGTGTGAGATTTTAGCATCAATGTTTCGGATCACACTCTATGATTCATCATCAGGATGCAAGATATTATAAGGAGAAGAAAGACGGTGGGCTGCAGACCCAGGACTCAATAAAAAGAAGGGAGAAAGGAAGGGAGGACAGAGGAGGGAGTCAACATGAAGACCAAAGATTGACCAAGGATGACAAGACTTGTAAATTTTAGAAATTACATTGCTTCCCAATCTTTTCCTTGATAACAATCAAAATTCAGCAAGCAACTCAAATCCTTTTACCAATATTGCTGAACCTTTTAGAGCACAGGAAATATTTGCTACATTTATTGTGTTCCATCTTCATTCTTTGTGATACACTAACGAGGGAACCCACAAATTGTAAAGTTTGTTTTAGGAGAGCTATATAACAAAATAGTGTGTATTTTTGTGTCATTTTGATTCACCTACAGAAATGGAAATTTATCTCCAACAAGAATGTTATAGTTTTGTAACTGCGTCTTTCTCAAGTTTGTACTATAGAATGTTTTGTGAACAGGAACATTCATACATTCTCATAATTATTTTGCTTTTGATTTTGAATAATAATAGAGCATATATTCTGCTTTAGTTTGTGATTAAGGCTTTCTGGTTGATACTGTTTAGAAGAATTGTTGATTTTTAGTAAATGTACTCTAAACTGGCTTGTGCGCAGGCACCCACATTATTTTTGTATCCTTGTTACCATTTATAATCGTGTGTGAATGTGTAAACTTTGCAGTCAGTGTCAGACTCTCGGCTAGGAATATAGCTTAGAAAGAAGTTAGCCTTGTGCAAATTGCAAATTGTTTTCAACCATATTTGTCTCTTGAACATTTTTTCTTTTGTATGTGAATGTATGTATGTTTTTGACAATACTCATCTCTTGAACTTCTTTCCCTATATATGTGAATTCATGTACTATGTATCATTGTATGTATACACATGAATGTATGCATATCCAAGTGTGTGCATTTGTGTGCACACATGCATGTGCTTGTGCGCATATGTGTGCATAAGTATGTAGAACGGTTTTAGCCTTTGACACATTTTAAAATTGAGATCCTGTATTTATCTGGGCTGAATTTGGATAACGGGGTTAATAATTTTATATTGTACTAGCTATTAGATTATATATAGTCTTTGTATTCTCATCTCTCTAGCTTATTCAATTTCTGTTTCTGTCCCAGGGACAAAAGGTCAAAGTGCCAACCTTTTTAGTACCTGCCACTCAAAAGGTTTGCAATGTCTTATTTTAGTGATTCGGCTATATTCTTTATAATAACTCTATATTGAAGGTATACTTTTGCCTGTGATTTTATGGCACAGGTGTGGATGGATCTCTATAGTATTCCTGTACCAGGAGCCAATGGCAAGACCTGTGCCCAGATTTTTGAGGAAGCAGGTTGTGATACCCCAGCAAGTCCTACCTGTGGAGCTTGCATGGGGGGGCCTAGAGACACATATGCCCGCGTGAATGTACCTCAGGTCTGTGATTTATAGTTTCTGAACTTTTGCTAATGAACTCATATGAATGATAATTATTTTTATTTTTTTTCTGTGAATGAGAGTGTAAGGGGTTTCTTAGCTTCTTTTCATGACCTGCCACATGGTACTTGAAGAGGAAAACAAAGAGACTCTATGAATGAAGCCAAATTACAAATAAAGAGAGCATATTTTAATAATGGATTACTAAAACTATATAGGAATAATGAAGAGAACATTTATATATATGGTGTAAGGTTACAAATTTAGTTTTTGGAGTTGTTAGGGTGGCAATAAAAAGGGATTTGTCGGAATGATGAAGGAATGACATTGGAATAATGGGAACAATTAAGTAACAAAAGCAATAAGAGTAATGGAAGTAAACTATAGAGGAATTGTATTAAAAGAAACGAAATGACAGCTTCACAAGGAGATGTTCATGAGAATAGGCTGGAATATTTCAAATCTGGAGAATCACTTCAACAAATTTCTGCTTTAAAATTTTAGAAAACTCTTGAAATTGGAAGATCTCCAACTGGATTTCTAAGGCAAAAATCTGATTTTTGTTTGTGTTCTTGTCTTTGGCCAGAGATTCAGTAAAATAGTCTAATTTTTTGTTTTTTTTGCAATATATGGATTTTTTTGTGTTTTTCTCTTTTTCTGATTTTTTTGGTTTTTTGACAATATAAATTGCAATGCTTGTCAAACATTAACAATACTGAAAAGAGACTATCTATTTAATAGATTACACCAAGATCTAAAATTCTGAGCTTAATTTTTAATTCAAACAATCGCTAAATGGGTCATACTGGGCTGTACAACTCGGTTGCAAGTAACTGCAGCAATTTCTTGAATTGAAATTAATGTTGCAACCTGTGATCTGCTCCCTGTGCATGAATCTGCTGATGATATCCAAAAATCTCTGTATTGATGATGCTTGCAACTGTTGTAGCCTCACGCAAGCTAGGGGTGATGTAGTCTCTGCCTGGAACTGTACAACAGTCTATTAATGCTCAAGAAATGACTAAAATGCTGTCTATACCGCCAATCTGCTACTGCTGTAGATATTCTACACAAAAACCAATCTAATGCAATATTATTTTCTTCCAAAGATGATGTCAGCCTTTTCCTGGAAGTGTACGCTAGGCTAGGATGTAAGAAATAACACGTCTGCTACCAATTCTTCGATCTGTGATTCTGGACACTCTATTTGATCTCTACACTTCTGATTTAAAGTTTCTTATCCATAATCCGATCCCTCTCTGAGAATAGTTCTGATTTGTGATGAAAGCTGCTACCTGGAAGGCTAGGGTTTCATCCAGCGCCCTCTACCTCCAAGAGTTTTCGTTCTTGGAAGCTTGAGCATTTGTAATGTCCCCTCCCCAGCAGTAGGCCATTTTGGTGCCTGATTAGTCTATCTTCCCATCGGGATAGGCTAATGGCTTCTTTTCAGAGGATGCCAGCCAGTCACAGGTTTCAGTGGGCAAATATTTAATATTTGGACTCTATGTCTAAAGTCAAATCACTTTATTTTGTAAAGTGATATTATAAAGTCACTTTAAGATTTATTATAAAGTCACTTTATGACTTAAGTTACTTTATCTTATAAAAGTGACTTAAGTGAGCTTTTATCCCACATGGCTTAGTTTTGCGTGTTTTCCTTCACTTCGAGGTTATAAAAGAAAAAGGTACACCTTAGGAAAAGCACCCATGAGATATTATAAAACAAAAGAAAAGAAAATCCGGTTACATTTGTGATTGGTTATTCCTAAGGATGCAAACCCTTTGGAATTTGTGAAGAGGTTGGACGTAGCCCCAACATATTTTCAAGAGGTGGAATCACACAAGTTTCACAGTTAAGCTTCAAGCATTTTTGGTAAGAAGTCATTTCAATTACAACATTTATTGCAGTGAAGTATTCAGTTGCCTATGAAGATTTAGTGATATCAAAGCAAATATTTCAAGGGTAGAAGGAAAGATCTTGTTTATTCATTAGATTGCTACAGGAATTCAAACTCCATCCAGACATTATACAAAGGCCAAGGTTGACTGTTAACTTTTCTCACACCCGATATTGTCTGTACTTGGCACTGGGTTTGTTTTGGAAGCCTCACCTAAAAGGAGACTCCCGACTGCAATAGGGGACCAGGTGTATAATTGGGGGCCTACGAGCTTACTCTAAGCTCCCATACGCAGATTGGAGTGCGCGCATATGCACTGGGCATTGTGTGTTCCCGCCAGAAGGTGTGACCATGCTAGGAGCCTGAGAAGACTTCATCGCGCCTTAACATCTCATAGCGTATGAGTCTTCTTCACCTACCGCGGGTTGAATAGTATTGAACATTCAGTGTGGACGAATAGTGGATGGTGGTAGTCTATCACGGGAGCCTCAGCAGGCCACTCTACTGTAACGTTCCTGCAACATATAAACAAGCAGCCTTAACGTAGAGTTTACATTGTATTCTGGTCATAGCAGTTAGTGTGACGGTTCCAGTCATAGCAAGTAAATAGGTCTTCAACAATCGCTCTTAGTCGGTGTATGTGTGACGTTAGAATAATCCACACCCAAGGGGAAGTGTCAACTGATTCCAGTACACCGTCCATCCTCGCATTCGAATAGGACTTACTCGGTTACTCGGCTGCCAGCACTTATTAGGAGTCCTCCACATCCGCGCTTGAGCTCACAATCTAGGTTGGTGATTCTTGTATTTTCTCTGCAGCTATTTAACTTTGAACAATGAAATATGAGTTTTGCGGGATTCCTCATTTCCATTATTAAATGTTGGTTCACTGTTTGGAATTAATGACTGTGTGATGGGAATATATATTTGTTGTATGAGTTAACTGAATGTTACATATTTCAATCAATCTTAAATACAACCAACATCATTAACTTTGATACGAAAGTTTACAAGAATCAAATTGTTACCATTACATTTCGGAAAAGAAGTTGTAAGACCATTGTGATATTAAACAAGTTTGAACTCGTAAACACCAACAAACCCCTATATCTTGAATTAATCAGAAAATTTTCAAGCCAGAATTGGGTCAGGATATTATAGTGGTATCAGAGCTAGAGGTCTTGCCAGCCTAGTGGGCTTATTTTCAGCTTATGGTAATGTTGTCCAGGCATGCATAACAGACACAGGGAGTATAATTTTAGACACAACAGGGTTGAACAGGGACAGCCAAAGCCGTCAGTACAGGTTGATATAGAGGACAGTTGTACTGAGGCAAACAAGGAAATTGTTTTTGAACAGGGCACTCGGGGTACAGGCATGGCGGAGGAAGATAGAGAGGTCAGGGAAACAATGAGAGCCATTCATGAGGGACAGGATCACATCGCTGATGTGTTACATCAACTCACAGGGGTTATCCAGCAGTTGACAGTGACACCCAGAAGGCCCCAGAGCCATCATAGTGGTGGTAGCAGGGTCACCCAGAGCTACGAGAGCAGGCACTCATACTATAGATAGGCCCCTTATGCCTACCTTCACAAAAAATAATGTAGAGGAAGAGGTAGACTAGCCTGAGGCAGCAGCCAGACTTCTAGATAATGTTTTAGCCGCACACGATGAGTGGGATATGCTACCTGATAGAGTCAAGGTTGACTTGACCTTTGTTTAGTACATGGCACAGAAGAGGGAATTTGGCAGGGCACAACAGGATAGGAAACCCAGGGGTCAAAATAGGGATCTAAAACATGCGATGAATAAATTGACGCTTCCTACATTTGATGGCAACGACAAGACATTCGCGAGAGCTTGGATTCACAAGCTAGACACCTTCCTGACCCTTAAACCCATGTCAGAGACGGAAGCGATTAAGTTCGCGACCATGCATTTAGAGGGTGCAACATGACTGGTGGCATCATGGTCTTGTCACCCAGAATCACGGGCTGATTACATCTTATGAGATCTTCAGCACTAAATTGATCACCGTTTTGATAGGAAGGACATTGAGGTCTACTACAGGGAGTTAGCCCAGCTGAGACAAAGTGGGTCTTTGGACCACTACATTGATGAGTTTCAGAGGATCTCCATCATGGTCCCGGATATGACTGAGAAGAGAAAGGTAATGTTATTTATTGAGGGCCTACAGGATAGATTCAGAGGATTGGCTAGAGTTCTCAAGCCGAGCACACTAGATGACGCTATTAATTTAGCACATGACTTAGATTCGCCATCTTCCATCCTGCAGCCACCAAAGAAAACCTTCAAGGGATCCTCTGCATTTCAAAAGAATAAAAATCAGAATAAGAGCACACCTCCTAGACTTGACTTCGAGACAAGGAATGAATTGAGAAGAAAGAAGTTGTGCTTCACATGCAGAGAGCCTTGGGCTCTAGACCACAAGTGCCTTGGAAAGGGCAAGATACACTACATTGAGGTGGTTTCCGATGCTGATTGTGAGCAGTAGGAGGGCAGCGATGTTGAGGACAACGATGAGGAGGCTCAAGACGAGCATTCAGCAAAGGGGAAGAAGAGGGAGGTTTCCCATGGGCAGCCCCCTATTACTTTAGCATCCCTCTCGGGTATCCCCGCATATCACTCTTTTTGTCTCAAGGGAGTGGTCAGAGGACAACGAATCATTTGCCTTCTAGACACAAGTGCAACACAATTTTATCAGCGCCGATTTGGTTTCCAGGAGAGAACTCCAGATAGACAACATTTTGGAGTTTGAGGTAAAGGTGGCCAGGGGAGATTTGTTGAGTTGCACAAGGAAGATTTCAAGACTCCCAATTCACTTTGGGGATTATCTCCTAGAGGCTGATTTATATGTCATTGATTTGGACAGTCTTGACACCATTTTGGGCATGCAGTGGCTACAGACCCTAGGGAGATACACCATTTATCATCAGTTGAAACAATTAGAGTTTATGCAGGGTGATCAGTTGATTATGCTTAAGGCCATGTCAGACAGTGGATCATGAGTGGTTTCAGCTCATAGGATGGAGGCCATCATTAGACACAACAATATGGAGTGGGCAGCCTAGTGCTTCATATCCTCTAGACCCTCACCGGATTCAGGCCGGCAAGTTCATGTAGTACTTCGCCCCTAGTCTGATTTTATAAATGTTATGATTACTTTAGGATGATGGATTATATGTTAGGAAATCATTAATGCTTATGATTTCACTGACCCCATACTTGCATGTGTATGGTTGATGTGTTTGTTTTATACTTCTGTTTGACGTGCGTAATGTGGTTGAGGGACGGAGTCGTAGTTACTTGCTTGCAAAATCCACACGATCAGCCGATCTCCGCCATTGTCTGTTATATATTTATATATGTATGTACATGCGGGTTTTGTATGCAGGTTTGCAGGTACCGGGCATCGACTTTCCTGAATTGTCAGGATGAGCGTGCCCTATCGCAATATCTCAGATGGTAAGAGAGGGGAGATAACACGGATCCAAAACCCTAACCTAAGCCTAATTGTCCTAGGATTGGACAAGTGTTGGTTTGACTACCCTACCCGAATTCATCTAGGTGGCATGAATTCGTGGATCCCATTCTTGAGTGTGTGCTTGGGTTCAGTTTGCTTGATTTTATTGTGCTTGAATTTATTGTGCTTGGTTCAGTTGATTTATGTTTATATAGGTGATTTTCTATGATTATTAATGTTAGGATCATAGTTGAATTTAATGATTAATTATGCTTCTATGTTTAATTGAGAAGATTAATCTAAAGTCTATTATTTGATTATTTGGAATTAATTGATTATTTAATTGAAATTAGATTTATTTATGCTTGAGTGTATTATTAAATAATTAAATATTTAATTGCATGTTTTAGGATGCTTTAAATATTTAATTTATTTAATATGAGTTTCAATTATTAACATGTACTTAATTAAAAATGTTTTGAATTATGCTTGTATATTTTATTAAATAATTAAATAGTTGAATTGCATGATTTTATGATGCAATAATTATTTAATTTATTTAATAATGAATTTTAATTATAACATGTGCATAATTGAAAAGAGATTTGTTTTCAAAAAATAAACAACTAGTTTTCAAAAGTCAAATTGAGTTGTGCAAAATAAAAGATATTTTATTTATTAATTAGGATTTACTCTCAATTTTGGAGTTGGAGTCTGATTAGGAGTTAACTGTTGAGTCATCTCTGGGATTTGCATGGAAGGGGGAATTGAATCCCTAATAGGGGGAATTGTATTCATTTGGAGATTAGACAGGTTTCCTTTGCAGGAGAATTTTGGAAAGCTTGTGTGCTTGTATTTTTTAGGATTCTTGGTTTGTTGTGGCTGCTTGATGATTTGGGCTTGATTGTGCATCTGGATCTAGTTCTTGCTTTCATCATTGTTTTCAGATCTGGACTAAGGATTGGATTTGGAAGAAATCTCACTCTCAAATCTACAACAGGGGGTTTCATTACAGTTTCTAGTATTGGATCTAAGGTAGGATCTAGATTTGTTGTTGTGCCTTTTGTTATTTTGTTTGGTAAAATTATATGTTTGAATAGATCTGGATTATTTTCATTAGATCTGTATGAAATTTCTTGTTTTGGGTATTAGAGAAACCCTAGATCTGTTATTTTATATTTTTGTGATGATTTGGCATTGTACAGTTATGTTGGCAAAATTTTATCAAAAGTTTGTCTATAGTTTGCTTGTAAAATGAAAAATCAGTCCTAGATTATAGTTAAACTATAAAACTGGAAAGAAATAATTTCTCCATTGAAAAGAAATTCAATTTCGTTAAAAAACCCAATTTGGGTAAAAAATCAATTCTGGAAAAATACAAATCTCTGGTTAAATACATATTGTGTAAAAAAAAAAAAATTACTATTAGAAAATATACTTTTCCAAAAAGAGAAAAGTAGATAATTCACAAGCCAATAGGGAAAAATATCATGTGTGCATAAAAGTCAAAGTAATAAATTTTAATATAACCCCTGTGAAATGATATTTTCGGAATTAATTTATTATTAAAAAAATATGTAAAAATTTCTTAGTTGCCACTTTTTCTTTCTAGAAAAATGTGTCTAAAAGTGTAAAAAAAAATAATATTGTAACAAAAAAATTTGCTACGGAAAAGATTTAGTAAAAAAAATTGAGTGGAAGGGGCGGGGACCACTGTCCCCTACCCCCTCTCTGCCCGTGCGTAGCAGAGGTACTGCTACGACAGTACCGCACTGCCGTAGGTAGTACTTACTGCCAGCGTAAGGGGACAAGGAGATTTCGCATGGGGGGTGCGGAGTGGGGTGTGGAGCCCACAGGGTCCCCCCCAAATAAAAGGTATTTTCTTTTATTATTTGTTTTGTTATTTTTTTTTAAAGTTGTTTAAATTTTTGTTTATTAATTAATTTAATTAAAATTTGTTAATTTGTTTTTTTAGTTTGGTTTAGTAAATTTTTAATTTAGTTTAATTATATTGTTATGTAATATTTTAGTTTAATTAAAATTTTAATTACTTAATTCAGTTAATTTTTTAATTTATTTAAAGGGTATTATTTATTGATTGACATTTGTTGATTAATTTTTAATACATTTAAATTTGTTTGCCATTGTACTATTGATTATTAGTTTTAATAAATTTAATAGTTTATTGATTAATTTTGATAAATTAATATTTGTATATTAATTTATTAAGTTAATTCTGGTTATATAATTGATTCAGTCATTTAAAGATGAAATGTTATCCGTTTTAGTTAAAATTGAATTTATTTGTTGATTTAGTAAATTTTTATAATTGATTTAGTTTAATAAAATTTACTAGAGTTATAGACCTTCGTACATCACTAGGATATATAGTTATGCATATTGGAAGCATATTGTGTTTGGAAACATATTGGAAATTATTGTGTATATACTGAAATTGGGTTCTCTTTTTTTCTATTCAGATTTTCCTAGTAGGTTTCATTATTTATGCTTGGATTCAATTATGGACCAAAACGGAATTCAAATGCTTACGGATTTATTTCAAGCTCTTTATGGTGTGTGTGTTGTATTCATCGTGCCTAATGTGCCTTCTTGTGTTATTTATGGGTTATCGGGTACTAGAAGACCTAAGGGGATACAGAGGCCAGGGTATGTGTCAGATGATTCTATTTTCAGCTGTGTTGATGTGTATGTACTTATCTAATTTTCATCCTTGTTTTGACCATTTGGGCTCATGTTGTATTGAGTTTTACTTCATATTCTATAGAGGAGAATATGATATTGACTTTATGTCCGATCCACGGGATCATGTGTATATATTCTTTTGTGAACACTTTGAGAGTGTTTTGTGATATTATGGTTATGTGAGAACCAGTATGTTCATGTTATTTTGTGGAACAGTCTTGAGGGACATTGTTATCTTTTTGTGATCTATGTGAGATTTGTGAGCCTAGGGTAGTTTACCTAGATATGTAGTAGGAGGTGGCTTGCAATAAATGTCGAGGCCCACAAGTAGCTGCCAGGATCACTTATTGTTAAGTATCTTAATCAAGTGATAACTAAATATAACATTGAGAGATTTAAAAATGAACCTAATAAGATATGGTTTCCTCACCCTGGTTTAGTGCTAGTACAGACTAAGGTGGGAATGGAGAAGATGACTAGCCCCCTTTTAAGGGATGAGTTGACATGGTTGATGACTTCATTTGTACGAGAGGTCATTGACATCGTGTATGGTCACTTGAGTGCCAGGATCTAGAGAGATTACCAGGACAAGACTTAAGGGTTAGACATACATGATGACACCTTCCTATGCATAGTCTAGTTATCCTACATGTGTCGGTTGCCTCTAGAATAGTGAGTCATTCATGGCATTATTACTTTTCACCTTGAGTTAGAGAGCTTTCAGGATCCTTTCCTTTGCTTGATCTGTTTTGTTTGTTATTTGAGTGGGATCTATTGTTATCTCCTCAGCACGGTGGGAGTGGACCATTTAGGTTCACGAGGTCGGGTGGTAGTGATTCTTTTACCATTTGAGATTCCGACGTTCGTGTATCAGTGTTGGATGATCCCTGTGGCAATTGTTCCTTCCTGATCCTCATTGATGGAGTTGTACTTTGCTCTTCTTCTTCTTTGTGATCTTGTATCTTTGTATTAGTTATTCAGAGATGTCATGTTGTACTTCTTCTCAGTTATTGTATTACATACCCTGCGACATGTGCAATGGATGCAGATTTATGGTTACCCTATGGTACCAATTGTATTTATGTTATCTTCTTTGTGATGTTGCTTTCATCTTTCATTTGTTTATATGAGTTTTGTATTTGTACCTAATCTAAATTAATTAATTAATGTTAATGTAATCTTCGTAGAGGAACCCTTGAGAGTTGTAACCTATGTTTTTTGTTTGTATTAATGTGAGTAAATGGTAATTGCTTCTGCATTGATGTTTTTCTTGTATGTTAACTCTTAAAAAAAAATATTTTACAAACTTAGATGCATGTTTAGGTTAAGTTCTTCTGGGTTCCCTGGCGGGGCATTACAGTTCACACAGACATACAGAACGTGCTTGATAAGCACAAGCGGGTTTTTGAGGACATCCCTCCAAGTATACCTCCAGATAGGGGCTTCCAGCACATCATTGAGTTGGAGGAGGGCGCCAAGCCCATAATCACCACCCCTTATCGTCATCCCAAGCACTACAAGGAAGAAATTGAGAGGAGGATTAAGGAGCTTTTAGACATGGGGCACATCAGACCCTGTTCCAACCCCTTCGCTTCTTCAGTAGTTTTGGTGAAAAAGGATGGCACTCTTCGCATGTGTATTGATTACCTTGCACTGAATAAGAGAACCATCAAGAACAGGAAGCCCATTCCCAAGATTGATGAGATTCTCTACCTGGGGCATGTGATAGGGGCCGATAGAGTTAAGGTACACCAGGAGAAAATCTAGGCAATTCGGGATTGGCCACCACCACGGAATGTGTCAAAGTTGAGAGGGTTCCTTGGGCTATGTTCTTACTACAGGAGCTTCGTTAAGGGATTTTCTCATACATCAACTCCCCTCACCGATCTTACTCAGAAAGGGGCCTTCAGGTGGACAGATGAGCCTGAGGTAGTCTTTGACAGACTCAAAACAGTCATGAGTACTTGTCCAGTTTTAGCTCTTCCAAACTTCTCTCGCTCCTTTGTTTTAGAGTGCGATGCTTCCGGGAATGGGATATGTGCAGTTTTGATGCAGGACATGCATCCCATAGCATTCGAGAGCGGAAAACTTAAGGATAGTGAGAGGCTTTATTACACTTATGACTAGGAGATGCTTGCCATTATGCACGCCTTGGCTAAATTCAGACAGCATCTGGTGGGTGGCAAGTTTACAGGCAAGACAGATCACAATAGCTTACGCTACTTCCTGGAACAGAAGGAGTTGAATGAAAGGCAGCAAAAGTGGGTCAGTAAGATTCAGGCGTATGATTTTGACATCGAGTATGTCAAGGGGAAGAATAACATTGTGGCTGACACACTTTCCAGGAGGCCCTTAGTAGCAGCTTCTTGTGTGTTGTTAGAGATCTCTGTTGATTGGAAATCTCTTTTGTTGGTTGAGAATACTCAAGCTTGTTAGGTTTTGGACGGTCAACTTCCGGATAGCAAGTACAAGGTGGTTGATGATAATATTCTTTATAAAGATAGGATCTACCTAGTGCCAGGCTCTAAGCTTAAGGCTAAGATACAGAGGGTTGTTCATGATGCGCCCACAATAGGACATCCGGGGTTCTTCAAAACTTACAGGCATGTCAGAGAGAGGTTCTCATGGAAGGGCCTCAAGGACGATGTCCTCCAGTATGTTAGAGAGTGCCAGACTTGTCAGCAGAACAAGTCCAAGCACGAGCATCTGGTCGGGTTATTGCAGCCCCTTCCCATTTCGGCTCAGAAGTGGGAGGGTATCTCGATGGACTTCATTACTGGTTTGTTGAGAGTGTAGGGCAATGACAATATCTTTGTGGTAGTCGACAAACTCATCAAGTTCGCTCATTTCTTTGCTATCGCAGCAAATTGGTCAGCTTCACAGGTAGCAGAGTAGTTCTTCCAAGAGATATTTAGTCTGCATGGTCTTCCCAAGACCATTGTGAGTGATAGAGACAACAAGTTCCTCAGCACCTTCTGGTAGGAGTTGTTTAGATTGGTAGGCACCGAGTTGACTCCTAGTACCAGTTACCACCCACAGACAAATGGCCAGACGAAGATTGTGAACAAATAGGTGGAAGGCTACCTCCGGAATTATGTAGCCGGGCAGTAGAGAGCATGGGTTCGATGGTTGTATTTGGGGGAGTTTTTCTATAACTCCACATATCACATGACTATTGGCATGTCCCCATTTCGATCTCTCTATGGCAGCGAGCCACTTTCTTTCATAGGCTTGGCTCTACAGGACAACAGGGCC
Source organism: Chamaecyparis obtusa (assembly GCA_027943335.1). Taxonomy (NCBI): domain Eukaryota; kingdom Viridiplantae; phylum Streptophyta; class Pinopsida; order Cupressales; family Cupressaceae; genus Chamaecyparis; species Chamaecyparis obtusa. The sequence goes on along the minus strand of BSBK01001182.1, from coordinate 42,752 downwards.
CTAGTTGCGAGAGACTGGTTATAGGATCACTAGGATATTCACAGGTCTCTCAAGGAGAACATTCAGAGGGCACAGAATCAACAAAAGATGTATGTTGATCGACACAGGACAGAGCGGAGTTTTGAGGCAGGGGATATGGTTTACCTTCATCTTCAGCCTTACAGACAGAGTTTGCTTAAGAAGAGTAGGTCAGAGAAGCTCAAGCCTAGCCTAGGTTTTATGGTCTTTATCGCATTTCGAGGAGAGTTGGCGAGGTAGCTTACGAGCTCGATCTTCCAACAGACAGTAGGATCCATAATTTTTTCACGTATCTTGCCTCAAGAAGGCGATTGGATAGCATGTGGTCTCTTCAGATGGATTACCCCCACTGGATGAGGAGGGTAAGCTAGTTTTGGTTTCGGCTGAGGTTATTGAAATCAGAAAGAGGAAACTGCGGAACAGGGTTGTCCATGAGTACTTGATTTGGTAGGACTTACCATACGAGGATGCCAAATAGGAGGGTGAATCTATTTTGCAGCACCCAGCATTGAGATTGCTTGAGGGTAAGCAATCCCGAGAAGGGAGGACTGTAATGTCCCCTCCGCAGCAGTAGGCCATTTTGGTGCCTGATTGGTCTATCTTCCCATCCGGATATGCTAGTGGCTTCTTTTCAGAGGATGTCAGCCAGTCACAGGTTTTAGTGGGCAAATATTTAATAGCTGGGCTCTATGTCTAAAGTCAAATCACTTTATTTTGTAAAGTGATATTATAAAGTCACTTTAAGATTTATTATAGTCACTTTATGACTTAAGTTACTTTATCTTATAAAAGTGACTTAAGTGATCTTTTATCCCACATGGCTTAGTTTTGCGTGCTTTCCCTCACTTCGAGGTTGTAAAAGAAAAGGGTACACCTTGGGAAAAGCACCCATGAGATATTATACAACAAAAGAAAAGAACATCTTGTTGCATTTGTGACTGGTTATTCCCAATGACGCAAACCCTTTGGAATTTGTGAAGAGGTTGGATGTAGCCCCAGCATATCTTCAAGAGGTGGAATCACACAGGTTTCACAGTTAAGCTTCAAGCATTTTTGGTAAGAAGAAGTCATTTCAGTTACAACATTTATTGCAGTGAAGTATTCAGTTGCCTATGAAGATTCAGTGATATCAAAGAAAATGTTTAAGGGTAGAAGGAAAGATCTTGTTCATTCATTAGATTGCTATAGGAATTTGAACTCCATCTAGACATTATACAAGGGCCAAGGTTTACTGTTAACTTTTCTCTCACACCCGATATTGTCTGTACTTGGCACTGGGTTTGTTTTGGAAGCCTCACCTACATGGAGACTTGCGACTGCAACAAGGGACCAAGTGAATAACTGGGGGCTTGCGAGCTTACTCTAAGCTCCCATACGCAGATTGGAGTGTGCGCGTATGCACTGGGCATTGTGTCTAGCCGCCAGCAGGTGTGACCATGCTGGGAGCCTGAGAAGACTTCATCGCGCCTTAACATCTCATAGCGTATGAGTCTTCTTCACCTATCGAGGGTTGAAGAGTATTGAACATTCAGTGTGGACAAATAGTAGATGGTGGTAGTCTATTGCAGGAGCCTCAGCAGGCCACTCTACCGTAACGTTCCTGCAACATATACATAGGCAGCCTTAACACAGAGTTTATATTGTATTCTAGTCACAGTAGTTAGTGTGACGGTTCCAGTCACAGCAAGTAAACAGGTCTTCAACAACCGCTTGTAGTCGGTGTATGTTTGACATTAGAATAATCCGCACCCAAGGCGAAGTGTCAATTGATTCCAGTACACCGTCCATCCTTGCATTTGAATAGGACTTACTCGGCTTCCAATGCTCATTAGGAGTCCTCCATATCCGCGCTTGAGCACATAATCTGGGTTGGTGATTCTTGTATTTTCTCTGCGGTTATTTAACTTTGAACAATGAAATATGAGTTTTGCAAGATTCCTCATTTCCATTATTAAATGTTGGTTCATTGTTTGGAATTAATGACTGTGTGATGGGAATATATGTTTGTTGTATGAGTTAACTGAATGTTACATATTTCAAACAATCTTAAATACAAACAACAACATTAACTTTGATACGAAAGTTTACAAGAATCAAATTGTTACCATTATGTTTTGAAAGAGAAGTTGTAAGACCATTGTGATATTAAACAAGTTCGAACCAGTAAACACCAACAAACCCCTATATCCTTAATTAATCAAAAAAATTTCAAGCCAAAATTGGGTCAGGATATTACAACATTGCTAAAACTCTACCTAGAGCTCAAACTGCAATAGCTTATGTAAAATAATAACCTAGAATGATTGAAAATGAAGCCTCAGTCTCTTTTTAACCTTTTTACTTTTCCTTCCATGAAGTTCAAACCCATTTCGGGTTTCTCATAAATTATTTTATAACACTTTATTATATTTTTATTATAATATAAGTGATTAGATTTAATCACTTTATTATTATTTATTTAAATCAACTTAGGAAATAATTTAATTATTTCCAATTTATTCATAAATTGATCATCTAGACTCAGAACTGAAATCTGATTGATGCTGCCTGCCCATGGATGATACCTGAATGCTGCAGGTGAACTGACAATCTCTCCTAAAAATAGGGATCCTCCGTAAAAAATAGGAACTGCAACCAAAGTCTTCAAAATTATCCTAGAGGTCCCATAAAGTGTTTTGGTCAACTCCCAGTCAATCCCTAAAAAAGAGGAATCCCTCCTAAAATTTAGAAGACTGTCCCAAACTGCCCAAAACGGCTCGTAAAGCTCCTGTGTAGTTCCACAAACCTCCGAATGAGTCCCCTTATTCATACTATTGGCCTACGGGAACCCTTGTAATAGGCCAATCCTCTGTTATCTGTTGAATGGTTAAGGAGGGGACATTACAGTCCTCCCATCCTAGAGATTGCTTGTCCCCAAGCAATCTGCACCTACACTACACATTGAACACCAAATCCTTGATCCCATACCAATCCGAAGCACAATACTCTGATATAAACATCAATATACCCAAAGTGAATCAACTCATCATGGATCCACTGGAAGAATGTACTACACATGTCAATGCTAGGATTCCAAACCAATATGCTATCACATCCATCCATCAATTCAATCCTCATAATACTGCTGCTATGCGTTAGGACATCTTCTATCCACTTTAGAACTTCACACCCGATGAAGCCACAAGAACCATCATCAATCAAAGATGATAGGAATTCATTAATGAGCTAGCTTCCAACAATGGGGATGAGACTACTACTTCTCCACAAAGCTGCTGCAACTTTACCTATATCTCCACAAGTTAGTGTGCCTTCATTGTAGGATGCCAAGTATATGTTCCTTACATGCTGATCCTCATAGCTCAATGTAAATTCCAAGAAGATTGAATCACCAATCAACAAGTACATCGCTGCCCTATCATATGGAAGCGGTGACAAGTCCATCAATGAATGGGAGATGTTTCTATTTCTCAACAAAGACGGGCTCTTATTGGCTGACCCACTATGTATGCCACCAAATATCTCATCAACTCTAGGTAGGAAGGAATCAAATTCACACCTAACCATTCCCACTTATGCAAGGTTTCAAATTTGACTCACGAGATGAAAGAGAATTGTTGATAAAACTCAGAAAATTAGACTTATGCTTACACCATTATATCATCGCTGTCCTCTTCTTCCCTTGAAAGAAATAAAGACCTAATGGATGATCCTCTTTCTTTCTTTGCATCATCTAGCTGATTGTGTCTTCCATTAACTCTCTAGAGGTGTTGTCTTGCTTGGGCAGAAAGCATCTTTGCTTGGGTAGTTCTATTTAACCAGTCTTCATTCAGCCTTTGACAATGCTCTATATCTACTGCCCCAAAGTGCACAAAATCTGGTTTTTGAAGGGGTGTATCATTCACAACATCATGACCCATGCTTGCACCACATGTACCCTCAAATGTAGAATGCAAATCATTGCCCTCTTATTGATTAAAAGCTACCATAGCTTGAGGAAGAGAAGTGTGCAGAAGAAAATAATGCACCAATCTGTTAGTATTTTCCAGATTTATCAAGGAATGATCAAACTATAGAGGTCTTCCAAACACTAAGCACAGGATATAAAATAGTAATCACAAAGAAGGAAAGAAAGTACCCAAAAATGATGCCTTCAAACCTGTACCAATTTTGTCCTCTTAAAGATAGCTTCTTCAAGTCTGCCCTAGGTCTTTGAATTAGTCTTATAGTATCAGGTTCAACCAACCCACAAACATGTCTTTATATTTGTGTTTAATATATGCCAAGTTAGCCCACCTAGGGCTGCCCAGATCTGATCAACAAGGTGTTATCGAACTGCACATAGTAATTTATGTATATATGCAGTGCATTCGCTGTTAATGCCTGCACTTGGCGGCTGATGCAAATCGCAGCCTATGCAATAACAAGTCTGCATTATACATCCGATTTTCTGCTTATATACATAGCCGCTTTTGCACTACTTGGTAGAAGCCCCGAATATCATCCGAATATGTCGCTGCTTCTATATATAACCGCTTTATGTATATTTGCTTCTCTTGCTCCAGCTTAGTTCGCTCAATGCATGAATTCGCTCCAGCACTTTTCCAATCGATCCTTGAAGGAGAGAATCATGTTATGTTTTTGATGATTCTCCTCCAAGATTCAATCATGCATATATATGGTTCCAAATGCTAAACTCTACCTTACCAAGGTGGCCGACTTGGGCCCTCAAATTGATTTATATTATAAACAATGAATATTAAATATTCTCTAATATTTAATATTATTATTTATCCCTATCGAAATTCCCAAGCCATTGGATATTTGTCGTAAAGGCCAAAATATCAACACAATCTAGAGGCCGGTTAAAACCTCAAGGGATACACAATCCCTTTGACCCACATCGTGTTGCTAGCTAGGAGTGCTAGGGAGATCAAACCCGAGATGTAGAAAGCCTCTTGATTGAGTTCAGATGATGAAGTGATGAGTTTGATTGACTAAATATCAATTGAGCGCCTATATGTAAGTGTTCAAGTGCAATTAAACCAATTAAACGTAAATAACTCAAACAGAGAGAGTGACGAGAATATTCTAGTTACTGGAAATGAAAAAGCTAGCTACACAGACCAAACCCAAGCACCACAAGTGCACTGCCGTGGATAGAAGTGCAGCCCAAAGGACGAAAACGTGACTAACAAACACCTGTGCGGCACACTGGCATCTCACATAGACAAAGTATGGACGGGTCGTGATAAAACAAAAAGTATGATAATAGAATAATCTAATGTGAAAGTATGATAATGGAAAGATGATAGAAACAAAGTATAACTATTTTAGGTGCCCAAAATGAAGGGAAATGACATTAAAGCAATCAAATTATGAGTTTTATGATTAAATAGAAAGAAGGAAAGACAGAGAGATAAAACCTAATTTGAAGGTTGATAGTGTGTTCCAAGATGAAGTTTCCAAACCCTCGATGCTCACATCGGAAACCTACACAAACACAACAGAGGGAAATGGTTGTGGTCGTTTAAGAGGCTTGCCTCAGTCAAACCCCCGCTTTGGTGTTTCCACCTCCACAAACAGTTGTTTAGACACAATGAGATAACCGGAATAAAGATAATAACAATAACATGCAAAGAAGTAAGATGAAGATCAATAATATGCTCAAACACAGTGAGGATATGGAGTAGACTCCCCAAATGGAGGTTGAGAGCTTGAATGTGAGACGTGAAGTCGAATGTGAGAGCTTAGATAGCTTTAAGCTGAAGATGGTGGAAACTTGCAATAAGATGGATTATGGATGCAAAATGGTGATATGAAGCTCAAGATGCCAAGAGAAGATTGTCGAGAAGCTTGAATGAATGATCAAGAAGCGAGAGAGAGTAACCAAGAAGACCAAATGCATGCAAAAGAGGGGTTTTTAACAACCCGAAAGGAATCTCGCTTAGGAAGCCATCATCATGGGCTTTACATTCGGAAGGTGGCAAGTTTCGCTCAAATGGTCCTCTGCATGTTTGTAGATTCGCGGATGTTAGCGCGTTGCGTGGACATCTCCGCGGCACGCATGTGTCCGAAGACCACTAAGGCTTGGTTGTGTGGAATCTGAGTCAGACAATGAGTTGGCAAGTGACAAAGATGGTGGGGTGACGGGTTTCATGTCTTAGGCTAAAGTGGACAAAATGCAGACATGGTATTCTACACTGGGGTGTAAAATTCACACCATTACATTTTGGCCCCACTTTAGCAAGCATATTATCTATAAGGAGAAGTGCGAAGCTAAAGTAAGGGATTCTTCCTTGACTTACTTGCGAGAATTTTGTCGTGTGGGGTTGCCCCCAGCTAAAAATTCTTGATTTGAATTGAGCTGGATCTATCATACACATTGCAGGTGAGCATGCTAGATGATGAAGACACCTGTAATATAGATCATTGATAGTTCGCCGATATGGCTGGCAAGTTGTGTTATGCCAAGTCATATGATAAGGTGATTTTTGATAAGCTTCAACATGTGTAGAGAATGGTAGATAGGCATGTGATAGGGAGACTTTTGATGGTGCGCCGACATGCATAGCTAATGCTAGATAGGCATGTGATAGGGCGGCTTAGATACAATGTGCCGACACGTGTAGCATTGAGCTAAATAGCCAAGTGATATGGCGGCTTAAGATCGTTGCCGATTCGCGTAGCGTTAAGCTAGATAGGCATATGGTAGGGCAAGATCGAGACAGATCAGTGGTTTGGCCTCCACAAAGGCAGATGATGCTGATTTTGAAAAATTCTTGAGAAAAACCTGTGGTGTAGAGATATTGTTAGATAAAAAAGAAACAAGATCACAGACACGCATAAAACACAACCCCCCCTTGGGATGGACTTGCTGCTTAGAGGGGAGCATAGACCATTCCACGGAAGGAAAAAGATGATGTGGCAAGGCAACATGCGAGATATTGTCATGGAATATCACTTCCTAACGGGTGACACATGTTTCTACAACATCTTGCACAAACACAAGGGGATTTGATAGGATTGGCATTAGAACCCAGAAGCATAAACATACATCTATTCTCAGGGGATATTTCATCATTGCCATCCGTAACACGGATTTGAAGAAAGACACATAAAAAGAAAAAAGAAAATTTTTGGGTCAACATGCAAGGGGTGCCTAAATGCTACCAACACTTTGCATTGTCCCCAAATTCGAAAATTCAAGATCACAACAAATAGAAGAAAAAGGTGACAAATAGAGGAAGTGCACAACATAAAACCTCTCGTTTCTAGGTACCAACAGAATACAAGGGTCCTTCAGGAGGGAACAACAATAATAGACAAGCACATGGGAACACGTACAGGCACACTCTAATCTATAGATGTAGAAGTGGTTCTGATCCTCAAAGGTTGTCCATCAACAAATCATCGTCCTCCCAATCTTGATCATGGGGGGAGGGAGGTCGACATTGCAATGGCACGACTGCTAAGGCAGTCCTAGGCGCCTCACCAGCATCTAGGCCCAAGGATGAAGCCTTTGATAGGTCCTCATCGAGGAGCTCTATCGTAGCAAGTGAGAGGGATCTTGTGAAGATCGTCGTCAACGCCGGAATCTCCTCCAGTGAGTCAAAAAGGAAAGCATTGATGGTTGTAGGGAACCCACGTGGAGGTGTTGATGAAGCATCCCATCGACCTCTTCAAAAGGGTGGAGATGAACTCGGGAAAAGTTGGAGCTTGCTCCACTGCGAGAACAGATGCAAAAAGAGGGTCCACTGGAGCAGACTTGCAATGTCTAAACTCTGAAATTGGGCCTAGCTCGCGCTTGCGCTTGAAGGATGGAGGTGAAGCCCTCCATTCCACTGTGACTGGCTTCAAGACATCTGGGAAGCTAGTGTGGCGATGAGTAGACGGGGCAAAGATGGGTGGAGCGGGCATGATAGCGCTCGAGACGTGTGTATGCAACATGTTCATAGGTTCGGAGAATGGAGGAATGTTGGGCAAGGTTGTGATTAGTGGTGGCTCCTGCGATGGAGAGATGAATACTTGGACCCGCTTAGCACGAGGCCCGACAGTTAGTCCCGGTGCAGGGGGAGTGTGACAAAGGTGGCAAAGGTTGAGAGGCCATGGAGGCAAGAGCAGAGATGGACGCCGATGAAAAGAATTGCAGATGCAGGCCCTAAAGATGCACTATCCACCTTTGTAGTGGCCTCACGAGCTAGGGCCCTCTCTCACTGACATTGCTTACGCTCGCGTGCAAGTTGATATTGGTGCAGATGCAGGCCCGACTGAGAAGGTTGCGGAGGAGCAACGCCATCCTACTCCATTGGAGAGGCCAACGGTGTCATGGCCGACACTGAAGAGGACCCAATTGATGGAGTAGGAGATGGGGTTGACGATCGAGGCATGAGAGGCTCGGTCACGGGCAACCTTCCCCTTTTTGCCTTACGGGCAACTAGGGGAATAGGAGGTGCCCTCAGAGGCTGAGTAGTAGGTGCCAAGGGGGATGGTGTGATCTTGTGGGGCTTCTTGCCCTAATCATAGAGGGTAGGGCGAGGAATGTCTGAGATGATTGGGATAGCGGGAAGCGGACGCACCTTAGGCTTAGGTAGCATAGGTTCCTTTCCTTTGTCCACACATGAAGTGGACGCAGGAACTAAAGACATCATTGTAGGCAGCGTAACCTTAGGTGGTCGGGGAGGCTTACCGTGGGGCATGCGCTTCCCCTGAGCCCCCAACAAAGAAGGGGTAGAAGAGGAGGCACATTGGGCCTCACGAGAGGGTTGAACACCTAAAGATGCCATAGCACGCAAACTCATTTCCCTGGCCTTGTATGCTTGATAGGCCAAAAAATGCAACATCCTGTAGGGGACACATGGGCCCAATCGGTGCAAGCCAAAAGTGATCAAGGCTGAAGCCCCCATGGGACACCAATGGACGATATCCAATGTCCTGGACTGTATGGATAGTCCCTTTGTGTGGGAACTTCACGCATTTATGCACAACCAAAACAATTCCCATGGAAGTCAGCCAAGGGATACCTAACTTGACTCGGAAGAGGTCCGATTCGGGGATCACAACGAAGGTGGAGAAGACAGCCTTGGGTCTCACCAGAATGGTCAAGGTGGTTGATCCCAAGGGCGGAAAGGACATTTCGTCATGCATACGGATGATGACATCGCACTCATCATACTTCTCCCTATTTAAACCGTTTACAAAGAGGATCTCCTCCATGATTATGTCAACCTAGCTTGAGGGGTTCACCAAGACATCCCTGATGGCAATGTCGTTGATGGAAGCTGAGACATAAAGGGGAGTGGGTTCTCCACTGTAAGGCTCGTCCAAAGGGGTGAAGGATATCATCATCTTAGGCACCCTCCGGGATGGCAGGGAAAGAGGAGTGATGGTCACCATGATCGTGACATCACTGTCTCAATGCCTTAAAGGGTTTGTTTGGTTCACGTCAGGTTCACTAAAATGTGGGGAAGAAAATAATGCACCAACCTAGAGGTCGGTTAAAATGTCATGGGATACACGATTCCTCTCAAACCACCTTGTGTTGCTAGCTAGGAGTGCTAGGGAGATCAAACTCGAGATGTAAAAAGCCTCTTGATTGAGTTTAGATGATGAAGTGATGAGTTTGATTGACTAAATATCAATTGAGTGCCTATATGTAAGTGTTCAAGTGCAATTAAACCAATTAAATGTAAATAACTCAAATGGATAGAGTGACTAGAATATTTTGGTTACTGGAAATGAAAGAGATAGCTACAAGGACCAAAACCCAAGCTCCACAAGCTCACCGCCATGGCCAGAAGTGCGGCCCAAAGGATGACAATGTGACTAACAGACACCTGCGCAATAGGCTGGTATCTTGCATAGACAGAGTACAGACGGGTCATGATAAAGAAAAAGTATGATAACAAAATAAACTAATGTGTAAGTATGATAATGGAAAGATGACATAAATAAAGTATAACTATTTTAGGTGCCCAAAATGAAGGGAAATGACAGATTAAAGCAATCAGATTATGAGTTTTATGATTAAATAGAAAGAAGGAAAGGCAGAGAGATAAAACTTGATTCGAAGGTTGATAGTGCGTTCCAAAATGAAGTTTCCAAACCCTCGCTGCTCACACCGGAAATTGGCACAAACACAAGAGAGGGAAATGGTTGTGGTCGTTTAAGAGGCTTGCCTCAATCAAGCCCCCGCTTTGGTGTTTCCACCTCCACGAACAACCATTTAGACATGAGATAACCAGAATAAAGATAATGACAATAACATGCAAAGAAGTAAGATGAAGATCAATAATATGCTCAAACACAATGAGGATATGGAGTAGACTCCCCAAATGGAGGTTGAGAGCTTGAATGTAAGACGTGAAGCCGAATGTGAGAGCTTAGATAGCTTGAAGCTATTCAACAATGGCGGAAACCTACAATAAGATGAATGTATGGATGCAAAATGGTGATATGAAGTTCAAGATACGAAGAGAAGATTGCCAAGAAGCTTGAATGAATGATCAAGAAGCGAGAGAGAGAGTAACCAAGAAGACCAAATGCATGCAAAAGAGGGGTTTTTAACAACCCAAAAGGAATCCCGCACAGGAAGCCACCATCATGGGCATTACATTCGCAAGGTGGTAGGTTTGTAACGTTCAAACGGTCCTCTCCACGTCTGCAAATTCATGGATGTTAGCACACCTAGCGAATGTCTCCGTGGCGTGCACGTGTCCGAAGACCACCAAGGCTTGGTTGCATGGAATTCGAGTCAGACAATGAGCTGGCAAGTGGCAAAGATGGTGGGGTGACAGGTTCCGTGTCTTAGGCTAATGTGGACAAAATGCATACATGGTATTCTACACAGGGGTTTAAAATTGACGCCATTACAAGAAGTTATGTCACTACTATTATGAACTTTAGAATTACAATCATTCCTTGGTGATAAATCTTCAATTGATACAAGCACCGTTTTCTTGTATACTTCATGCTCAACCTTTATATCATGAATTTTAAAGTGTGAGGTCTCAAACAAACTATCATCACAATGAGTGAAGAAAGACTCCAACCTACGTATTGAAATTACTACAGGTCCACCATCTGAAAGAGCCTTAAGCACAACCTTCTTATCATCAGCCATAAACTCTAACTCCGTCCTCTTGAAATCTTGCACATACTTACCAAGAACTATAACCACTAGATGCCCAACACTACATCAATCTCACCAAGACCTACAACATAGAAGTCATCTGTCAAGGTGTAATCTCTTATTTGTATGCTAAGTTGCGGGATCCCCCTGGGGCATCTCATAGAGAAACCATCTGCAACTATCATGCTGAATCCAGGAAAATCCTATGTTTGCAATCCACGTGTAGCGATTAATCCCTCATCAATAAAGTTATGCATAGCACCATTGTCAACAAGGCAAGTCACACGTTGTCCCTCAATCACTCTTATCAAGCAAAAGGGATGAATTCTAGGTACACCTGAGAGTGAAGCAATGATTACATTAGACTTGGCCAATGCACCTTCCTCTCCTTGCTCCACGTACTGCATCTACTGCTCACCCTCTTCATTGTCGTCCTCTGAACCTATATCTAGTATATGTTCATCATCCACCTTTGAATGCACCTCAATGAGATGTGCCTTTCCTTTTCCAAGGCATCAATGTCCAGGCTCCCAAGGCTCGTTACATGAGAAGTAAAGTTTTCTCCTCAACTTGTTATGTGTCTCCTAATCCATCCTAGGAGGTGGTGGTGCACTCTTGGCCTATGTAGAGGCCCTCTGAGATGGCTTCGTGTCCCTGGAAGACTTCTTATCCTTCTCATAAGAAGTAACTGATGGTGAAGTATCAAGCTCTAGGGTGGTTTGTATAGCCTCCTCCAGGATCTTAGGCTTAAAATCCCTAACCAAACCTTGTAATCTCTCATGTAACCCCTCAATAAATAGCATCACTACACGCCTGAGAGGCATCTCTGGGACCATGATAGCAATGCGTTGAAACTCATTAATTAAGTCTCAATATATCCAGTCTATCTCATCAATGCTACAAAAGGGCACATGGACAACAAGCCACTGCTACAATGGAGCTTTTGCCTCTCGATGATGAAGGCAAACTAGTGTTGGTTCCCAAGGAGATTGTGGACATCAAATAGAGAATGTTGAGGAGGCGAACTACTAAGGAATATCTCACCAAATGGAAGGATTTTTTGGCCAAAGGTGCTACGTGAGAGAATGAAAAGATCTTAGAGCATTCTAATCTGAAATTGCTTGTGGGCAAGCAATTTTGGGAAGGGGAGACTATCATGTCCCCTCAGAAATAACAAGAGAAGGATTTCATTAATAACCTATTTGATTCCCATAAGTTTTTAATTAAAATAAGGGAATTAACAATTAATTAATTAATAGCTATTGGAGGCCCGATGAATTAAATTATTTTATATTTGGAACCACGTTTATTTAATTTCCCTCCAAAAAGGGCCCAATTTGAAATTTGAATATCTTGGAGGGAAGACCTTTTGAGGCACTATAAAATGTGCTCTAGGAGAGGCAATTGGGTCATTGATTTCTTGGATTCATTTCTTCTTGCTCAATTAGCTTGTGAGCTAAGGGAGTTTGAGCAGCTTTGGTGGAGGAAACTACCACCATAGTCTACGAAGATAACAAATTCTTGAAGTCTCTCTCCAAGAGACGAATTTGAAGGATTGAGCGATGTTTTCTATGATCAATATCAGTGCATTGAGAAGTATAGAATTTGCAGAGATCTAAATACAAACACCAAAATAGGTGGGTGCATTGAGTAGTATATTGCACCATTTCAGGCTGACTTGATCCACGTTGCCGAAGTATATATTAGTGATCAACATTAGAGCAATCAGCATTGAAAGCATATAATTAGCAATCAGCATATATTAGCATGTGTTGTCAAAGTATATTGGAACAATGATCAACCCGATTCAGTTAAGAGGATTATTACAGCAACATTAGTTGGGTATCAGGTGAATCACTGAAACACCTTATGGGTCCCATTCATCCCTCTTGCACCATAGGAGATATCCATCTATCCTATCACTGCAACAAGGGGGGATTGTTTAAGCATCGTTGCTTACAAAGGGACAATTTCTGAATTGCGAAGCTAATATTTAAGAAGATCATTTCTTGGAGTAGTCCATGAGAGAGCAGTGGGCACAACATGTGGTCTCAACACCTCATGATAATACGAAGGGAGCACAAGGTAAAGATCAAGTTCAATAATATCTAGGAGCATCTACATAATTGGGAGGATCGTTACATTGGAGAAACTCATTCTATCGGCACTAAAATAAAGATTCGGAGTTCTATTGGAAGACACAGAGATATTGTAGCATTGATTTTCAGATCGAACTCCCTTCAATCCAACATATTGAGGTCACCTTTTGTGCTTCCCAACGTAGAAGATATGATTTGTAACCAAGTGCTTATATTTTGTAACATTGAATTGAAATCCATTGTATTCGGTTTTTCAATTTGCAATAAAGATTCAATCTTGGTGCATATATCGTGGTCACATTTCCCTTGGAAGTTCATTTTTTTTTCATGGAAGATTGTCTAGGATATTTCATAGGTAGAGGCTAAAAACATTAAAGGAAATGCTTGAACTGACAAATGACACCTTTGATTCGAAACTCCTTTCCTTGAAGCCTTACTCAAAGCTTGAAGTTGCTTGATAGGTGTTAATGCATGCCTTCATCATGGAGGAATACATAACTTTATCATCATTGTTGAACTTGGATGCTTGTATGCAGACTCAAAAGCCTTGAAGATGCTTGATTGAATGTTCATTTGAAAATGATTGTGGGCTCAAATGATTTCAAGATGTTGTTCGAATGAGGGAGGGAGTTGTATTTATACATAACTTACACCTTTTCAAGTTTAATTCCAAAGAAAGCCAACATTGGGGAGCTCTTTCCCACTTTTCAAAATCCCAACCGTTATGATTTCAAATTTGGACCCAAAATGGTTGGACCATGGTGTTAGGTGCCATAGTCTAGGAGGTCGATGGCGCTACGCACCATAGTTCAGGCATTCTAGGCTGAAATCAAGGTCAATGAGAAAAGGACTATGTTGAGCTTCTAGATGGCCATGGGTTGAGCACAATCAGGTATGAATTAGGGGCATGAGGGACTACCACCAAAGTAAGCCCAATTGAGTGAAATTGTAGAGGGATACAATTTATGAAACTACAACTATTTTTTAATTTGTCCCACATTCATAACATGGATTTTCTTATGTACTTGTAATCGTATATAAGAAATCTTTTGCTTATTTTATTAATGAATATCTTGGTAATTTTCATGTGCTAGATTTTTTGTAATAGGTTTGATTTTTAAAACTTAGTAAGAATTGCATACATGTTAAAAAAAATCAAGGTGAGGGTTAGAATTAGATGTGCTAAAACATAAAAACTCTTCTAACTAATAATACTAACCCTTAAAAATAGGGTTTAGGGTTCAAAAAAATCCTTAACCTTAAAAAAGAAAATTCAAGGTTTAGAGTTAAAGTGCACTGCAGCATACAAAAATCATGTTCCTAATCTTAAATCTTAATTATTGTTTTGGGTTAGGGTTAGGATGCTTAAAAGAATAAAAATCCTTAGCTCTGAGTTGTAAAAAGACTAAGGTTTAAGGTTAGGGTTAGAGCATACAGTTTAATTAAAGTTCAACCTTAACCCAAACCTTGTAAATATTTTAGGGTCTAGGATTAGGGTTTGGGTTGAACTAAACATTAAAATGAATAATAGAGTTTAAAAAAATTTAAAACCCTTTTAAGTGGGTGCAAGATGTGAAGCTACGGACAATAGATTTGATCTAATTGAATGTGATGTTGCTGTTGGAATTAATATTACATCTATATTTGTAGTTAATATTAGGCTAGTGTAGTTTATAAAATGATCATGTTCATTTTTATTATTATTACGCCATAGGCGTTTCCATTCTGGAAAGCCCCAACCTATTTTGTGTGATCAACGGTTGCAAGTTGTGGAGAAGACAATGACTACCATCAGGAGACTATTGGCCGTCCATCCTGCGTGACCATGTAGAGAATATGATCGTCCCTGCTGCACCCTCAAATATCTTTCACATAATATTCATTCGGTTGTGTGGGAGAGAGTTAAGGAGTGAGTGATTTATCCTCTGTAATCTCAGCTTCGGAATTGGGGATTCCACAGGTTCTAAGACAAAAACAACCATGTTGGCGTCTTGGGCGTCTTCGCCCTTGAATATGTAGAAACCGAATTTCAGAGAATTTGACGAGATAAAAGGAGTGTAGTGATGAATTTACGGACTGATGGACATGATGGAATTGGATTTGTTCCCTCGTCTGCATGTGGCAACGACAATCCAATTCCCTTTGATAGAAGTGTTAGTTTTTCTGTCATTGATGTAGTCATCTCTGCTGTGTGAGAACTTGTATACGCTACAGGTGTGCCTTTGTCTGCTGCGCATGTCAATGCCTGTTAGATGTTGTTGTATGCACAGTTGTCACAAGTTGTCCGTAAGATGTGTTTGTCTCTGTGTGTTTGCAATCTGCCAGGTGGAAGCTTTATACATTGAGTTGTGCTTCTTTAACGGTGCCTGTGCCCAGTGAAAAAGGTGCCAAGTGTTTGTGTGGTCTTCTGTACGTAACCGCTTAACATCATTCATCTGCAAACCTGTATAAAATATTTTTTAAGAGGGATATATGCTGTTGACTGTTATGACATGTGTGCTAGCTCTTCTCAGGCGAAAACAGTAAAATATAATATGTGACCAGTCGAAGTGTGTGGTTAAAAAAAGGGAACACGGGAGTTACAAAACTCTTTAATTATTTCATGAGTTTTTATTGCGTGTTTGCTGTGTGGGCAGACTGGGACTGTTACGAAAGTATAATGAGTGAGTTAACTCGGTTTTGGTAAGGAGATGGTTCTGCAGAAAGCAGGGAGCTGCTTATGGTACTAAGGAAGTGTAACGGTTCCGACATGTGTCGAGTATACTGAGCATGGTGAAAGAAACGGATATCTCAGGGCACCCGAAGATATTGCATGTCTGACGTTTTTGTGTCAAAATAGGCATTGAGGAATCGGGTGAAAAACAGGAAGTAATACGAGTGGGCATAGTCTGCACAGGATGTGCTCAGAAAACAAAAATGGCTCTGCAATGAAATGAATGGGTGGTTAGCAGGGTAGTCAAAATAAAGGTTGTCGTCTCTGAGAAGTGTATGCAGTATAACAAAAAGACGGTGAAGTGTTGCTAACCACAAACGAAAAAATAGCAGAGGTGAACATAATGAATTTTGAGGGTCGGCAGAGAGTTTTTTGAGGGGAGTGCTACCCAACAAGAGAAAATGCAGAGAACCTGGTAATGAGTAGCTGCTGAATATAGATAATATGTATCTATACTGTTGTAAGGTTCAGAACATGGCATGTGATGGAGTTGAAAGAAAAGTCTTAGTTGCAGTACCAGTGCGGTAAAAACTGTGAACGATCATTTCCAAATGGACTCTGGCAAAGTATGGTAATAAAAATGAGGATGTGTTTTGAAATCGCGTGTGTTGTAACGTCAAATACGGGAGACATCTGGAGTGAAGTCGGTGAGTATATACGGTGCCAGTAATTGATTAAAAATGGATGAAGGGACTGGACGTGAGGGGTGTTGGCAGTGAGTTTGTGTAGCATCAAAAACTGGAGAACAGGAAAAGATATCGGGAAGTAATGTGAAAGCACAGCACATACGCATCTTCAGGTATTCAGTAAAAACGTTTTGGAGAGTATTGATCATTCTCTTTCCTTCTGCGGTGAATTTTATGAAAGTGATGCTGTTTTGAATAGCTGATATAACTGAAAAATGCATAGAGAATAGTGAATGAAAAATGCTATCTTTCTTTGGTCTGGTGAGATATGCGTTAGAAAAAGGGGTGTAATAAAAGGGGAAAGAACGTTTGAGCAGTGTGAGAGTACGAAGGCTGCAGAAATATAACACACACAGGATTTTTTCTTTTAGTATATAGTACAAGTTCTAAGTTCTGGTTATACCGTGAAGTTTCAGCAAGGTGTAATATTATCAGTGATAAGTTTCGAAGCCAACAGAGAAGATACTAAAATCTCAGTAGAGGTCAATAATATTCAACAGTTTTGTTCGAAGTCATGCACAGTGCTTACTGTAACAGTGTAATGGCATTTCAACTTTGGGGTACTTTTTAGTATATCTAGAACAGTATAAGGAGAAGGGAGAGTTTCCAGTTTTGAAGAGGCACATGTTATATTCAGCGGACAGGTAGTGGCTATATCAAAAAGGGGGAGCTGTGCTGAAAAGTTATTTAACAAGTCCTTCTGCGTTTTGTGATTTGATAGACTGAGGTTGTCTTAGGAGTCTTCATACTTCAGTGAAGGCAAGGAATTCCTTTTGTATCATTTGTCTGATATTTTGTTGATAAGGTAGTAGCTTTATTGTTAACTGGTTGAAGCCAGTTTTGATATGATTTGAGAAGAGTTGTAGCTCTCGGTGTAACAGGGTTGTTGCCTTGAGTATACTGGTTGAAGCCAGTTAAGAGTTGTAGCTCTTTGTAAGAAAAGGTGGTTGCCATTGGATTAGTGATGCCATGGTTTTTTCCATTTTGGGTTTCCACGAGATAATAATTTTGTGTGTATTGTCTTCTTTGTCTTGTGCTCTCTGATTTCCAGTTCTTAGTTGTAAAAGTTTGTGTCAATACTGATTCACCCCCTCCCCCTCTCAGTATTGTTCGTTTTTCAAGAAGCGGAAGGGGTGAAGGTGTCCATAGATGGCAGAGTAATGCGCTCTGGTTGAATTGATTCATCCAGAAGGTTCAATCTGTAGATGCTCCACGACCCATCTTTTGCTTTTCTATGAAAATACATAGTATTCTCATCTCCCCAATTGGGCCATCCTCCTTGCTCTGTAACAATCCTCCTACATGATCCGTCCTCAGCCTTGAAAACATAGAGATCGGTGTGGAAATCCTGAATATTGTCTCTTTCCCACTCTTTTGCCCCATATGAAGCCACCGTTACCCGCTTCCCAGAAGGAGAAACTGCAGGGTTGTAGTCCACTACTCCGTGAGGAGTAAGACGATTTGTCTGCCCAATTTTAAGGCAAGCAGCATAAACTGCACACCATCTCTTGAGTAGTCTGTTCGGAGGCTCTTGAACGGAAACAAAGAATGTAGGACCTTCCGTTTCTTACCACGGGTCTATCAAAGAAGAATGTAGGGTGCTCTGAATCATTCACCGTGCCTTTAAGTGGACCCAAAACGGCCCTGTCAAATGCCTTTTCAAGTGTCCACAACTACAATGTCACGTTTTATATTCCTCTTTCCACACCTCTCAATACCATTTCGAAGTTGTAGTGGCAGTTGAGATAATAGATTTCCATGTCAATGTTTTAATTGCAGATAATAAAATGGTCTCCAGTTTGTAAAAAAATATTATTTATCAACTGTAAAGCATATGCCAACCTGCACAAGTCATTCTTCCAATTATCTAATGTCTATTTCAAATATGTACAAAATATGAACAAAAGAAAACCTCGCTCCCATCTAACATTTCTATGGCATACCTATTGGACACTAAGGTGCGATTGCTAGTTTAATAGTGTTGCTCATATAACATTGTTGGTTGTGGTAGTGTGCGGGAATTTCCCTTGAGGCAGTTACAGGGTGGTTGATGGGAAGAGGCTTTTATAAAGCCAAATGCAAACAATGTAAAATATATCCCATGAAATCAGTACAATATATTTTTTGTATTCTCTTACAATCATGGTGTAATCTAGAATTTTGTATGCTCTTATAATTTTCAATAATTGCTCTGTGAAATTTGGTCAAACTGTCAAATTTTGTTGTTTGAAACTGCCTTGAAATAAGTGCTGCAGAAATGAGAAAATGACCCAGGTATTGAATTAACTTATTAAGAAAAATGCAGCATGATATAATTACACTTCATTGACCAAAAAATCAGTTTAACCAATTAAATCATAACTAAAGATATTTTGGCAAAAAAATTGGCGGTCAAATAGACTGCTGATGAATGCCAATATATTGTGATTTTTTTACCATTCTCTGCAATTATGCATGATGAACTTTAATGTTGACCAAGAAGATGGTTGATTCTAAATATAGTTATTTACAATATTTGTTCTGCCCTTTTGCCTATATTTTGAAAAACAGATGAAGTCAATCTGCTCGTTTGTGACTTGAATAAATGAGGGGATACAAACTGTATACCACATCTGCAGTTAATATTTGGATTTCTTAGTCTATGATAGGGAGAAAACAAAGAAAAAAATGTGTTACTGTGGGTGCACAAATTTGCATTTCTATTGAACAGTGTTATTGTAATATGTCATCCATTGTGAAAATTCAGAAGACAAAATTTCTCTCGTTTATTTCTTAATGACTGGATATTTCTGTTTAAGGGCAACAAAACCCTCAAATTAGTTAAAAGTAGATAAAGTTTTTGTGCTATGTTCTTATTATTGAATTCGGTGAATCTTTGTTCAACTTTTCTTGTTTTCCTTTGTACTCTTGAAATGCCTACATGAATTAAAGGGTCTTATTTGGATCGGGCTGACTATTTTTGAATGATACTTTTCCACAGGTTTGTGTTTCCACGACAAATCGGAACTTTCCTGGGAGAATGGGTCATAAGGAGGGTCAAATCTATTTGGCTTCTCCATACACAGCAGCTGCATCAGCTCTCACTGGATTTGTTACTGATCCAAGAGATTTCTTATAGATATAAATGAAACATTTTATATTTGAGATGATGTTTTATGGGTTTCAAATCTAGCCACAGAGATAATTTTCTTTAAGATGACTAGTGTCATTACAGAAAACAAAATGTTTATTTTTATTCTGCAACAAATGTTTGGCGGTATTGTATTATTTATCTTGTGTCCCTGACTTTTTCAGTGGCTATTAAATTATGTATTTCTTGTTTTATGCTTAATATCTCACTTGCAAGGTCTGATTCATCTGCAGACTAGATGCCCTTTTCACATTTTATGGGTTTTCCCAAAAGTATTATAGACTTTTTGACTGGCGGGGGCTAATTCTGTGAGGAGCTTGTTTATCTTCTACAACTTTTGTGGATAGTTGATTTTGTATTGGCACATTTTCCTATCCCTCTTCCTCAGGCTCTATTCTAACATAATATCAACTAAGAAAATGGTGATTGCAATTGATGATTGACACATCTTTAATATCATTTAGTAGGCGTCCTTATTTGCCATGAGATATTCAACCTAACACTTTTTTCTGCTAAAAATAGGTTTGAGCCAAGTTCATACATATCCAAGCAAGAGTATGCAAGCCTTCTTATGCCAAAAGAACAATAAGTAATATTTAGAACTATCGTGGAAAAATGGTCCCTTCTAATAAATTTTTAGTTAAATGATCACAAGGTTAAATATGTCACAATAGACTCAGGAGAAGATCTAAACATCATTGGTGGAAATACCCATGAACATAAGCTTGGTTGAGAGTTCCGGAATGGACACCCTAGAAACTTGGAAGAATGTAGATCTAAATATCAAAAGTATCAAACAATGTGTTGATTTTCAGGTGGTACAAATGACAGAACTATTCAATACATTTTGGGCCTTACTTCGTTTAATATGTTTTGTGAATTCAAATGGAATTGTGGACTCCAAGAAAGAGGAGATATCATTTGTTGATGATGCTGAGACACTTTGTATCTCCCTAGCAAAATCAAATGATTAAAGTTATATTGAAGAAAAAGCACAAGGATACTTAGGGGAAGGTGTTAAGAACCTTTACTCCATTTGTAATATTGCAGATGGGCAAGAACAAAATCGTAATAGTGTAGGTGAATTTGAGCAAGAAAGTGATTATAGAAAGTTATGAAGTCCTCGAAGAATGGATGCAAAGCAAGCCCAAATCAACATACTAGAGGGTGTATGGATTTTGGACAATATTTTTAATACAAAGTAAGCCTAACCCTACACACAAAAGAAACCAACAGTATCCTCTATTCAAACTACACAAAAAATCAACCTACACACAAACCTAGCAATAGTACACAAACACTAGCAATTATGGGTGATCTATAAAACATACATCCAAGTATCCATATCTAGAAAATATAAGGATCATACTAATTGAATACAAACCAGTAGCCTAAAACTAAAAACCCTAATAATAGAACAAAACCATAAGTGGACTTGGTATGACATCAGAAGAGTTAGCTAACATAAATTATAACCTTTATAACATAATGCAATATAGGACAACATATTGTATCATAAATGCATAGGAAAAGTAGATACTAATGAATGGAGAGAGCTAGCCATAGAAAATAATGGGCAAAAAAGGGCGGGAAATTATAGATGCCACTAGTAAAGCCTATAATCAGTTGTGTGAAGAAGAGGAGAAACTTAAAAGCAACAATAACTTATTCACCTCCTTGGACAAATACAAAGTCCTCATCTTCCACTACATCCTCATTTGACACCTTCACCATGGAGCATATCCAAAACTATTTGGCCCAAACACAACTCTAACATCTCACCCCTCTAAAAATTCCAATTAGGGGATATTTTACAACAATTAGCTTGGGTAGATGTTTTTAAACATGTGAAAACAACAAAGAAAGTAGAAGTACTCGAGGAGATTCAGGACAAGTACTTGCATGTATAAGGAGATGCCTCTCAACAAGCTTTGGTACACTTAAGATATCCCATTACAACTCCACTCATATTTATTGGTAACCCTTATGGTACCTTTGGCAAGAGAAATCCATTATCTCAACTATCCATATCTTCCTCTTGTTCATCACATATCTCCACCTTCCACCTTATCTATATGCCAATATCCCTCTTTGTATCAAATTCCCATTACCTCCACCCCTAATCTAAATTCCTTATCTAATTATGAACCAATTCATACTCAAACCTTCTATCTAATCCTATTTCACCATCTAAGCCTAAATCATACAAATAATTTTCTCGCAAATTCATCTAAGGACTCATAGAAACAAAGCGATCATGAAATCTATATCATAAGTTTGTGAAGCAATTTCATTGCACTCAACCATATAAGGTTGTCATTGATGAAACCATCCAACTAACACCTATCATCCCATTCCAAAATCATAACACCATCCAACCCATTAAAACTATTCAAACCCTATCTCATGAAGCTCATGAATATCCCATCCATACATTTTCCCAATTTGAGAATCCTATCAAACACCCTTCCTCCATCACACACAAATCCATGCATGTTAAGAGCTTATTCCAAAGCATACCAAAATATATTCCTATCTAAATCAAGATACTACCATCCACTATGATTCCTTTTGTGATCGCTTATCACCTCCTACCAAATCCATCCCAATATCATCATCTCATCCTTTTGGTTCTCTTACCTTCACCTATGGTGGTTTTTTCATAACTAAAGAAGAACTCATGTCTTGAATTCATCCACTTCCACTTAAAAATGGACTCACATATTGCTTCCAAAATAATCATCATCCTATTAGATTGAAGTCTCAAGAACATTAACTATCAAGTAGATGACGTATATATTTCAAGGCACCAATCCAAACATGTCAATATAAACTTTGTAAAGCCTAAGATGAATTTTATATTTCTTTATTTCCAATACATTCATCTTATCCACTCATTATATAGATACTCCCTATACTCATACTTCACATTGTCTAATCCTTCAACTCACCTTTAAATCTCTGTGTAGAGTAGGAGATTTGCTAGCCTCAAGATATCAAGATCTTGAAGAGCAAATGATCCTTGTGTTAACTCATTTTACTAGCGCTCTTGTGAGCTAGGTAGATTACTTTAATTGAAGAACAACAATCTAACTAAGAGTAAACTAAAATACTCAAATAACTTGACTATATTGAAACATAAATATATTTCAATTGCAAAAACCAGAAGCTGAGAAACTGCATCTTTCACCTTTTAGTAGACAAGGTCTCAACCTTGTATGCTAATGTGTCACAAGGAAATTTGTACACGACATTATTGTCTGTATGGGCAGAAAGCAAAAGTCATGCCAGAATCACTTCAAAAAGTTCCTCACACTCCATGGACCTTTTTTTTTCACCTACACACATAGACAAGGAAAAATGTTGGGGTTGTATAAGGGCTCACATCCTGGTCAAACACTCATTTTAGTGTTTCCATCTCGAGGGACAGCCAAATATATAGATTTGAAATAAAACTGATAAACAATTGCATAATTGAAATAAACCCCACTTGACAAAGGAAAACCCCTATTACATAAGATAAAATTATAACAATTATGCAATAGAATCAAACCCCTATTACATGAGGCTAAATGCAAATAGATAATGAATGTACTTAGAGATTTAGTAATCAAATAATATTGCGAAGTAATAGCTAGAAGGGATAAGAGAGAGAAAATGGTGTTACACAGTGAAGACCCCTCTCTTGAGATGATAGCTTGTAAGCATAGATGAGAAGACTTAGTTGTCATGAGAGTGTGCATAAATTTTGACACAGTTTCATTGAGAGAGCCAGAGCAAGAGACAAGAATGATCCTCTATATCAAACGAATGAAGAATGGTTTTTCACTTAGAATGGGTGGAAGTATCTATTTCAAATACGTCCAAAAGAAGGGATAATCATTAAAAGAGGCCTAATACAAAATATGCTCATTTTGAATTTAGAATCTTGTTAGGACATTTATGTACTGTGTGATCCATCATGTCAGAATGTTATTTGATTGTGAACCATTTCATAAATGCATTGAGCCTAATGTTGAGGTGTCATAAGCGCACAAGGTGCTATTTGTGACACTACACCCTTATCCTCTTGTTACCCTATTATCTATCCTATCATGATCATCCTAGTGCCTCATCAAACATCATATATTCGAAGTGTGACACATTATTGCTTTATAACATAGTCCTTGGAGATCACATATGAACCCTCCATCCATCCAATATTCCATCTCATCTATGATTCTAAACCTTCATCCCTTTAACCCATTTATAATCCCTCGATCTCCCAATCCTTAAACATCCATATCCTATATTTACTAATCCCTCCTATCATCTCATCCTTTCATCCCAAAATCTCATACTATTGGTATCTCGCTATAGGTTATCCCACCTACATAATCTAATGTCATCCACCCCATTAGTCCATCAGTCCCATGTAATCCAAATACTTCTTGAAATTCAAAGTCGCAAGTGAATCCTAATCCATGCAATCACACAAATCATCCATTCATATACTTGGCCTTGTTCTAACCTTGTTGTAAGCCTTCATACAAATCCAATCATTTTCATTGGGATGTATCCTTCTTTATCCTTATGTTTTTAAAGATATATTGTTTTCATATAAATAACAATCCATCCATCATCAATCAATCTTGGCTTTTTAGCTTGATGAAGCAACATTGTGATTATATTTGAATAATTTTGTACATTTTTTCTTACTTGTTTGTGTGTAGTATCATTTTCTTGCATCTATAACATCCATTGTAACCTATCTACCATATTGGTATAATTGTATTCTATATAATGGTGCTATATTAAATCCAATAGTATATTAAATAAAGAATTATTAATCCAAAGTAGAATAATGAAATATTACATACTTCCCTCTTCTTATTTCTTATAACCTATCCCTTCCCCCTTTCTATCGATCATGTTGCATCATCTTCGCTTATCTACCTTGCATCCTGTCATCCATTTAGAGAAGATACTCATGTTACTCTAAACCCACATTTCATCTAAATGGGGCATTCTCATCCTTGTACTCTCATCTTTCATCCTAGCCACTCCTTTGAATTATTGGGGAACCTTCCCCAATCTAACCACTTTTCTTCCAAGTTCTATATTTTTTCTTCTTTTAATGATGCTACTTCATAACACCATCTAAAAGAGTAGGAACATGTAGCCACCTAAAATTGATGCTTAATCATTATTTGATTATTTCTTCTATAATTGATTGAGTACAACCTTAATTAGTTAATTAATTATCCGGTTTGCATCCCTTCATTAATTAAATAATATTTAATTATTTTTTAAGAAAATAACTATTCACCTACACCTATTTCTATCCTAAATCATTGTATCACCCTTCTTTTAATGCTCACCTTAGGTAGGTAAATCTAACTAATTATTTAGTTAAGCACCCATACTCACCACTAAAAGTGAAATAAAAAGTTGAATCATCTATACATCCACTCTTCATAGCTAGTCAAATTGTGAAAGAAACTGGCTCTCGATCCCAATCCAGGTAATCATCTATTATATATGGTCTAGACCCCTCCTGCTTCACCCACAAATTTTCACTCAATACAAGTGCACCATCTTCTTTATCATTCCAAAAGAAAGGCTTGATGTTAGGAGACAATGATAGAGGAATCCAAATCAAATTTGAATGGGAATGATATCAAAAGTCCTTTTTAGAACCTATGATGAAGGGTGTTAAGATAATACTTGAGGAGATAAATAATAACTTGTGACTAGTATGGGTAAATGGAGTAGAACATTACCTATTTATTCACTCTTCAGCAAGGGGAATAAAATAAATTAGCCCCTTGATCCCCCACTCACACAACCGAATCATATTCAAATCTCCTTGAATCATCCACATCCTCTAAGGGATACAAAGGCATGGACCTTTTCCTAGATAAGACATGGGCCTTTGTACAGGTAACATGATCTCAATACCATATCACATTGGTCAAAGTAATTTCCTATCCCTCAACTATGTATCCTTTCCATTTTTTCCACTCAATCTTCCCAAGGAAAATCTCCACCCTTGATTTTCTCCTCAATCCCTCTCTCTCCATCTCCTCCAATCAAATGAGGATAGTAATCATCCTCTTATATTCTCATGGATCTCAACCATTATGATCCATTGGTCTCATCTTTTAATCCTATCCATCCATTGTTTTCTCCAAAAATCTATAAATTGGACATCACCCCAAGCCATTTAGCACACCACCTCTCAAGCAATTTTACTCTAATGGAAAGAGAAATCATATACACAACCCTTGGGAACAACCATCATACCATGATGTATCAAGGGTCAATTTGGGGAGCTTTTTTATTTATTTTCATAGGTATTTTAGTTAGTTACTTAGTTCACTTGCAAGATCACTTTTCAAGGTACACATATATATACACATTTGTTAAAAATATTTGGCTCTCATAATAATAAAAATGGTACATGGAGTGGTAAGTAGAAGCCAAGACTCTACATCAACTTCCTAGACTCAACATAATAGACATTATTGTCTTCACAAGAAGGGTTGACTAATGCAATATTATTCACCAATATCAATACTGGCAATAATGTCAAGATAATTCTCATAGGTTGTGATACATGGACTAATACCTCAGTTGTTTATAGTATATCAGAGCACCTCGATGATTCTCATCATAACACAAAGATAAACTATAGCATCATAAATTGTGTCACTATACAATTTGTTTATCAATTAGGCCCTATTATTCTTGGCCATTTGTGCCTGATATGCTTGAACCAATCTAATTTTGCATGTAATTATAGATTCCTTTCCAAATAGGACCTCAAGTCTCAATTTGAGGTCACATTGGGTGGAACAAGGTGCCTCCAACACTGACACCTTGTTCCTAGGAATGGACTAATTAGGGCTCCATGCTCCCCAATGACCGGGCCCAAATCGAACCCAATTAATGGTTACTTTGTTCTAGTAGGAATTTTAAACCCATGTCAACATTCATGGAGTTTTACATCCCAAAAATTGTGAGAGGTATAAAGGAAAGCTTCTCTCCTTCATTTTAATATGCACAAGCATCAATTCAAGCTCTCAACTACAATTTTACATTTTCAAGTTCTAAGGAAAGAGATCAAGCATCAAGGCATTGAAGAAAATGAGTATTTGCAGATCTAAGAATCTTGTGAAGGAATCCATAATCTTCCTATCCTAAAGTCAACTTTAAGCATCTTCATGAGCTCAAGAAGGTTTATGGAGGTATAAGCACTCTATTTTTTAGATCTAGCCTATGTTATACTTTAGCATGATTTCAATCACATTTCCATTTATTTTCCATTCAAGGTTAATTCTTAAACCAGGGATTGACTTAGGCAAACCCTTTTCTACACAAATTTTTCCTCTTTTATATGTGTAGGTACAAATGATAGGCACACACAAAAAGTTACAGAGAGATCAGGTGAAGAGCTATAGTCTACAATTCATCAAAGTGTAAATTGTCAAGAACAATCAAGTAGGGCACCCCATTCCTGGGAACAAGTCACCTAGGGCACCCCATTCCCTTTATTTTAGCCTTGGATTTAAATCATAGGTTAGTTGTAGTCTGTTATTATCAAATCTTTTCCAAAATCTATATGTATGTTCTCAGTATGCCAGTACACTCAAAAGACCACCAATTCACTTCATTTGTCCCCTGATCTTGCATCTTTCATTCACAATTGCATTGTCACATCCCTCCTTAGAGAAAAGGATCATTGCATCCCCATAGTTCTTCATCCATCTTGAGGCCCAATGGGTCATTTTACTTCCAATATAAGAGGAGATAGGCCTAAGCTTCATAGGTTGTTCACACATCCTAGCTAACTCTATTTCTCACACCTTAAATTTTGTTGAGCTTGACACTTTACATCTTTCTTTGGATTTAGTGTCTAGATCTGATTTTTTTTTATATCATCAACATATATTTCAGTCGTATCATTGCTACATTTCATGCATTTAGAGGCTTCATTCATCAAAACCTTACATTTTGGTGAACTTGACACTTTGAATCTTACTTCTAATATGGTGTCTAGATCTAATTTTTTTGTATCTCATTAAGATAGATTTTCATCATATCATTGCTAAATTTCATGCATTTAGGGACCTCATTCACCAAACTTTACATTTTGGTAAACCTGACTTTTATATCTTGCTTCTAATGTAAATATCTAGATCTACTTGTATGATTATAACATTTTATGCATTTAGAGACTCAAGTTTATTTCATTTTACCCAATGTTAAAACGATCATTTTTGTTAAGAACTTGCATTGTTTACACATTGCCTTCGTTTGTAGCTTTATGTATAATTTTTATGACCTTGATCCCTTCATCTAACATCCTCATGAGAAGAAGTTATAGACTTATGGTGTCCCTTAAGGGTATAGAGCCCAAGTCAACTAGCATTTTCTATGGGAATTCAGGTGATACCTTTATGCCAACACACGATATACCTAATATTGTTGAAAATAACCCTTCTCATACTTCACATGATGATGATGATCCTATGAAATTTGTTTCTCCTAGCCAAATAGAAAATCTTGTCAATGATTTGCAAAAGTTTGAACATTGGATGGGTCAAGAGAATTCAAATAGGGATACAATCTCCTTGATTGAAGGGTTGAGAAGGATGGTCCAAAATGATGAACATGGTGTAGCTTTGTTACATAGAATATCTCAAAGTATTGATAGTTATATCATGTGCATGAAAACTTTTGTCGAAGATCTTAATCTTTCTAATCCTAATAATAATGTTGATAATTCCATTCCCATTTCAATATCTCTACCTAATGTGTTTACCTATACTCCACCTATCATGGATAAATTAATTCAAAATACCAATCCTACACATGTTAGTCTTGGAGGAAATTTTGATCCTAGCATACCTCCTCTCGTGAGTATTTTATGTATTTATTGACCATCACCTATACCTACTTACCATAATGTCCCACTTTAATGTTCCAATGCTCCATCTATTTCACATCATGTTCCACATCTTTCATTATCAAATATGTCCAACACCAACCATTAATAACGTTGTCCAATGTGTTTCATCCTTACATCAACAACTAGCTTCCATACCCCAATCCAAATACAACATCCTTATTTATGACATTGCTAACCCATTATCCCAATATATCATTCACACCATTATCCCTCAATGCATAGATACACCTCCCTTAGAAAAATAAAATGAAAAATTTTATCCCTTGACTCATGTAAAAATATTCCAAACCTTGTGTAGTGGCCTCTCAAATGATCGTAGACTTATGCCTAATTTCTTTGCTAGGGAATTTAGAGGTAAGGCATTACAATGGTTTTTTTCTTTACCCCCTTATTCTTTTGACTCTTTTAAAAAATTAGCCAATGCTTTCATTCAATGGTTTTAAAATAATATTGGTCCTCAAAAATTTTTAATTGATTTGATTCATTGCAAGCAAGGTTTTAAAGAAAAAGTGTCTAAATTTATTGGCAGATTCAAATATTTTCATAATCAAATTTCTTATCTTGTGCCTTATATGGATGTTCAAAGATTTTTTTTTTCTAATTTGCAAAAAGACATTAGAGATAGATATTTTTTTATTATTTTACTTCTTTTACCCAATTGTGTGGAGTGCTTCATAATTATCAACTTCAAGTGAGTTAGTTTGAGTCATCCACTCCAATGGCTTTGGTTGAAAAGAATGATGCCACTTAGAAACCTTTCCAAAAGTTTCAAAATTCCAACAAAGGTTTCATCAAGATCAATAATTTATCAGACAATGTTGATGTACAAGTGGTATTTGTAATATCAAGTAAGGCTCCTTTCTTGTCCATTTTTAACCATCTCATAAATTTTACACCTCTTTCTAAATATTTTCATAATTTTATGTTAAATTTAATGCTAATATTTTTAAACTTCATTCCATTAAGCCAGCTGACCCTTCCAAACCATTACCTACTCCCTCTGATCTCAAAGCCTTTTTCCAATATCACCATCAAACTGGCCATGATATTGAAAATATTTATAGGTTGAAACATCTTGTCCAAGACCTCATTTAATCCAATACCATAACCATTGAGGATGTTAATGATCAAGAAAATAAATCTATTTTACTCCATAATCAAAATTTGCAAATCTATATCAACCTTTACCTTCTAATTCTACCTATACAGTTGAGCCTACTAACCCACTACCTTCTTCAACTAATATTGTTGAGCCTAGTAAAACTACAAATATGAACCTTAACAATATGTGTAAAGTAGTCAAAAATGTTTTCAACCTCATTGAGCAACTTAAACCTAAATCTAAACTTAACTTTGAATTTCTTGCATTACCTTCAATCTAAGGAAACCAACAAGGCACCATATGGACCATTCTACATTTTTGCGAATATTAATGGTTAGTTCTCTCAAGGAGTACTCATTGATCACGTGTGTATAGTAAACATTATAACTGAGGAGCATCTCTTTATAATAAAATTTTATCAATACACCTATGGTAAATCTAATTTGATAATTAATAATCTCAATGGTTTTACTTGTTCTACCCATGGTTCTATTACTCTTCCCATTTAGGTTGGTAAGAAGTTCTTATATGTCAACTTTTCTATTATCCCAACTTATAATCAATCCCAAGTGAGACTAGGACTTCCTTATCTTACTTCCATGAAAGCTATTGCTTCTTCTATCCATAAGTGCTTGAAGCTTTCCCGACCATAATGGAAAAACTATTGCGATTGATCATAGTCTCTATAATCCTTTAGCGATTCATGGAAACTTTGACCTTGAATTCTTTTGGCCTCAAACACCTCAAACATTGCAACCTTGACAAGATATTTTCTTTCTACCTCACCAAAAATTTAAACATGAAATGATTTCCAAATTAATTAAACCTAAGAATTTCCCACCTCCTCATCCTAGACCCGAACTCCTTCCTACACCTTTCATTCCTCCTCTTTATGCTTTTGTTCCAACTTCTATCTCAAACTATACCATTCTAAATTGTAAGTACTCAATTAGTGTACAATTTCTATATTTATTTAGCATCCACCTTAGTGTATTTTCATAACAGGATCTCATATAGCACTTAATGGACACTTATTGAAATATGGGTTCTTTATCATTTCAATCTTGTTTAAAATCAAGGTAAAACCTTTTATAAGTGTGATCCTCTATTTCTCCTCCAATCCCATAATTCATTTCATCACCTAGGCCCTATATTACCATTTGTGGCCTTTGTGTTCTGTCTCAACCTCAAAAATAGTTGTACCTTATAATCTTGCATCCTCACATTGCCCGAGACCCATGGTCTTGATTTGGACCATGATTGGAAAGTACATAATGTTATTAATGGCATATAACTAGGTACATCAAACAATATGTACCCCAAATATTGAGCCCAAATTTAAAAGGTGGTGGCTATGCTCCTAACAAAATGCACCTATTATCAATTTTTTTTTCAGATCTGCATTTTTCAGTGATTTTTTTTCAAAAAAATTTGGATGTTTTCAATTCAAAACATGCAGATCATGAAGAACAGATACTTAAAATTTCACAAAAATATGTTGTGTTTTCTGATTTTTCAAATTTGGTCAATGGTGCATTCTGTCTAAAGGATAGCCATGTCCAATTTAAAATAGGTTCCCATCTCGGTGATTTAGTAGGGGATTTGGATTTACAATTAAATTTATTGAGGTTTAACCCCTGAGATGTTGTGAGAAATATATAAACCCCCTATCTCTCCTTATTTTGGAAATTGTGAATGATCAAGACTATTAAGAAATCAAGAGATTAATAAAATTCAAGATTTGAAGGCGAGAATCCAAGAAATCAAGTCTTCTTGTCAAGAAATAAAGTCTTCATCTCAAGCATTCAAGGTGTTCTTATCCATGGATATATCTTTTTCCCCTCAACGAATGCCTAAGCAAAAGGAGTGTTATATAAACAAAGGATATGCACATACCTCTTCATTTAAGTCTTCTTTCTTATGTCTCTTAATCAAGTATTATGGTGAATTACAACATCCATTACATAAGGTTTTTTCTTTCATGATTCGCTTTTGGTTTTTGTGTTAAGTCAAAGTTGTTGCATTCAAATATTTAATCACATTCAAAGAAGAATTTGCATTGCCAAGGTATAAATTACTTCATTTTCAAATCTAGCCTGTGCTACATGAAAATACACTTTCATTTCTTTCATTTTATTTCAAGGTTGACTCTAAACAAGGGTATGGATGGGGAAAATGCCTTTATCGAACCTTCTTTCTAGTTTTTTGTGTGTAGGAATAGGTGGCACAACTATCAAAACTTTTATGTAAAGATCAAGAAGTATCAGAGCAACCCTACAAGTTGCATCCTAAAATATAGGGTACAAGTCATTTGGAACATTTTGTACCCAAGTACAAGTCATTTGGAACATTTTTTACCTGACATTTTCAGCCCATGTGTGTACTACATGTTAGTTATGTTTGTTTATTTCTCATTTCAAGTTATTTCTAGTTCTCGGTTGTTCTTTGTCATCATATATTTCCTAATTTTTCCATATTTTCTTATTTATCCCTTTATCTTGCATACTTCTTTAAAATTGCTCCTATCAATTTATTCATTATACATCTACAACAAAGGATCATTGACCCATTCAGTGCTTAGGACCTAGTTGAGCCTATTGGGACATCTTCCTTCGAATGTGCAAGTTTAAAAAGGAGAAGTAATCTACCTCTTTGCATTTCTCCTCATTTCATATTGTACACATACAAATTACTGGAATCCTCTATCCCTCTATAGGTGAAAATTATGCCATGCATAGTTAAATAAGAATTTTTTTAGTTAAAGTAATAAAACATTGTTATGAAGGGGTGCCATTTGTGTCATCAGTTGGTGACGGTTAGAGAATTAACGAATTGTGAGTCTATTTGTATTGAGATAGGAACAAGTAAAGGATGGTTGTGCACTTAGATTATTATGCTATGAAAATTTATATCATTTTTCCATATCTCAAATTATATGGTTTGTATTCTCTTTGATTATTTTCAGGATGTCATCTATGATTCATGTTTGTTATTATTGTTGAATTATTATAATTGCATTACACTAGGAACACATCTAGGATTAGGCATCTAACATTTTGGAATTATTTCCTAAGTTCAAACTTGGCGGTTGAGGGAAGTAGGATTGGTGACATAATAGGTCGTACCTTCAACCAACAAGTCCTGGTAAATGATAATGATGTTGAGGACAATAATGAAGTGACCTGAGAGGACCAGTTGACATAGGATTTGGTTCACACGTAGGACATGTCAGTTGACGAGTACATGTAGTAGGAGGCTCGAGAGAGAGTGGTCTCCCCTACTATGGTGTGTTCTGAACACGGTGAACAATCTTGTATATGATCTTCTAGGTATCCTTCCAAGATATTTGGCTCACATATTTGTAGAAGTTCAGGAGTAATGAGAGGAAAGAGAAAGGGAAAATCACAAGCAATAAATAATTCAATGGTACAAGGAGAAGAACCAAAGGGAGGAAGAACCATGTGATACTAGTAGATAGTAGGAAGACAAGGGAAGGAACACAGTCGAAGGAAGTAGAAACTTTGGTGAGGAGATCTTTGTAGATTCAACAACTCGCTGATAGATGACAATGACTAAAACAACTTGCAGGAAGACCTATCATTCCAACTAACCAAAGTGACACTCATAAAACTACTGAGGTGCCACCAACATGAAAAGAGTGGGAAGATATGACAAGAGATTCACCACTCCCCAACATCTCATACGCACAAGAAGGGACATAGGTAGACAATTGGGAGATTAACTCCAATTCGCGCAGAACCATCTGAGCACTTTGAGGAAGTCAATGGAGAATAAAGGGACCTTGTAGGTGAGGTCATAGACATATTTGAAATTACCATACGGGGTATCAAAAACCTCACCATATTATAAAAACTTAGAATAAGGCGAATAGGACTAGAACCAAAAACTTCAGGGAGAAGGGAGTACTTGTACTACCTAGGCATGTATGATAGAGGTGAAGGGGAAGGGGGTCCACACATTCCTGAAGGTGCAAGAGAAGCACAAGAATGTGGAGGAGGAACTAACCCACCAAATTTGAATGATGAAGAGCATACAAATTGAAGAAAAAGAATGGTGAACACATTGAAGAAGTAGAAGATTCCAAAATTCACCGGAGACAGATCAGAAGATCTGGCCTACCATTGTAAGACATGTGTAACCATATGGGAGATGAATGGTCAAGATGATCAAGATTACTGGATGAAACCTTTTTCGGCCACCCTATGAGGTTAGCAATTGATTTGTACATAGACCTAACAGTGGAGCCCAAGGCTACATGGAATAATCTAAAACAATCATTTCAAGTTGAGTTCAAGTTACTTCATGATGATGACAAAGTGGTAGTAGAAATATATAATACCTGCCAAGGGAAAAGTGAGATAGTTCAGGCCTATTATTGTAGGCTAAAGGATCTCAGTAATAAGTTGGAAAGCCAACCAATGGGCGGATCGAAGAAAATATGGCTTATCAAGGGATTAACCCTATTTATCTAGAGAAAAAATAAGGTGGGACCCCCATCATCCTACATCGAAGCGTGCAACCAAGCGATGGATCTTGAGAGTGAGAATAAAACATCTAGAGGAAAGAAGAAGGTGAGTGACGATGATAGTAAGGATGATGATAGTGAGGGAGAGTCCAAGATAATACAGGCCCTTCAAAAGGACATGATGAGGATGATGAAGGAGATGAGACCAATGAGGACAAGGAAGTGTGGTGCATAGAGTGCAAAAGTAAAGGGAACACCAGGGCTAATTGTCACAAGAAATACTTTTATGATATCTACCAAGTGCTAGGACACTCCATTAAGGAGTTCCCATACAAGATAAGGAGCACTCAAGTGCTCTTCACACAAGGGGAAAATGCAACCCCGTCAACCACACTGCAAAGATCCATAAATTCTAATACCTCGCTGCGTGATTATGACAAAAATTGAAGAGGAAGAAACAATAATAGAAACAAAAAACCCCAAGAAGCCTCATTTAGTATGACATGAAGGGAAGGCCCAAGATACAATGCCCCAAGTGCAGCGAATGGGGCCACTTTGCGTGGGACTGCCAAAGCGAGCAAGGTGGTGGAAATCTCCTATGAAAATAGTGTGGTCCAGGTGACCATGAGGATGTTGAATGCCCTAAGGGGAAGGTGGTAAATATGATATAAGTAACACACCCCGAAGAGGAATTCCTTGAAATTAAGAGGCTCTAGGCCAAGAAATCCATGTACCCTGATCTACGTATAGAGAAGGAAAGATTGAAGGAAGCCCAAATGGAAACAAAACTAGCAATGGAGGAAGAACGAAGGCAGACACATAGAATGTCTAGTACCCCTGTACGATCAGCATCAGAAGCCAATGTCATACAAAATATGTTACACGAGACCATTTTAGTATGGGTGGAAGACCTACTAGAGACACTACCATAACTAAAAGTGGCAATCACCAACATTGGTGATACACACGACGGTCAAGAGATTGGTAACCAGGGGATGAATGAGGTAGAAAGAAAAGGCCCCGGAAAAGATACTTCCACAAGTGGTACCATAGACCCTATATTATTGGCAATAGGTGTGGGAAAAACCCCAATAGTGTTGGAAATGGAAATCATGGGTTGTACCCTCACCAACACTATTGTGGATGGAGGGTCTAGAGTAAATGTGCTTCCAGAAGAGACTTGGAAGGCCATTGGAAAAATAAAACTCTGGCCACCAACTTTCCACTTGGTAGGTGCCGACCAACATGGTATAAAACTGATGGGGACACTCATGGACCAAAAAGTAATTATTGGGACCCGAAAATTCTTCCTTGACTTTTTCATCATCTCCCTAGAAAAGAAGGGATACAATGCCCTCCATGGCAGAGGATGGATCATCACAACAAAGGCCAACCAAAATTGGAAGAACACCCTCTCCATTGAGTGAAGGGAAGAAATATGTCATCAGCCTCCAAAACCAAATAATGAGCCATAAATTGGCATCAGACTCTGAATTCAATGAAGAGGAGTACAATGAGGAAGGAGGGATGGAATTTGATGATGGAGTATTGAGCCTAGGGAATTTATCAGAAGATGAAACCAGTTCACTCAATAGACTATTTCACTGGAAAATAGAGGAATATGAAATATTTTTACCAACCTGTGATCTTTTGGAAGCTATAACTCTTGGGGAAGAGAAACTAATGGAAACAGGTAAGGTTATGAAGGATACTTCTTACAATATAGAGATAGAAAATAGAATGGAAATAAAACAAGAAGAAATACAAATTACTCAAATAGAAACAATAGAGAGGAGGTGTAATAAGAAACCAAGGACACCAACCAAGGAGAAAGAGAAAGGGAAGGCAATATATAAGAACATTAGTATCTATTTGGATCAAGTAGATTTAAAAAGGAACTCCAAAATCATGTCGTATAATTGTGAGTACCTGTATGGAACAAGAAATCCAAATAGAAAGAAGAGGTACATGAAAATATATGTATGAGACCAAAAGAGGTCATACATTAGAAACAAGCCAATGAGAACACCATACGATGGAATTATAGATCCAAACACAGGAGAAATGTAAACTCACAAATTTTAGAGAAAATCATATAGAGTTCATACAAGGAGCACACAAGCCACATAGAGATCATACACCGTACAATGGGAAAGAAGAGAAAAAGTTAGATGAAATTCATATGACTTACAATTAGACTGACCATATGTCATACAAGAAGAGAAACATCCAGGATGGTCGTACACCATATGAATGAGAAAATATGGGACTGTAGGGAGGAGACAAGGCTTGGTCATGCAAAGGAGTAAGAGAAGAGCTGTATGAAAGAGACAATGTTGGGCCATATGGAGGAGCCATGGAAGGACTGCATAGAAGAAGAGGAGATTCATATGGAGGAGAGAAAATGAAACAAGGAGAGCCATACAGAGGAGAGAAAATGGAACGGTATGACAAGACTGAGTCGTACAAAGAAATAAGTCAGCTATACAATAAAATAAGAGTATCGTACGGTGTATAGAAAAGTTGCATGATATACATGAGCTCTATATTTTCTAGCTCCTTCAACATTATGTCCAGTGTTGCTTCTTGACACTAGTGGGGGCACTGCCCCCAGACCGCTGCAAGGGGTGCTGCCCCTTGACCCCCATTTTATTTTTGAACTACACAACAACTTTGAGTTTGTGTAGTACAAGTTATTATCTACACTCTTGTCATTAGTATTCCTAGATAATAGTTGATGTATACTTGTCATCTGGAATTCCACCTTTTTTTCTTCTTTTTTTTTGGGGGGGGGGATGATGTAGGTGGAAATTATGACATGAATAGTTAAAAAGATTTTTGTTAGTTAATGTAATAAAACATTATTCCAAAGGGGTGTCATTTGTGTTGTCAGTTGATGACAGTTGGAGACTTAGCCAACTGTGAGTCTATTTGTATTGAGACAAGAACAAGTAAAGGATGGTTGTGTACTAAGATTATTATGCTATAAAAAGTGATATCATTCTATCATATCTCACTTTTTTTTTTGCATTCTCTCTGATTATTTTTGTGATGTCATTTGTGATTCATGTTTGGTATTATTATCGAATGGTTATAATTGCATTACACTGGCAACACATCTCGGATTAGGCATCTAACACCCTCAACCTAGTAAGGTTCCTTCCATTCCTACTATGGAATAAAAGGATGTGATTTTGATTAATCCTAAACCTTCCTAACTTTCAAGAAAAAAGAAAAGAAATCGTAGTGCTCATGATAGTCACTATAGACATCATGCTAAAGCCCATGAGATTGCTTCCCAAACCATTCCCTCTCCTAAGGAACCTTCTAATTCTTTAATCACATATGACCAATCTATTACTAGCCCAAGGGAGGAGGAAAATTATATTGTCTAAGCATGATAATTTTTGTATTAAGGATCCTCTTATTATTAATATTTACAATGATATGGATGATGATGTTAGTGATGCTAACTATATTGATGATGCATATAATATTTATGATCCTAATGACTATGATGATATGTATGAGGTTATTGAAATTAATTGTGATCTTTCTTCAATATTTTTTAAAGCATTAACTCTCGCTCCTTGTGACAATAAAAGTGACTTGCCATTGGAGCATGGTCCTTTTTTGGAACTTGTGGTAGCTACATCTATTGTACTTGATGTTTCTCCTCACATGTTTTCCCACTTTCCTAAGTAATTTTCAACAAGATGGGGAGGCAGATTATATGATTGAATAGGTCCTCTTTCATGATGAATTCTCTTTTTTTTTCTTGTTTGTAATGTGTTTCTCACGTGATGTGTTTCTTGTTATTTTTTTTTCTTTATATCTCTCTTTGTATGACCCTTGTTTCTCTGTGTCGCAAGGTGATAAAGTTATTGAACCTATTGTGATATTCTTCTATTTGTATCTCAATTATTCTATATGTCATACATATGTTATGTTGTACATGTAATATATTGAAAATGTGCTTTGTGTTGTCTACTTGGGTACAATTCAAAGCAGTATGAACCATCTCTCTTTTTGGTCTCCACAATGTTCACCTAAAAAGACTTTTGTTTGTTCATCTTTTGTTCTCTTCTTCTATTGTGCTTGTAGTTCCACTACCTTTGGAGGATGAGGTCAATTCATTATAACTATTCTTGATATACATGAGGTATCAAATATGCATACTGACCCTAGAGTTAATGGATCCCTTATGTGACCTCTTTTGTCATATGATCTATTTATCTTGATTGTCCTTTCTTGGGAGTATATCATTGTGGAATTGTTCTTGTCTTTTAGATGTATGTATGCTAGCTTAAATTCATTTCTCATGGTAAGTTGTACACAATCTCCTGAACATGGGGCGTACAATTCACTCTTTGTTACACATTATGCACACACCACAAATAAAATTTTGCAATCAATTTTTTCTAGTTACTTAGCAAATAATATATTTTCCTTTGTAATATTCTCTTGGAATATTTCCTTAGATATAATATTTTCCTTGGTTATCATTTTCACTATTTGTTTGTAGCATATTTACCTTTCTATAATTCTTTATTTGGTTACCTATTCAACTCTATCTTTGTACCAATCTCTATACAAGGCTCATAGTAAGTTAACCTTACTAGGCTAGTATAGTCATGTCCTTTCTCTCTTTCTTTATGTGTTGTTTCTTTTGTATTATTTTTAGATTGATGAGGTCCCAAGTCACATGGGGGATTGGTGTTTCCTTATCTCTTTTACCTTGATAAAAAAAAATTCCCTATATTTTGATCTACTTTACTGAGAGTATGAAGTAAGTTCATACTCCCACTAAAGCGAGGGCTAAATGTAGTGTCGTAAATTAAATCCATGTGTAATTTCTTGCTCAGTTAGGCCCTATTTTAGTGTTCATGACTTTTTGTATTGATATGCTTGATCCAACTTGATTCTACATGTAATTATGGCTTCCTTTTTCCAAATAGGAAATCAAGTCCCAATTTTAGGCCACATTGGGTGAACAAGGTGCCTCAGACACCCCCGCTCCCAAGAATGGGCTAATATGGTTGCCCTATTCTCTAAGGATCGAGACCAAATTGAACTTTCCTAATGATTACAATTTTTTAGCAAGAATTTCAAACCTGTGTCAACATTCATCAAATTTTACACCCCAAAATATCATGATAGGTATAAAAGCAATATTCTCTCCATCATTTTAATTTATACAAGCATCAATTCAAGCTATTAACTATAATTTCAAATTTTCAAGTCTTAAGGAAAGAGATGAAGAATCAATGCATTGAAGGCAAGGAGTATTTATAGATCTAAGAATTTTGTGAAGGAATCCATGATATTCCTATCCTATAAAGTCAACATCAAGTCAAGTTCAAGAATCTTCATGAGCTCAATAAGGTTCATGGAGGTATAAACACTCTATTTTTTTAAGATCTAGCCTCTATTATATTTTGACACACTTTCAATTACATTTCTAGTTATTTATAATTCAATGTTAATTCCTAAATTAGGGTTTGACTTAGAAAAACTCCTTTCTACACAATATTCTCCATCTTTTCTTTCTGCAAGTATAGGTGATGGGTACAATTGTTTTTTCAAAGAGATCAAGTGAATAGCTAAAACCTACAATTCGTTAGAGTTGAAACTATTGGGAATAACTCATGAAGGGTGCCCCATTCCTAGGAACAAGTTACCCAAGCTACCTCATTCCCTTTGTTTTAGCCCCATATTCAAACCACGAGTCAATTGCAATCTTTTGTTATCAAAAATTTTCCAGAATCTATCTATCTATTCTCAATCTCCATGTACACACAAAATACCACCAATTCACTTCATCTTTTCCCTAATCTTTCATCTTCCATTCACAATTTCATATTTGTAT
The DNA here is from genome assembly GCA_027943335.1 of Chamaecyparis obtusa. Lineage (NCBI taxonomy): Eukaryota > Viridiplantae > Streptophyta > Pinopsida > Cupressales > Cupressaceae > Chamaecyparis > Chamaecyparis obtusa. Next base: position 2,568 of record BSBK01001182.1, on the reverse strand, counting down.
CCCTCCTAACAAAAAAGGGTCATTTCACCCATCTAGTGCTTCATCCCTCTTGAGGCCTAGTGGATCATCTCTCTTCCAATGTAAGAGGAGATATGCCTAAGCTTCCTAGTTTTTTCATGCATCCTAATGAACCATGTTTCCCACCTTACATAAAAAAACTCTCTCAAGGAAGTGTAACGCATGCTCTAGTAATAGCATAAAGAACAAGTCATATAGGATCAAAACATTTTCTAATAACCATGCATTATCCAAACACTATGTGGTTTGTATCAGGTCTTTTGAGGGGTCTAATGCACCCCTAAACTAAACCATAAGGTCTAATTCACACAAATTCTTACTACATCATTTTGAGTCTCACTATATATACTTTAAATAGTATGATTATTGTAGTGACTTGGATACACCCTTTATATTGTTTTATTCCATTTACTTACCATCTCATCTACAACAGACAAGAAAATGGTTAAACTCTATGTGTGGTTAAAGAGTCAAAAAAGGAAATAGTTCCACTTCTAGAGGATAAATCAACCTCTTGGAAACTCTTGGTCTGTGTGACATGAATATATATATTATATATATAATATATATATATATAATATATATATATATATATATATATATATATATATATATTATATATATATATATATATATAGACATTATTCAATTAGTCATTATCAAATTGAGATAGGATTCAATTAGTCATTATCAATTGAGATAGGCTATTAGATAAATAGATAGTAGTCATACACCATTATCAAGGGTATGCCATGTATTAAATTAATATCTTGTTAAAATTATATTCACTATTTTAGTTCTATATATTTCATAGTATCATTTTTTTTTTCATAAAACTTCTACATATGCCTAAGAATTCATCTACATCCTCATGTGGAAAGTTTTCCATTAGGACAAAAATTAGGCCTTGTATCATACAAGCACACAAATCCATGTACACTCTAAATATTCATTGAAATCTTTATCTTTTTCAACCTAATAATTGTAAAGACTAATTCCATAAAGAATCCATCTTAAGACATGATGAGTCCCAAGTAATTAAAATGCTTCATAAAGATACACTTCTTCAAGTGCAAGAACATTTTTTTACTTTTTAGGTTTTTAATATCTATTGTAGTTTGAAAGATGCACATCCTTCACATTAATAAAATCCTATTTTTCATTTAAATACATGAGATAATGTACTCAAATGAATTTAAAACATTTTCTATTAACCTCATGAACATGCTCAAGGTATTGATTGATATGTAAATGGAATTAACCATATGTGCAAGTTGTTGTCCTATTGGTGTATTACATTCATCTCTTTCTTGGATTTTATTTGATGGTATCCACTCTTGAGATTATTTACCAATGTTTTGTGCTACCTACACAATACATGAGGTCATCAATGTGTGGTGATAGAATTCTATACTTAACAATGATCTTTTGAAAGTGTAAGTATATAAAAAATTCTACTCTTCACCTTTATTTTATAAGAGTGCTAAAAGCACTACTCAAGAGATCATACTCTCCCAAATGAAACCTAATTCCAATAAATATTCTACTTGCTTAGTCAATTATGTGCTCATATTAGAGTTCATCCTTTGTGGCACTTTGTTTAGTAATCTTTAGCTTGAGATTGAAGTAATACAATGAGATATGCCTCCACTGTAAATAAACTCATTATTTTTTAACCACCCATCATAATAAAATATATTGTAGCAGTTCAATTTATGTCTCATCAAAATTGCATAATCTTATGACTTTCCTTCCTTTGTGTAGACATGAATATTAGTGTATATAAGTTATCCAAGTACCTCATCTCCTATAAAAAAATTTTCTTGAAAGTAGCATCACTTTACCCACTATATATTTATCTTTTTCATTCATCATCAATGATTCAAACTTCTTTACATCATTTGTGATGATGGAATCAACCTTCCTTGAAGCATGGACCACACAATGATCATATTACCAAATTCTACCAAAAAACACAAGGCAAACATCCATTAAAATTACATCACACCATATTACATCCGTGTAAACTCCAATTGAAAAAGCAACTTGGCATTGTTCCTTCATCACAAACTAATATCCCTTCTGCAATCAATAAAATTCATACAGTGTGAAGTTCAAAATGAATTTCAACCCCAATTGTTGGACCATTTATGTGGATACAAAGTTATCCATGTTACCACCATAAATAATTTTATTACAACAAATTTTTACTAACATACAATTATATTCTAAAATATGTTCCTCTAGAATGTTTTCTCTTCATCAAACATAAAATTTAGCATAAATTGCTCAACAACAGATTTTCCTAGTCTCTAAAGTGGTGCTTTCTGGTTGACTTCTCAATTTTTCCACTTCTTGGAAAAATTATACGTATTTTTTGTGAAACATTACTCATAATGTATGGACATTTAAATTCCTATTGTCATGATTTCCCATATCCAAAGTATGTACTATTAAAGCCATTGAAACTATAGAGGAGGGAAACAGATTTCTAAATCAAAGATTCAGATTTGTTCCAACATCCAACAATGGATTTTTTCACCGAAAATA